>OY744608.1:3645600-3838100 GCA_963556255.1 Allolobophora icterica | reverse complement strand
TTTGGACTGACGCTACCAGATGGCTATTTATTGGTAGTTTCAAGTGTTAAGCGACATCTTGTTTATGACAGAGGGTGAACTTCGCCCCCTCTCCTTCATCTAGGCTTGAGTTTGGCACCACAATAAACGGAAATGGCAGAGAGTTCGAGTTAATGAACATTGCGATTATAGATGGCGTCGGAAACAACCATAGGCTATAAGATGAACAGATAACAGCTGAATAGCTTTCAATGTTAAGCGACATCTCACCTAAGTTCTTCGCGTCCTTTGATTACCAACATCTTGTGGATGCTTGGGCGTTAACATCTATCCTATACCTTGCGTGCGATCCACTGAACATTCAGCATTGATCCGTATAAATTTTATCACTTATTTATAGTGTCCGATATAAGTGATTTAAAGGTGTCGAAACGGAGCCGCGTGCTTGAATGTTTTGCGACATATTGCATAAATTTATTTCTTTTCCCCGATAGCTTAAAATTTTTTCTCAAGCATTAAAAGTCATCCGCCGACCTCCTTCTTTCTCCAGGCTTGGGACTGGCACTACAAGAGTACGGGCAATGACGGCGTTAAAGACGAAAATGACGATTATACCTGTATAACGCCTCGGAAGCAATAAGTGTTGTCCTTTGTTTATCAACGTTTCATGGCTGCAAAAAGTACGCATACTTCGAAGCGGAGGGGTTAGTGTTTATTCGAAGAAAATTACGAGTATATAGTGTCGTGATCATCGGGAACTACACAACAATTTTTGAATGCTTTAGGATATTTTGTGTGCGTTTTCTCCTCTCTTCCCGAGGGTTCATTATAAGGACTGGATCCAAGATTTTAAGGGCATCTTATGGCATCAGAGACCCTTTGTGCAGATAGAAAAAATCTGTTATAAAGTTTTGCTGTGTCACAGAAAAATTTTAATTTGTTCCCATTATGTTGTTTTGATTTTTTGGTTGTCACGGCCGTTAACGTCAGGTGAACGTGTACCATGTTCCATAGCCAGTGGTCTGAACTTTTGTTCTTTCATGCGTGTTAATTAGTACTAATAGTTTCAGTATAACGACTGCGTGATAACAAAATCATTGGCGTCGCCCTCTTACTTTATCCAGGCTTGGGACTGGCACTTCCAGAGTACAAGCAGTGGCGGGGTTATTCAAAAAATTTTAATCGTTAATTTTTAAACAACGTGTTAATGGGAAATTTGTTTAAAAATTCCTGTGACACAGAAAACTACAAAAGATTTTTCTGCATGCATAAATTAAAGGACCGTTGATGCCATAAGATGTCCTTAAACTGTTGGATCCAATCCTTATAATGAACTCTCGGGAAGAGAGGAGAAAGCGTGCACCAAATCTCCTAAGATATACGTGCTGATTGAAAGAATATTGCTAATATGTATTTTCTTCAATATGCGATTCAAAGGTGCCTTAAGAGTAACTAAGTAAGCAAGTATGTACAGTGGCGGTAACCTTGTCTGAGAGGTGGGGGGGGAGGGACAAAGTCGGCCACGACTTTTTTTAGTGTCTCGCAACAATGTAGTTACCGTTTACAAATTTCATGAACTTTTTTCTTCTTACTTTCTCTCAATTTTCGGGGGGAATCTTCTCCAAAAAATTGAGTTTTTACCTCATCTGGTCAAACAGGCACTGAAAACCCTCACGCACCATTACATTTCTTGGCCTCTTTTGTGTTTCTTCAAAGTTTGGGGGGGGGGGACAAATGTATGGCGTGTCCCCCCACTCTTAAAGGTGGTGGGTCATGTCCCCCTCGACTCCCCACCCCAGATCGCCGACCATGAGTATGCATATTCTTTATTTTAACCAGCTGGCAAAACTAACTCTGGTAAGACAGAAAAAAAACGAAAGGTTTCAATCCTTTGAAACATTTTACGCAATTTCCTGATTTTCTAACGATTTTTTAATTAAAAATTCATTCACCATCGGCTTAAAGCAACTAAAGCCGTAGATGACGGTGAAAAAAGTTTGTACAGTTCTCAGTGTTTAGCTATGTAAGTGAGCGAATGTGTAGTTTCTGTTTAACGACGCAATCTACAAAGATGATTGTAAAAAGAAAATGTAGACGTTTTTCAATAGCGACCTATTACCTCGACCGGGCTGACTTTTCAGTTCATGGATTGACTCGAATTTCCTCGCGTCCTTCCTTCAACCTGCAACGTTTTCCGGCTTTGAGTATGTCTTGGGTCGGTTAATCTGAGATAGACTGGATCTTAGTAGCATACTCCATCATCTGTTGTCTGCGGGGCAGATACAGATGTATCTCTGCGCAGTCGACCTGAAGGGCCGCTCTGCTGGTTCCCCGCCGTACGCCATAGCAGATGGATAGGGCCTTGTACTGGATTGAAGTTTTGCGTAGGCGATGCTTTCGAAATCGATAATGGATCGAATCATTGCAAGGTACACCATCAACATAGTCCCTTTGATTATTGCAGCGATTGCAATGCAGCTATATAATTAAGGTAAAACGAGCTATCGTATATATATTTCGTAAGGTGCTCTTATAAAAAGGTGTGTAATTTAAGTGACAGCCATACCAACGAGACTTTCAAAATAACTAACAAATTAGCAATTTTTAATGCTTATCAAACACTCAGATATCATAAAAGTTAATTAAGCGCAGAGTATAGAAAGATGTGTGTTAAAGTTACGGAAATATCTAAAGCAACAAGTTTTTTAACTATTGACTAGCGACTAAACACAAATGGGCCAAATATCTTGAATTTCAATGTTTCCGGTACATTAGAATTTTGTCCCACTTTTAAGTAAATAGGCCTAGCTAATCCGCTTTTCATCACTGAAGCAATTTGGATCGCCAATTTCTTGACAAATCGACGACACTTTGTACGACTTGGTTTAAACACTTCTATGGACTTCAATATCCTTTTTGGCGTCCCTTAAGGTTCCATATTTGGCCCCCATTTGTTTATCTTTTGCACCTCTGACATTGTTCACGCTGCTTTCAAACACGAATCCTTGTACATTATGTATGCTGGTGACACCCAACTCTATATTAAGCTCGCCGCTAAAGATATTTATAAAGCCAAGTAACCTGTTTCACCGAAATCTAAACATGGTTTGCATCTATACGCCTGAAACTCAATGCCTCCAGGACATCACTTATCAGGTCAACGCCATAATGGAGAAAATCTGTCTTGTTTTTAATGAAGGTGTGTTTGCATCTAAATTCTATTTTCCTATTGAAACGTATTTCAGACGCTGCATGGAGGAGATTTTCATGGCAGTTATCGATCAAATGAGCGTTATTTTATATAGCATTGGTAAAACATGATTTAAAGGTGTGAAAGGAAATCCAAAGCTTTGAGTGTTTTTCCAACATTTTGTGTAAGTTTTCTATAATAAAATAATAATAATAAAACAAAGGTTGATTTCGAACAGTTTAACGACATATTATGACATCAAAAGCCGTTAACGTCGTTGGAAAACTTTGGTGCAGTTCTTAATTTTGTGCTATGTAAGTAAGTGAATGTGTAGTTTTCGTTAACGACGCTGTGTCATACTATACACGATTAAATGTAAAATGTATACGTACACTTTCTTTCTACAGCGACTTGTACTCTGTTCAATTTTCAATACATAAATAGATGAGGGTAGTCCTCCTCGATTGTCGCTGCTTTGGACGGGCACCACTCGAGAATGACTGAGGCGGACCTTGTTTGCAAGGCAAGGTTAGATAGTGATTACCGCCGATGTTTAATTACAAAGATTATTAACATCGCCTCTTCTTTTTCTCGGCTTGGGACTGACTCTACCTGACCACGATTTACTGGCAGTTTCGAGTGTTAAGCGAATTCTTGTCGATGACAGGGCCGTTGACTTCGCCCCTCTCCTTCACATAGGCTTGGGACTAACACCACCGTAAAAAGGAAATGGCGTAAAGTACGAGTTAATGAACACTACGCTTATATATGGCGTCGGAAATAAGCTATATAATTTGCACACAGAGAGCTGAATAGTTTTCAATGTTTAAAAGCATCTTATGTGAAGTTCTCCGTGTCGACTGATTCTCTGCTAACATGTTATGGATGCTTAGACTGTTAACGTCTATCACTCTATCCCAGCGGTTTTCAACCTGTGGTCCGCGGACCACTGGTGGTCCGCGGCCATCTGTCTGGTGGTCCGCGAGCAAGGCCTTCAATTTATATTTTTACAATTTAAAACATGCAAACATAATTTTTTTTTAAATTTGTAATTTTTTTTCAATCACCAGAATCTGCTAAATAGCAGAAGGAAACTAATAATTATGGATTCATGGCAAAAAATTTCTTTTGTATTAATTTGGTTCTTGGCACAATTTTTAGTGGTGGTCCGCGACCGAGACACAAAATTTTTAAGTGGTCCTTGAATCTCAAAAGGTTGAGAACCGCTGCTCTATCCTATAATTATGGACCTTGGATGATAGACCTACAATCTGTTACAAACAGACTCCAATAAACCGCGCAGGTAGTAATCATCGAATAAATATTACAAATTTATAGTGTCGTGAAGAAGTGATTAAAAGGTGTCGAAACGCAACCTTGTGTTTAAATGTTTTGCGACATCTTGCATAAATTTATTTCTTTTCCCCCTATTGTTCAAATTGTCTCAAAAATTTAAACGGCATCCTATGGCACCAAATGCCGTTGACGTCAATATCTAAATCAAGTTCCACCATTCAGATTCCCAGATTTTAATTTACATTATTTAACGTCATCTTTTGGCTGTTGACGACTTTTACGATGACGTTTGCTATAGGCGATATAGATTCCCGATGTGATAATCCTGATATAAACAAACTTTCCTTTGTTTCCTTTATTATCTTATATATTTATATTTCTATATTCCTCCTGAGTTGCGGTCTGTTCCTCGAGACTAGTCCACCGCTTGCGTCTCTACGCTCACGACTATTCTCTCTCGCCGGGGTTGGCTGGGAGCGCTTCTTTATTATTACGCCCCTTCTTAGCTTGGATGGTTGATTGATTGATTGATTGATTGATTGATTGATTGATTTACTGTACGTAGAGACGATTAGTAGTAGTTCCTGTTTAACGACTCTGAGTTTGTGCGATTACAAAGATCATTAGCGTCGCCCTCCTTCTTCGCCCAGGCTTAAGACTGAAACTGCCTGGCACTGGTAGCATGGACGTATATATCGGCAGAGTTAATACTGACGCTTAAAAAGTAAACTAGTGAAAGCCGCCGAAAAAGTAAACTATACAGGGAATATTATAACGTGAGGAAACTGTTTCACAGGTGTGTCAGTAGACAGGGGCGTCTACACCATAGAAACCTTGGAGCAAATGCTCCAACCAAAAAAATAGGGGAGGGGGAGATCTGTCAGTGTGTGTGCCACCATTTTAGGGGGGAAGGAACGGGAAGGGGGAAGAAGAGGGGGAATAGGGACGTTGCTCAAATGACTTAAGGGGGATAGACGCCTCTGTCATTCGATGTCTACCTGACCTTGTATTACAAGGCATCAGTTTTACTACTCCTTGTCTGTCCGTCCGTCCGTCTGTCTTTCTGTCTGTCTGTCTGTCTGCCTGTTTGTCTGTGTGTCTCTTTCTCTCTTCGGGCTCTCTGACACTTGGATTGAATTTCCTCATGGCATCATAGGCCGGTTACGCTTATGCATAAATAGGTCAAAACTAAGTAAACTAGTGATTATTATAATGATAATTATAACGTCGGATGAAATTGTTTCACAGGTGTGCGTGACTGTAGATGCCTACGAGACCATATATTACGAGGTATTGGTTTTTCCCTTATATGCCCCAGAATGTGGTATGTTTTCATATTTATATAGAAATGTTAACCTTCGAAATTTCTCAGCGCCTCATAAGAGATGTCTAAACCAAGCCCTTAAAAGCCAGACTATGTCATAATATATATATACATTACATTCATATACATATACATTAACATACATACATTATGCATAATTATGCCACACACACGCAATTGCTCATACATCCACACATACACTCATGCTAACCTATTTTGAACGCGCGACTTTAAACGGCGCTAATAAATATTCATATTATAAGCATAAATACATTGGAGAAACTTTTCGAATAGCTCAACTATCTCTTAGACTCATTTCTGCACACACACTCAGAATTACTCACACAGATGCCTAAAGCTAACTGAGGTGATAACTAATGCTTGACTGTGACTAATGTTAATTATAGCTTCGGTTGAAGATTATGTCAAGGTGTGTGATTCATATTTTTATATTTTCTGAGGTTTTGGTTTTGTACTTTCGCTTCGTTGAATTTCTGTTAAATATTTTCTTTTTTATTCTATGCGACAGAGAGTTTTTTCGTTGCCAATCTGTTGTAGTCGGTCGTGTTTTGGCATTGAACCAAATGTCTAACGCGCTTTCTGGGCATATTGACGGAATCAATGTCTGTGTCGATGAGGTTTCTGTAACTGAGGTCTTCATTTTCTCAATTTTAGTGGGCGTGGTTCAACCGTGTTCATTCTTTGAATTTAAGTTTTCGTCAACATTTCCTTAGTAACAGTTAAATTAGTAGCGAATGTCGCTTAACAGAGTTTATTTTATTTCGTCGAGTTTTGTTAAGTAAATGGGGGCCCTTACTAACGGAACCCTGGTCCTTTTAGGGCTTCCTATTGACCACTCACAGCATGATATAGCCTTCTAAACCCATGAATATCTTAATGTTTCAAACCTTTTCAGCATCATAGTGGCTATTTAAATTATATTTTCTTGTATATTGTCACGTTTGCTTTGTGGATCAATAAATTGATTGATTGATTGATTGATTGATTGATTGATTGAATTTGGCGTTTTCTTAGACGCTCTATGTTACTAAGTGTAATTTATCCCGCCAGTCGGAGCAATTACTGATTGAACGAAATTTGGAATATGTAGAGTCTGAAATCAACTATTTAAAGGTGTCTAAGCAGAGCACTAATTTTCAATGCTAAATTACAGTTTGGGTGAATTTTTCCTTTACTTCCCAATTGTTCAATAGACATTCGATCCAACCAGTTAAGTGGCAGCTATGGCCTCAAAGAGTCATCGCGCCATAAGATTTAGAGGTCTCTAAGAGCATCCCTAGGTTTGACAACTTTGCGGCATTTTTATACATTCTTTCCTATTCTTACAGAAAGTTAAATAAGGATTGGATCCAAACAGTTAAATGACAGTCTATTACATACAAGGGCGTTGACATTGATAGGATAACGCATTAGAACAGTTCTTATTGAATAATCTAAACCGAGTTTCGCTATTGTAGTTTCAAGATTTGTTGTTGCCATTGTTCAACAACATCTTTTGACGTCAATTTTACTTTATTCATGGCCATTCTTTGTTTTCTTCATTTTCTGAAGAACTATTGTTTGAGATAATGGCCACTTCAGATTTCGCATTCATATGGCGTCGTTGTAGTCATTTTAAAGGTATCCAAATATATGTTTATATTCGTTTATTACGTAGAACAACAGGCAAAACGCTGTAGGTGTACATGAAAAATAGAACTGAGGAAGCAATAGCTTAGTATGAGTTGGCGAGTAACATACGAGAAATAAAGTTTCGTGAGTCTTTATCAGGGAGGTTAAAGTTATGAGGTCTGTCTCTAAGAAAATAGGGAGTTAAATGATGGTTAGGGATTGAAGTTGTTGAAACAAAATATAAATACCAAAACTACCTTCAATGGAATACAGCTGAAAATTAATAAAGTTCGCTTGGCAAATTGCACATACGGATAATATTCTGGTTAGGATTCGATCTTTATCCAAGTCTTTTGTTTGTCAGAAGGACACTCAGAAACGACTGGTAGGAATTGAGAGCCAACTGTAGAAATTAGGCGTTCGTATATGGTAATCGTTTAGGATTAGTCTTGTCACAAACCCGCGTTGCTTGGTTCAAATGTCTTTCAAAATGCGAGTTACCAATCCCCGGCGAATATCTATTTCGACGTGTTCGACTCCCGTAGTCTGTCAGGAGGCTGAAGAGTCAAGAACGTATCCATCACAGCTAATCGATTTAGTTAAGCACAGTTCTTTATTTCAACACTGATGCGATTAAGTTTTGCCACAACAAGAAACTGCAACTACATGCTACCGACAAGACGAACCGATTAAGTCAAACCACTATCAACTGCACCTCTCTTTAAGAATTCTTCTTTCTGAATATATGACTAAATTCAACAACTGAAATAATGTATTTGTAGTGCCTCAAACAAACGATTTAAAGGTGTCTAAACTCAGCCCTAGTTTCGAATGCATTGCGACATTTTGCGTTTATTCTTTCCTATTCTTCCCGATAGTTAAATAAGGGTTGGATCAAACTAGATAAATAACAGTCTACAGGAAAAAATCGGAACAGTTCTAACTGCATTATCTAAACCAAGTTTCGGTATTGTGGATTCCGGGTTTGCACCTTTCATTGCTTAACGACATCGTTGATGTCGCTCTTAATCCGTGACGTTTTGCTGGAGATTGTCTTTTTCATAGGATTTTGAGGATTTTTTCATAGGATTTAGAAAATTATTTTCATACAACTTCGAGGACTATACACGTGAAAAATATGACGCCCTACACATTTTACATATGTCTTAACTCTGAAACATTGTTTGCCCGTGATTTATATATCATTTGTAAGAATCGCTTTAAAGGTGTCTAAGTATATACGTCAGTACAACGCCAATACAATGTACTTGAAAATGAATAATGTCCGTTCTTAGTGTTCAAGCGGATAATTTGATGGTTACGATTCAGTGTTTAACGAGATATTTTGGCTGTCAGGAAGGCACTGAAGGCAAAAGGATCCTTTCGTAAAACATTACTCGTTCGTATACAATGGTAAAAGCGTAGTCAGTATTCCTAGTAATTTACCGTCATTGACGCTCTCCGACGCTGTTATGTTGTTCCATTGTAGTCGGTCGAAATCCGACTTTTTTTATTAACCCCTTCTTCTCCATCTTCGACCAAACCCTTCTACAAACTACTATCAAAATCGACTGGATTCACAGTTTAACGACATCTAGTGGCATAAAAGGCAGTTGATGTCAGTTGGATTGTTCTTATATCATTTCCAATTCTTTTTCCACGCACTGTGCAAATATAAAAATTGGGACAGTGCTAGCCTTTATGCTTGTTCCAATATCCAACCTGTTTCCATTTGTAGACCTGAGCAACGTTTCTGTTCTTCTTATCATAGCCATAGATATAACCGTATATAAACCAGTCACTCAAAAACTGTTTATAATATTGCATCAGTTTTGGAATTTGTGTTCTAGTGGTATTGTGCTAATGTGCTACTTTTTGACACTGTATGCAATGTTGTTGTAAATTATGAGCGTTTGTCTCGTGCTAATAAAGATCACTTACTAACTTATTTAATACAATAAGTATTTTCCATTGTTTAGCAACATCTTATCGCTGTCAAGACGTTAACACAAACTCGAGCGAATGTTAACTTTATATAGCTTCGGGATTTTCCAATTTACAGGTGTTTTAACGGATCCGGAAGTTGCGACTTTATGCGCACATTTTTTACAAAGTTATATCAGGTTTGGTTGGTTAGTTATTTGCTATTTAATGACACTGTGGGTCTTAACAAGAGATGTTACATGCTGCCCTACTTTCTCCAGGCTTGGGACTAGCACTGCCACAGGTAAGATAGTGGCGGAGTTATAAGGGTTGGATTCAAGGCCGTTGGCTATTATTGGTGTCTCAGAGGTGTGCAAGCAGACGTTGGCCTGATCTTACCTTACAAGGCAATAGTTTGTTTTATTCTGTTTTGCTACAAAATGTTGTGATTTCCATTGTTTAAGTATAAGTGTAATTCTGCGAAATTCTAAATGCCACACAAGAGCTGCGTTAGTAAGACCGGCCTATTCACCGGCGCTTAGTCGACCCTCACTACAGTGCTAGGTCATCATTATATCTATGGCTATGATAAGAAGAACAGAAACGTTGCTCAGGTCTACAAATGGAAACAGGTTGGATATTGGAACAAGCATAAAGGCTATCACTGTCCCAATTTTTATATTTTCTCGACGTTAGCGAAACCTGTCTGAATAGCTCTCCAGCCTCCCCCTATCTCTGGTCTATTTATATTTGCTCGACGTTAGCGAAACCTGTCTGAACAGCTCTCCAGCCTCCCCCTATCTCTGGTCTATTTGGAATCCGAATATGGTTCTCCATTGTTTATTTCTTGACAACCCTTCTAAATCTGCTGAGATTTAGAGACAGAGAGGAGCAGGGACGTAACTAGCGTTGGGCTTGGGGGGGCTTAAGCCCCCCCAAACGAAGTTGAAGCCCCCCCCAAACAAGTCAAACCGTTGTATGCTTACGGCTAAAATTCGTATGAACACTGTATAAATGTTGCCATGTTCAAGGTTTAAGCCCCCCCAAACGAAAAATCCTAGTTACGTGCCTGGAGAGGAGGATCTTATAACGGATCTGCGACAAAAGGAAGCCAGTGTAGGACATCAAGCATGTTAGCAGAGATATAGGCAAAGCGGATGATTCGAGCAATGAGCCTAGCAGAAGCATTTTAAACAGATTGAAGGGGCTGACGCTGCTTAGGGAAACCCATGCGGCGCGAGTTGCATCAGTACGATTTGCCTTAGCTAGAGCCAATGCTAAATTAAAAATTGATGTCACCAATTATTGTGGTAGATTACAAACTTAATCGATATTTACATTTGACATTTAGCCATTTATTCTTGTTGTTAGTTAGTTTTTATTCCACTGCACTGCGCTTCAAAACACGCAATTTTCTGTGCAGGTGAATACAGGGTCAGTCATGAAATTAACAAGTTTCTGCTTATTAAAATACTCTTTTTTCACACAGTAAGACATTTATGTCATGCCATGGTGGCATAAAGTTTTAGCGACATCTCGTAGCTGCAATGGCCGTTGATGTCTACTTTACATCACTCTATGGGTCGTATATTTGGTAGCGACAACCACTTAAAATCAGCGTCTAATTTGACACCTTTAAAACACTTTTCATCATTGCTACATAGGAACCAAACAACAATTGATCTTTGGCTAATAATTACGTTGCCATTCCATGCAATTTGGCGTATTTGACGCTTGCTGGGCAGCGTTGACCTTTAAATCCAATCAATCCATTGAAAAATAAGCATGGTCGAGGCGATATGGTGAATTTAGAAAAACATATACTTTTACATTTCATCATTGAACGTTTATGTAACAGTTCCATATTGGCAGACTCAGTGTTTGTGTTAGTTATCTTCTCTTCCCGAAGTGACTTTCATTCTGATCCTCCATTTTGTTGTCTGTTGTTTCCTTCAGTCTTTTGATATAATCTTCTTCCTCTGAAGCAGTTATAGCTGTTGAAGTTTGCTTATCAGACGGTCTTCAGTTGCTTTCCTTTGATTAGTCGGCGTCAATCGCCTTTCTCTAACAGCTGGTGATTGAACGAAAATTACAAATATATTTTGTTCACAAGAATAGATTTGAAGGTGTCTAATTTGTGGACAAAAGAGAAGAGCGGTGGTATTCGTAGTTTCAGATAAAACTGTTTCAGAGGTGTGCTAGGAGATGTCAGCCTGACCCTTCAGCAATTCAATTCACTGAAAATATTCTTTTACAAAATTCTTATCCTGATTCTTGCCCTTCCTGTGGCTCGATCGCCGCTCCAATTCTACACGTTAGTGTCTCACGCAATTAGACCTGTATGATGTATGAAAGAACCGATTTAAAGGTGTCTAAGAACAGCCGTAGTTTTGAATGCTTTGCAGCATTTTGCGTACATCATTTATAGTTTCTAGGTTTGCAGTTTCCTTTGTTTAACGACATCCTTTGACGTTTCACAGGAGCTGGGTTTTTTCTTATAGGATTTTGGGACTTTCACATTTAAGATCAGCATAACTTATCTTAAATGTTTGTTTGTCTGTAAACATAGATATTCAAAAGTCTTCCCTTTAACAGTAAATGGATTCTTAACATTCGTTGTCTGCGGTGTTGTTCCGTTGTATTCAGTCGCTTTATGAAGTCGTCCCTTTGTTAACCTTCTATTCTCCGTCTTCGTAGTGAGTTCGGCCTCATTGCGTCGTCTATGTTGTTACTTGTAGTAGTCGTTTCACTCGAAAGATGGTCACATGCCGACGGTGACAATATTTCTTATGCAATCCGTCTTTGCAATTGCATCAACGTTGTTTTATTAAATGCTATTGGAGTTTGAGGAGCACTTATGACGGATTATGGCCACTGGCGTAAACCTGTCCAACGATTTGGGGGACATTTGGTTATTCAGTCTACACTTGTTGCATTGGGTGAATAGTCCATATCAATTATTGGGGGGACGTGCTCCGGCTGCCCTCCCCGCCCAAGAGTATCATAGACTCTTTACACATTGCACACTATAATCACTTATTAGTAATCAAATATTATTTCGATCAAACATTGAATCTTAAGCGCTTTACTTACACTTATATAGAATCAGGAAGAGTCACTTTGAAGATGTCTCAGGTGGACGTCATTACAACATCCAACACAACTAAAAATTTAATAATGTCCGTTTGCTGCAAAGTGTAAATGCGGATAATTTTGTGGTCACAATTCAGTGTTTATCGAAATTTTTTGATTGCCAGGAGGGCACTGAAGAACAACTGGTAGGCACAGGGAGCCTTCCGTCAAAATTAGGCGTTCGTTGTTAGTAATTTTCCGTTGCTGATACTACCGACGCTGTTGCGTTGTTTCGTTGTATTCGATCGTTCCAGGAAATCGTCCTTTTCTTAACCTCTTCTCCATTTTTCAGTGTTACAGTCAATTTTCTTTTTTCTCTTTCCATTAGCACAATAAGTATTAACTATTGTTTAGCAACACCTTCGCAACATAGTTTAACTGCATCTGTTAGTATCAAAGACAGTTGACGTCTGTTACGCTTATATAGCTCCCATTTCAGATCATAGCTATAGACAAAACTGTATATAAATCAAACACTCAAAAACTGTTAATAATATTATATCAGCTTTTTTTAAAGTTAATTTTTGTGAACGATTGTTGCTTTTATATGGCACCATTTTAAAGGTGTTTAAACGGAACTGTTAAGTTTCCCTTGAACGGTAACCTGGGGGTAATTTCTACCCCCAGATTGTTGTAACTGCAGCTATTAAAGGAAGTATTAGAAATTTTTACAATCGCTTTGGTGACTTTCCCTAATATTGACCATCCTTCAAATTAAGTGAAAAAAAATTATGCATAGGGCCCCCCGGGATACTGTCAACATATTTTCAATAATTATGGCGGCAAAAAACGAGATGTTATGAAGAAAACCTAATTGCAAAGGAGAATCTAAAATGCTTAGTCCACATCCGCCTGGGTCTTGCAGCCATGCCCCGAAAATTTATAGTAGTAATAGTTATGCTAGCAGTAACGGTAATCGTAATAATAACAGAAAAACATTCAATAACATGAATATTAGCAAAACCGACAGTTGGTTTTATGTCAATAACGCAATGACGTCATCATAATGACGTCAGTCCTCTGCATAGAATACCTAATCGTGTTAAATACAAAGAATATTATCAAACTAGGCCTATGATGTACTGTATCGTTAGAAAAATTCGTTCCTACCTCACAAACAACAGCAGTTACCCCCGGGGGTATAAAACAACCCCAGGTTACCGAGGACCGGTGTAAAAAAAAGGTTACCGTTCAAGGGTTAAGTTTAATCGCGTTGCGACTTTTCTCTATATTTGTTTTAGAAAGTTCAATGAGGATTGGTTCGATAGTTTATTTTATTTTATTCCGGATAGTTGTTATTTAACGACACTGTTACTTAACAAGTGATGTTTACCGTTGCCCTCCTTTACCTAGACTTGGGACTGGCACTGCGCCAGGCAGTGTAGGACTGGGTAGGACAGGGTAGGATTGGAACCTTCAAACCTATGAGCCTATTAGAAGCATTTAGAACAGATTGAAGGGGAGAGAGACGCTGCTTAGGGAGACCCATGGGGGGCGAGTTACATCAGTACGTTTAACCTTAGTTATAACCAATGTTAAATTAAAAATTGATGTCACCAATCATTGTGGTAGACTAAAATTTTAATGGATATTTATATTTGACATTTAACTGTGGCGGTTTGGCCACAAGGCACGAACGAAGGAATATAATGATAGCTGTCTTAATTAATTAGCGTCTTATTCGATGGGTGGCGCTTTATAACTGTTCGATTATAATTATAATTACAAGTGCTATATTTTATATTTGCCATTTTAACGCTTCAATTTATTAATTAAAATAATTAGACACAACGTCCGTCCAATATTTAGTGGCTAAACATAGGGCGCCGCTTAATATAGCTGGTAGAGATTTGGATTTTGGACACCTGTATTTAAGAAGATGGTGATGGCCTACTATATAAGTATGGAGGCCTGAATATGGTTTACGTACTAACTTATAATCATGCAGACCAATCAATGTAGCCTTCCTATGGAGGCCAGAATAACGTCTTACGTACGAGACCATAGCGTGCAGATAGATGCAGATGGATTCATAGAGCTTGCCTCACGCTGCGTTGCCTATATCGTAGGACGGCGTTACTGCGTCCTGCATATACAGCGATACGGTTCTTTAGTGTCGTTGGTTAGCGATAAATACTGCACTCCGTGTGGTAGTATACGGCGAGTGATAAAGCGAGAGTCCGGTTCGGGCAAGTAGAAAATATATTTACGGACGAGAGGGCGTCCGAGAAAAGGCTAATCTGTGCGATCCCGGGTTACAGCCGAATCGATCGATCTCGGGTGAAGGATTGAGTCCGCCGATCCGACAGGTTTGGGGCCCACCCTGCCGTTAGATCGCGAAAAGGTCTGAATCCCTATTGTTGGTAGTTTGCGGGCTGAGTATAGCTCGGGGAAAGACCGATCGTGAGAGATTGAGAGATCACAGGTCTGTTCCGGTAACGTACGGGGCAAAGAGTTTCCTGGTGACCGTCTGATAAACCTCGGGCAAAGTCCCGCTGTTGACAGTCAGAGATACACGGGCAAAGACCCGGTGGTACCCGTCAGAGATATACGCGGAAAGGCCCCGCTGTTGACCGTCAGATATACACGGGCAAAGACCCGGTGGTACCCGTCAGAGATACACGGGCAAAGACCCGGTGTTGACCGTCAGATATAAACGGGCAAAGACCCGGTGGTAGCCGTCAGAGATACACGCGGAAAGGCCCCGCTGTTGACCGTTAGAAATACCCGGGCAAAGACCCGGTGGTACCCGTCAGAAATACACGGGCAAAGACCCGGTGTTGACCGTCAGATATAAACGGGCAAAGACCCGGTGGTACCCGTCAGAGATACACGGGCAAAGACCCGGAGATACGCGGGCAAAGACCCGGTGTTGACCGTCAGATATAAACGGGCAAAGACCCGGTGGTAGCCGTCAGAGATACACGCGGAGAGGCCCCGCTGTTGACCGTTAGAAATACCCGGGCAAAGACCCGGTGGTACCCGTCAGAGATACACGGGCAAAGACCCGAAGATACACGGGCAAAGACCCGGTGGTACCCGTTAGAGATACGCGGGCAAAGACCCGGTGTTGACCGTCAGATATACACGCGAAGACCGCGCTGGTGACCGTCTGAGAGACACGCGGATAGGCCCCGCAGTAGACCGTCAGAGATCCACGGGCGAAGACCCGGTGGCCACCCGTCAGAGATACACGGGCAGAGTCCGAGCTGTTGATCGTCAGAGTTACACGGGCAAAGACCCGGAGATACGAGGGCAAAGACCCGGTGTTGACCGTCAGATATAAACGGGCAAAGACCCGGTGTTGACCGTTAGAAATACACGGGCAAAGACCCGGTGGTACCAGTCAGAAATACACGGGCAAAGACCCGGAGATACGCGGGCAAAGACCCGGTGTTGACCGTCAGATATAAACGGGCAAAGACCCGGTGGTAGCCGTCTGAGATACACGGGCAAAGACCCGGTGGTGATAACTCAGTTAAAGTATCGTCCATAAATGCTGAGCAGTGCGATCCCGAGTTACAGCAAAAACTAATCACTCTTGGGTGTTGGATTGACCGCCGATTCGACAGGTTTGGGGCCCACCCTGCCGTTAGATCTCGAGCCGGTCTGAATCCCGATTGTGGAAGTTTAACGGGCTGAACAAACCTCGGGGAGTGACCGATCGTGAGAGATATAGAAAACACAGGTCTGTATCGGTAAAGTGCGGAGAAACATTCCGCTGGTGACGTCCGGTGAAGTACCGGAACGATCTTGTTGAAACTGTTCGATAACATCGGGGAACAACCGGTGAATCTCAATACGCGGTATCCGGGTTTGGCTGCTTTAAGCGTCATAGTTACTCCCGCGGTTTACCGGCAAATATCCGTCCGGGAGACCATCCGGACGATCCGACCGTTGTCTGTTCCGGTGTTCGGGAAAGTTCCCACGGTGGGAAGCTACACAGGTCTGTGTGCAATAACGGGGTAAAGTTACTGATATTTACCCAGAGATACCATTAGTAGAATCGTGTGTGAGTACCGAGAAACGAAGCCTACGAGTCTGTGCGCTCCCGGAAAAAGACACAACTGTTACGTTCTCTATTTTATTCAGAGAGTCATGTTCAAGAGATACGGCTAGTGGAGTAAGGGCCCACTCTGCTGCTCAGGTCTCGAGACAGACTAATTCTGAATAGTGGGAGGATAAAAGGTTGTGTAAACCGGAAAGAGATCAGACCAAGATATTCGGGTCGGGTATTCGGGTACCCAGGTCCGAAAGAGACACGTCCGCTTTACTAGCGAAACCCAGCTAGTCAGAGTCCCAGGGTGAAGTGTACGAGAGTTCCCGGTTAAAGGAACATTAACGCAGACCAAGAGTAAACGATACGAGAAAGTCCGGGTAGTCGGGTATCCAGATAGAACATATTTGCTTGTCGCAACACACAGCTCTGAGGACTGATTGAAGTGCGAGGTTGGGCCCCCTCGTGCGTAGGTCAGAACAAAGGTCTGTGTGTGTAGATAGCGAAGGTTATAGAGAGAGGACCTTCACTATCAGAGTGCCATAGAGACCCGTTATCTTTCGAAGCAGAATTCATTATTGTGAGGCCGGTATGCCGCACACGGAAACACAGCTAGAGATACGTGACAGTAAGAAGACGCGTTGCCCGATGGATACGTGTCTTCTATTACATGACGCAGAGACTCGTCATAAGTACTCCTTGTTCCCTGAACTTAGAGAACGTTTGGTGTTCCATGATAACGGCGATAGTTCAAGAGTCACGAGGTGCAGAATGGTCCGTCAAAGTTCAGACCAGGTAGAGAGGAAGAGAAAGCCCGTAACTAGGAAGGTACACAGAAAGGCAAAGACTGCTGCAGGTAAAAGATCGAACCCTGTTCTGAAGGACGGCCATCCTCAGGACGTTGCCCACCCGGTGACCGCGGAAGTGGCAGAGTCTGATGCCGAGACCGAGCTCTACAGTGTAGCCTCTCTTAGTAAAACGGTAAACCCTGAACCTCCTCTGACAGGAATGGTCACTATGGACAGAGATAAGCCATTTGACGGTGACAATAGGCAAGGCAGTGACTCGGGTGGCTCCAGACGGGTAGTGGGCTGGAGTCACCACAGGAACCCGCCCGGCGCGGCAGGGCAGGCGTCCGGGCGGCGAACGCCACATAACCATTTATTCTTGTTGCTAGTTAGTTTTTATTCCACTGCACTGCGCTTCAAAACACGCAGTTTTCTGTGCAGGTGAATACAGGGTCAGTCATGAAATTAACAAGTTTCTGCTTATTAAATGCTCTTTTTTCCACACAGTAAGACATTTATGTCATGCCATGGTGGCATAAAGTTTTAGCGACATCTGGTAGCTGCAATGGCCGTTGATGTCTACTTTACATCACTCTATGGGTCGTATATTTGGTAGCGACAAGTCGACAACCACTTAAAATCAGCGTCTATTTTGACACCTTTAAAACACTTTCCAAGATTGCTACATATACCAAACGACAAATGCTCTTTAGCTAGTATATTGCCATTCCATGCAATTTGGCGTATTTGACGTTTGCTGGGCAGCGTTTACCTTTTAATCCAATCAATCCATTGAAAAATAAGCATGGTCGAGGCGATATGGTGAATTTAGAAAAACATATACTTTTGCATTTCATCGTTGAACGGATATCTAATAGGCTCCCTTCAGTGCTGCTTTGGATATTGACAGACTCAGTGTTTGTGTTAGTTATCGTGACTTCCATTCTGATCGTCCATGTTGTTGTCGGTTGTTTCCTCCCGTCTTATATTCTCGTCTTCTTCGTCTGAAGTAGTCGTGTGAGTTTAAGTTTGATTATCAAACGATCTTCGATCGTCGTATCGTTGCTTTCCTGGGATTAGCCATCGTCAGCAGTGTTACCACTCATAAAAAATGAAAAACCCAAGTTTGGACATTAAAAAAAAACCAAGAAAACCCAAGGTAGATTTTCACCAGACTTTTGGAAATTAATCAACGAATTATAAGATAAAATATAATAATATAATGCAATTATACCAATTCTGTTATGAAAATGATGATCTATATTTTATTTCTATCTTTCATTTTTACAATTTTATGAGTATTCGTTATTGCTAAAAAAACTTATCAGTTAATATTAGAAGCAAATTCAAAATGTTTATGTATGTTTTTATTTTCATCAGAGTCCGAATGATTTTGTTTTGACTGAGGGCTGTAACTTTTCCTTTACTTGGAGTTTTCCCATCCACACGAGACGCATAACCATCGAAACATCCCACAAAACAATTACGACCTTTTTGAAAGAAACCGATATTTATGAGTCTGACGAATGCGTTATAAAGGTGTCTAAAATATACGTCAACATAGCCTCAACTTTTAAAACTAGCTGTACGACATCGAATGTAATAAGTTAGTTACAACGCTTATCGTATAATTACGCTTGATATCCGGGGAGCGCCCGCCTGGTCGTGCAACCCGCAAGGTACTGTTCTGCCTGGTTTGACCTTCCAGAGGTTCGGATCGTGCCCCTGCATCGGGTCCATCGTGCGACTGCGCGTCTTATCAGTGGCTTTTGCCAAAACTGAACCTGGTCAGCATAGTTGGGGCTGGTTGAGTCAAACAACCAGAACAAATAGTAGTAAGTAAATCAGTAGACATCTCCTTTGCCTATGGTTACAACAATCTCATTGCCTTCCATCGAGACAAAACATCGGACAGCAGGCTCACATGCTGGAGGTTCTGTACTGGCTCCCCTGCCCATAGCATCTCCTTTAGGATTTCCTCCTCTGAAGTCGCGTCACCTTCTTCTCTCTTCTACCAGTTACTTAAGACTTAAAATTGTTGATTTAACGCTATCTAACTCAATCACCAACGACGAAATTTTTACTACTGGACACAGGATTATTGACGCCTCGTTGTGACTGATCCATATTTTAGCGTCGGTTTAAGAGTTTTCCGAGGTGTGTAAGTAGACGTCGGTCTGACATTTCAGCAATTAATATTTCTGACTTTTCTTAGGTTTTCGTTTTGTACTTTCGTTTCGTTGCATTTGTATTAAAATGACGCTGTGTGTGTTTTATTTCGATGCATATGCAGATAAATTTTATGATTTTTATGATTTACGATTCAGTGTTTAACGACCCCTTTAGGCTGTCAGAAGGGCACTGAAGAAAACTGGTAGACACAGAGAGCCTTCCATCAAAATTAAGCGTTCGTGTATGGTAATTGTTATCGTCATTCTTAGTAATTTGCCATCGTTGATGCTTTCCAACGCTGCCGCGCTGTTAATTTATATTCGGTTTCTTCAGCAAATCGTCCTTTTGTTAACCTCCCTTTTCCATCTTCGTCTTTATATTATACCCTTTTTTATATCTCTAACGTCGACTGTACCCTTCTAAAACTGTGATAAAATCGAATGTCGACTGGATCCACAGTTTAACAACATCTATTGGTTTTAAAGGCAGTTGACGTCGATAGGAATTCTTTTATTTCATTTTCCGGTTTTTTCCTGCTTACTGTACAAATATTAACATTTGGATAATGCTAGTCTTTATGCTTGCTCCAAATCTAATTGGTTTCCATTTGTAGACCCTAGTAATGTTTCTATTCTTCAGATCACAGCTTCAGATAGAAATATAACTGTATATAAATCAGACATTATGAAACTGTTTATAACACTTCGTCTGTTTTTCTTTGTTCTACTGATTTTGTACTACGTTCGCTACTGTATTTATTGTTATTGTAAAGTATGAACGTTTGTCTCGTGCTAATAAAAGACTATTTAGTTAACACAATAGGTATTTTTAATTTAGTTAAAAATAGCTTTTGACTCAAATGGCAGTTAACACACTCACTGAGAGGGATGAAATGAAGCCAATTTTCAAAATATTCAGTAAAATTTTGGACGGATATTACACTTATATAGGGTCGGAAAAGTTCAATTTAAAGGTGTTTTTTAGGAAATCGTCGGTTGAATTGCATCAGCGACGATTTTTAAAGAAAATTCAGTGAAGATTGGTTGAATAGTTGCTGTTTAACGACACTGTGTCATAACAATGATGATTAACGTCGCCCTCTTCCTTCCTCCAGACTTGGTACTGGCACTACCAGAGGGTAACCCGACATAAGCGCGCAGGACAAAAGCCCGCCGACAAATGCGCGCCGACAAATGCGCGCCGTAACAAATGCGGGCAGGACAAATGCGCGCCGACAAAAGCGCGCAGGACTAGACAATAAAAAACATTAGTTGTTATAGCTAATGTTTAATAGTAGAAGCACACAGAAAATATACTAAATGTGCTAGAAATAACCGTGTAATGTTATTCATGTGAAAAATAAAACCAGTTTATATGTTAACGTTTT
Source organism: Allolobophora icterica (assembly GCA_963556255.1). Classification (NCBI taxonomy): domain Eukaryota; kingdom Metazoa; phylum Annelida; class Clitellata; order Crassiclitellata; family Lumbricidae; genus Allolobophora; species Allolobophora icterica. The sequence goes on along the minus strand of OY744608.1, from coordinate 3,817,280 downwards.
GTGAGACGCCTCGCAAGTACTCGTCCTGTGGAAATGGTTGTATCCATATGTTGGAGCCAAAGCCTGCAAACGTCGAGTTAAATAAACGTATTTAAACTTTGATGCCTCCGGATGTTTGTATCTTCCCAGTATCATCCCTAAAGGAGTCATTACAGGAGAACAGCTGTCAACTAAATCGGAACATCGGCAGCCGGAACGAAGCTAAAAGCTAACATCATCTTAAAGTGCAGTCGAAGATTTTCATATTCACAGTAGAAAATTAGTGGATGCTATGCAAATAATTTATTTACGGTCTTCTCGTTAATGCTCTAATTGGACGTTCACTTCCACGGTTCTATCATGGTTGTAGCCTGTATACCTACTTCTGAGGGGTAGCCTACATATAGAGTTAGGCGGCAGCTTTATCATTTCACCTTGTGTTGAATATGACTGGTGGTTCTTATAGCGTCGGATTAAAGTATTTCAGAGGTGTTTAAGTAGACACCGTTTAACCTTTCAGTAATTCATATTTGTTGCGTTTCATGAAGTTGTCGTTGTGAACTTTCGCTTCGTCGAATTTCTGTTAAAAGATTTTGTATGCAATTATTTTATTTCGATTCATTTTCCGGGTTTTGGAATATTTGGAGCGAGAAAAGGATCACCCACTCTAGCACAACGCAGTCAAGGTTAATTGGTTGGAAAAAGGATTTTCTCCAATACTCAGAGATTGTGTGTGGCTATCGTAATCGTAACCTCAAGATTTCTGCAGCGCCCAAAAGGGAGAAGGCAAAAATGTTTTAAAAAGTAAGATAGTTTGAGCCACATTCAAGTGTTTAACAGGGCTTTTCTCTCGAAATTTCTGTGCAATGTATTCTTTCTGAAAATGTATTAGAAGATGTAGACCATAGGATTGTTCCCAGAAATTGTTACATAGGTCAGTTGGATGCACTTTGAGATTGTACAATCTATTATTTAGATTCACACGACCCAATGCTAATCTGGTTACGAGGTAGGGTTTGTCGTTGCTTAGGCCTATCTGTTGGAGTCGTTCGTGTTTTGACGAAGTGCTGTAGCACTTTGAGATGAAGGGTTCTAAGGGACATCGCCAAAAGCAATGTCCGTAACCGGGTCTTCATTTTCTCTATTTAGCGGGCGTGGTTCCACGTCAACCAAAATTCTTTGATTTTGAGTTTTCGTTATCATTGGAAATCATTTCCTTAGTAAGAGTAAACTTAGTATCAATAGACACTTTAACAACGTTTATTCCTATCAATTTGGCTTCGTTGACGTTTACCGACTCTGCTGTGCTGCTCGTTGGGAGGTAATAGCTTCAGGAAATCGTCCTTTCGTATATCTCATCTTCTCAGTGGCGTCACGAAGTGGTGCGGGGGGTGCGGACCGCACCGGGTGACACCCTCAGAGGGGGTGACACCCAACATGAGAAAATGATGAAATTTTTGGAAGATGAGGAGTTCCTAAAAAAGGTCATCTAATTTTTTGGGATACGAATTCCTAAAAAAAAGGTCATGACTTGTTTTGGGAGACGAATTCCTAAAAAAAGTCATCACTTTTTTTAGGGTGACACCATGACTTACGCACCGGGTGACACCAGCCCCAGTGACGCCACTGCATCTTCTCCGTCTTACTACAGATGTGGCCCATGTTATCACTGGTTGTTTCGATAGGAAAATCAATCAGAACAGTTTTATTTTATTATCTAAACTAAGTTTCACTCTAGTAATTTCAAGGTTTGTGGTTTCTATTGTTCAACTACATCGTTTGGCTGCTAAAGTCGTTGTTTTCGCTCTTACACATGGCGCTCTTCTGGAGATTTTTGTAGAATTTTGAGGATTTTTCACGTCTAAGATTAAGACCTCCTTATGCAGTATACTTTATCTTAAATGCTTGTTTTTTAATCATAGATATTCAAAAGTTTTTCCGTTAACAGTAAATAGTTTTTTAATATTCGTTGTCTGCGATGTTGTTCCGTTGCAATTACAGTAATTAATTAACATTAGTCATATATTAAGCCTTGGCTGGTGGATCCAGAGGTTAATGACGGATCATTAAGCCTTCGCCGTTTTATTGATTTCTATATAGTATCGTGAAGAATCGTTTTAAAGGTGTCTAAGTATAGAAGTCAGTACAACATCCAATACAACAAATAAAAATTACACTGTCCGGTTTCGAAGCGTAGGCTAGATGCAGATAATTTTATTGTCACGATTCAGTGTTTAACGATCTCTTTTGGCTGTTAGGAGGGCACTGAAGGAAACTGGTAGGCACAGGGAGCCAGTCATCCATCAAAATTAGGCGTTCCTATATAGTAATCGCGTAATCGTTAATCCTAGTAATTTGCTTTCTCGTTGTTCCGTTGCAGTCGATCGCTTCAGGAAATCGTCCTTTTGTTAACCTCTTCCTCTGCGTCTTGGTCTTTATGTTATACCTGCGAGGGCCGTTGACGTCCACATTCTACAAACTAGGCCTATGATAAAATCGAATGTGGACTTGATCCTCAGTGTAGCGACATATATTGGTTTTAAAGGCTGTCGATAGGAATTTTTTTCTATGAATTATCGGTGTCACAGTAAATTTTCTTTTTCTCTTTTCCATTTCTCTTTTGGCTCACTGTAGAAATATAAAAATTGGTTTAATGTTAGTCGTAGTTGTTGTTCCAAGATTTAATCTGTGGGACGTGGTGGCTCAGTGGTAAGTTCGGCGCCTTGTGACCGGAGGGTTGCAGGTTCGAATCCCACTCTAGCCGTTGCGTACGGACCTTGGGCAAGTCCTCCACTCGCAATTGCTCGTGGCGCTTCGGCGTGAAAATTCCGGCACAGTATCAAATGCTGTAGTCGGGTAGTACTTGACTTCGAGAGGCGCTATAGAAATATCCGGAATAAAATAAATAAATAATCTGTTTCCATTTGTAGAACTGAGTAAAGTTTATGTTCTTCAGATCATAGCTATAGATATAACTGTATATAAGTCAGACATTCTAAAACTGTTAATAATAGTGCGTCACGCTGTGGGCGCCTCTGATCACAACGATAACTTGGTCGTCCACCAGGCACTCCTTGCAAGCATTTAGACACCTTTAAATCGGTGTTTACCGACACCATATAGACGTAATTCGTTCCATCTCTACTGGATTAAGTTCTTTTCCTGTACAGTAGTCGCCAGGTGGCAGCACGGTTTGCTTTAGCTACAGCCAATACTAAGTTAAAAGGTGAAGGCTGTCATATCATTGTTGTAGAATAAAAACTTAATCGCTATTTCCGTTTGACATTTAAACATTAATCATGTTATCAATTAGTTTTATTTACTCTACAGCTCTACAGCTTAAAGTCTTTAGCGACATCTGGCAGCTGCAATGGCCGTTGATGTTTACTTTCCATCACTCTATGGGTCTCAAATTTTGGAGCGACAACCGCTTAAAATCAACGTCTATTTAGACACCTTTAAAAAGCTTTCCACTTTGCTACATTAAACCAAACCATTACCTTGTCTTTCTTACAAGGCAATTATTTTTGCTCTACCATGTTTTTCACAACAAAGTACTAGTGTCCGGTGTTTAAATACATATTTAATTATACAAAAAATCCAGTCTGCACATCAGAGTAAATAAGGAAGTATATTCTTTATTAGTAGCGATAAAAAACTTTGTATCCCGGGTTCTCTACCGAAACTTGTATTAGCATTGGGAAGTTGTGAGGGAATGCTGAGAGATTTTCTAAACATTCTAGTATATATCGAAGATTGTAAACCAGTTGCGTTATGTCAACTGGCATGAGAAATAAACGAATATATTCATTTGATTTTGATTTGATAGAAAGACCAGGGGTTTAGTCAAACCACGACCATCTCTGTCTCTGTCTGTGTGTCTGTGTGTGTATCTGTCTCTGTCTCTGTCTCCAGAGGCGGATTACGGCATGTTCAATATGTTCTGCACAAAGGGGCCCCACATTTGAGGGGCCCTACACATGTTGAGATAGCACTGCGAATATCTCTTGTTCTGATGGTAGCAAACTGCAGCAGTGAACTTTCGTTTTCAAACCTCAAATTGATTCAAAACAGACTGAGCACGTCAATGTCGGAAGATAGACTTGTTAGTTAGACATTGTTGAGCATCGAAAGTAACATACTACGTGAGCTACACTTTGACGACACAATATTATTGTTGAATTTGCAAGCCAAAAGGCTCGCAAAGTATGTGTGTAAATTCCATGACAATTTGAACGATATTGATTATCACTGTCAATTCATAATTTATTGTTTCTTTTTACTCTCTAACTCTTGGTTTTGTTACAATACGTAAACTGCAAACACTGTGACTAAGACTCTATTGTTAGCCTAACAATAGAGCCTAACAATAGAGATTCCAATGGCTTGGAAAACGTTCGTTATATAGTTTAGTGGGAGGCATTCCTTGAGATCGGATGAGTGATAAATTTTACTTAACGTAGGACGAAGCCCTTTTACGATACACGGAGGACGGAGTGGGGTAATTTTTTACCCCAAAACAATGTGTACTGTCTCAGCTCACAGGTATGCTACGATGACAAATGATGTGTCAATTGTAACATTTCCAAGGACAAGGAATCAAATTATCGTAGTGGCAATCGTGTGGGAATACTAATTTCCAAGATGGCGGCCAACATGGCAGCCGAATCACAAAAGTATGTATATCTCAGCTTGTAGGTAAGCTCCAATGACAATTGAAGTGTCAATTGTAACATTTCCAAGGTCAAGGAATCGACCTATCGCAGTGGCAATAGTGACCGATCAGTCAGTTGATTGAAAATTCATATTTTTGTGTTTGGGCGGCCATGTTGTCCGCCATCTTGGACGGTAGTACTCACACACTATTGCCAGTACGATAAATCGTTAATAAATTGTTAACTGAACAAATCTAAAAAATTTATAGAGAATCGGGAATATGTGATTTAAAGGTGTCGAAACAGACCCATGTGTTTGAATGTTTTGCGAAATTTTGCATAATTTTATTTCTTTTCCCCCGATAGTTCAAATTTTCTCCAACATTTAAATGACATCCTATGGCATCAAAGGCCGTTGACGTCGATAGGAAGAGAAATTCTCAACAGCTGTCGCTGCATATCTAAATCTTCTCCTTCATCCAGGCTTTAGACTGACTCTCCATGGCACAAGTGACATGGACGTGCATTGGCAGAGTTAATACTGACGTTTAGTAGCTTCCAGTGTTTAGCGACATCGTATGGTTTTCCAGGCCCGTTGACGTTTACCTCCTCCTTTCTCCAGGCTTGGGACTGGCATTTCCAGAGTAGGGGCAATGACGGAGTTACACACGAAAATAACGGTTAAATATATTGCCTCGGAAGCAGTAAGTGCTGTTCAAGTATATTTAACGTCGATCGGTTTTTAAACTTAACATTAACTTAAGGCTGAACGGTGCTTCTTCATACGTGTTATTGAACCAATATTAAACTTATATATATTTTAAGAAACATACGATTTCAAGGTGTCTTAAGAGAGCCGTAGATTCGAGTGCTTTATTACATTTTACGGTTATTGCTTTCTTTTCTTCTGATAGATCAATAAAAGTAATTTATTCGCCATAAGTTTAAAAGCATCAAAGGTCGTTGATGTCAATGAAAATGTTTGACCAGATCTCAGTGTTGAGCTACATAAGTGGGCGAATGTATAGTTACTGTTTGACAACGCGGTCAACAAAGATATTTGTAAAATGTAAATGTAAACGACCTATAACTTCTACCCTTGTCATTTTCCAATGAATGGATCGAGTGAGGTTTCCTCTTTCTTTTAGCCAGGCTTGGAAGTTCAATCGTCTTGACAACGGTGGGGGAGGGGTAGGTAAGCGAGTAATGGTTAGTTACTGTTTAAGACAATGTGTAATCATAAAGATGAATAGCGTCGCCCCTGTCTTATTAAGTGTCGGGACTGGCACCATCCGAGAATAAGACAGTGGCCGAGCCGTTGACGTCCATCTTACCTTTCATTTAAATGCTCTATGGATCAATGGATCCAGAGGTTTTCGACATCTTATAGGCGTCAATAGTTGTGTGGCGTGGTGGCTCAGTGGTAAGTTTGGCGCCCTGTGACCGGAGGGTTTCAGGTTCCAATCTCACTCTAGCCGCTGCATACGGACCTTGGGCAAGTCCTTCACTCGCAATTGCTCGTGGCGCTTCGGCGTGAAAACTCCGACACAGTATCAATGCTGTAGTCGGGAGCGCCTCTGAGTAGTAGTAGACTTGAGGAGGCGCTATAGAAATATCCGAAATAAATAAATAAATAAATAAATAAATAAATAGTAACAAAGGCTGTTGACGTAGACAGAAATTACTTTTGCATATGACAGCTCAAATATACATATATATTGTTCAAATAATATCCGTAGTCTATTTGTTGCCTTATAATGGGTCATTGAATTGTGGATCTGTCAAATGGTTGGCGTCAAAAACTGACGGCTACAATGAATAGTTAGCGATTGAAAGAAAAGACTAAAAGGTGTTTAAATGCTGGATACGATAATGTGTATTTTACAGTTTCGTTTGGATGAATGTTACCTCGGACGAGTGTATTATATGCAATCAACGCTTTGTTATACCGCATTAACAGATTAGTGTGACTGGCGAGTATTATATCGTTTGATGAAGCTGTTTTTGAGGTATGCAAGTGGACGTCTGAAAAACGTTACCTTACGAGGCAGTTCTTTTCTCTACCCTATTTTTCACAAAAGGTACTAGTTTCCAGTATTCAAAACGTGTTTAATTCTTCACCTCACATCTCAACATCAGAGCAGATATAGAGATTAAAGAGACCAGGGGCTTAGTCAAACCACTACCATTACTCTCTCTCTCTCTCTCTCTCTCTCTCTCTCTCTCTCTCTCTCTCTCTCTCTCTCTCTCTCTCTCTCTCTCTCTCTCTCTCTCTCTCTCTCTCTCTCTCTCTCTCTCTCTCTCTCTCTCTCTCTCTCTCTCTCTCACACACACACACACACACACACACACACACACACACACACACACACACACACACACACACACACACACACACACACACACACACACACACACACACACACACACACACACACACACACACACACACACACACACACACACACACACACACACACACACACACACACACACACACACACACACACACACACACACACACACACACACACAATGCGGTTCTGCCGTGCAGCTGCTGCGTATCTGGTTATCATAAATTTCTGATTAAGTGGCGCCCCATGTGAATGACAGGAAAACTACAAAGACAACAGTCGCCAGATGGCAGGAAAATTTGCCTTAGCTTCAGGCCAGACGCGTGAACAGCCGATGTCACGACTTTCCGTGTGGCAGATCACATTTAAAAACTTAATCGTTATTTCCATTTGATAATTAACCATTTAATCTGGTAGCTGCAACCGCCGTTGATGTCGACTTCGCATCACTCTTCGGTTCGCTTTAACTTTAGCTAATCAATGGTTATTATTACTAGAACTTTTTAATTAAAGTCAGCGTCTACTTGGACACCTTTGAAACAATTTTGACAATTGCTACATATTGATCAAACCACAATTGCCTGTATTGACTGGCATTCTGTGTACATTATACTCCCAGTTCGAATTCTGATCCAATCTCAATAAAATCTTTTCTGAAATGGAAAATAGTCGAGAAAGTCTTTGATATATATATATATATATATATATATATATATATATATATATATATATATATATATATATATATATATATATATATATATATATATATATATATATATATATATATATATATATATATATATCCTCGTATCCAATATATATACACTGTGTCCGGAAATAAAGGGAACCCTTTTGTAAATAATGAAAATAATTAGTAAATGTGCTTCGATTTTCAAAATTCCAAAACTGTTTTAATCCTGACAAAGTTACCTAAAAAAGATGAAAATATAAAGTTTGGGTATCCATCAATGACGTCACAATGACGTCATTTGCAGCAGAATTCAAATGGTAAGGACGGCTACTAACATTTTCCTTTAAAATGTCAATCATTTTAAAATGTTATTTATCAATAATACATTGTGGTTGAATTTTATTTTTATACTTGAATGATATTATACTACAAGGTTTGTTCAAAGTGTCCGAAATGTTTGTTTTTCCATAAAAATCTTATAGTAATTTTGTCTTCTTGGTTGAAAGCCAATTTCTAACAGTTTGTTTAAATTTCTAATTTAGCGATGTCACTATGACGTAATTTTTCAGCGGAGGCCGTTCATAAATTACAAATTTGTTGATAATTATGTCAGGATTAAAACAGTTTTGAAATTTTGAAAATCGAAGCACAGTTACCAATTATTTTCATTATTTACAAAAGGGTTCCCTTTATTTCCGGACACAGTGTATATATATATGTGTATATATATATATATAAGTGTATATATATATATATATATATATATATATATATATATATATATATATATATATATATATATTAGGGACCTGCGAATCGGAAATTTTCAGTCGAATCGAATCTCGAATCGAATCGGGGGTAAAGGTTCGAATTCGAATCGAATCTCGAATCGAATCAGCGAGTATCAGTTTGATATTCATGAACCTTAATTGCACAGGCGTACCACAGCATCAATATATCAATAACTTGTCTGCGATTTAGAATCAGTTAAACTAAACATTAAGCTAATTAACAGAATTACACAAATAATTTATGAGTTAAGTTAGTAAGTAAGTAAGTATACATTCCTTATTGTACCAATTGCATAACCGCACTTTGGTGTACATACATTACATCTAAGCGGAGTACAACCAGAGCTTCTCATATGAGGCGAAGATATGGGCGAGCGGTAAATCGCTCGCCTAGTCGAAGGTTTCGCACCGTCGGTCGTCGCTCGATGAGTCTGAGTTAGACTCCAAGACGATAGACGGAACTGGAGCCAGACCATTATTTTATTTACCTAATTTACATTACTTTAATTTACTTAGTGCCTACTTGCGGCAGCAGTGAATGCGTGCGGTGATCTAGTGACTGTTGAGTGATCACTCTAATTTCTTGCAATGTGATTGACCATAACAACACGGTCGACAGCTCACGCCGCGTGACTTCATTCGTAAAGTCACTAATTATATGCAGCTATACAAATACTATACACAAAATACGCTGTACACAAAGGCTCTAGAGGTCGACCGCGCATCGCTTGCCTACACAATCCAGCGCGATCGATTTTCAAACCGCCTACTATTTTCAAATGGGAAGCTCTGAGTTTAAAATTCACGCAGAAATTCAACAGCCTATCCACGCGCAGTAAACAATTAAAACAATTAGTTTACAACAAATTAAGTGCGTCAAGGGATAATCATTTTCCGATAAATGACTCGAAATTTTCGAATCATGACATCATTTTCGAATCGAATCGAATACCTCCAACCGATTCGTTTTCGAATCGAATATCGAAGCCTCGCAGGTCCCTAACATATATATATATATATATATATATATATATATATATATATATATATATATATATATATATATATATATATATATATTGCATAGTATAGGCTAATTATTGCTGTTTGTTTGAGTAATATTATTTTCATTTACTTCATTAGGTAATGTACATTTTTATTCAACGCCTTGTGGCTGACAGAGCTGTTAATGTCAACCGTAATTTACTTACATCTGAGATCCTGCAGCAGATTAGTCATTGGTTATAGTTTCTGTTTAACGACGATGTGTCATAATTAAGATGAATATCATCCTCCTCCTCCTTCTGTAGCCAGAAATTAGACACCTTCAAATCGTGTCTTCAGACAAAAGAAAAGAAGCATATAACCAAATGAATAATGATGCATAGTTGGGTTCAATGTCATATATAATTATATAAGCATAATTATGTATTTATATAAATAAATAAATAAATAAATACATCCGGCAGGAGTCGGCCGGATGCTTAACGTCACGATGAACGACGACCAGTGGTCTCAAGCCTCTCTTCCGATTAGGATGGGTGGATTGGGAGTAAGGAGGGTGTCCTCGCTGGCACTTCCCGCCTTCTTGGCTTCGGCCGCGGGCACCCTCCAAACCCAGTCCCTCATCTTGGGTACTATTTCGGTGACCCCCGACGCGGCACATGACTCGGCGAAGACTACCTGGCTTCAGCTTTCTGGGGTCCCGATCCCGACGGTCACGACCGGGCGCGGACAGGCACACTGGGACAGTCCCCTACTACACGCAGCCCTCTCGGCGCTCGAGGATAAACTTCTTGACCCCTACGACCAGGCGAGACTGAAGGCCTCGCAGTCACCGCACGCCTCGGACTGGCTACACGCCCTCCCGATCGCTGCTCGCGGCCTCAGACTGGATGACGAGACCATGAGGGTGGCGGTCGGTCTACGATTGGGTCTGGCAATCTGCGAACCGCACAAATGCGCATGCGGCGCCAACGTCTCGTCCAGAGGCGCGCATGGGCTGTCGTGCTCACTGGGGTTCGGCCGACAAGCTAGGCATAGCAACATCAACGACCTCATCCACCGCAGCCTCAACAGAGCCGGCACCCCGGCAGTCAAGGAGCCGTCCGGCTTATCCAGGTCGGATGGTAAGAGACCGGATGGCCAGACCCTAATACCGTGGAGCGACGGGCTGTCCCTATTGTGGGACGCGACGGTGGTGGACACGGTGGCCGCCTCTTACATCACAGCAACGGCGGCCACGGCAGGAGGGGCGGCGGAGGTGGCTGCCGCGAGAAAGTACATCAAATACTCTGAGCTACAGAAGCGATACATCTTCATACCTGTAGCTGTGGAAACCTTCGGTCCCCTTAACAGAGAGGGCCTCGCCTTTCTATCGGAAATTGGTCGCCGGCTGTCGAAAACCACCGATGACTCCCGCGAAACAAACTTCCTATTCAAGAGCCTATCGGTGATGGTGCAGCGTTTCAACGCAGTGGCTTTCCAAGGCGCCATGTCAAAGCTGCCCGGAGCCAAAGAACAACAAAGCCGTCGATATCCATCGCCTTCTTAACGGAGGCAGCGGCGTGGAACTCGATTTTATGAGTGAACAGAACATTATAAATATATGTATGAAATAATTAATTTCCTTAGCAGTTTTCTTTAACTTCTTCGTCGTTCATTATGGTTCATAGACACAATCATGTTTCAATTGCGACTCTGCCTTAACTTATAGAGTAAATAGTCACGTTAAAGAGGTGTGTAATTATTGTGAACAGCTCCCACTCTTTCTGTCGCCTAAAGCTGGGGAATGAGTAAACAACTGATTATTATAATAGCGTTGGATGAATGAGTAAGTAATTTTTTAGCACAAAAGCGCACACTTCACAACAACAACACATACAATAATGAAAAAGTAGCACATCGTCAGAAGTGCATCAGATAGACAAACAAATTGACCGGCGTTTAATCGAAACAAAGTCACCAACGCCCGTACGCATTTCGCCGATGTCTAGCTTTCCGATAACAAGGGGAATATGCGTATACTGGATGTAAGCCTAGAATATTAGTCTATTTTCAGGACGACACCAAATTACGACGTGAAGGTTAATTATGACGCCACCATTTGCTGCACCCTCTTGAGATCGGCGAGTAGTAATCGTTTCAGTTTAAGTAAGTAAGTAAGTATATTCTTTAGTGAACGCTAGCTAACATATTCGATTTACATGCAATATTACACAAAGAGGAAAGAAAATAGAACAGTAATAATAACGTTAGATCAAAAATGAAATAACAGCAAACAATAGTAGCTAAAATGTACAGCATCCTGCCCAGGAAACCTCTTTGGGTAAGGGAGTCAAAGCTAGGGAGAACCGGATTATGAGAACGCGGGCGCATATCATACCCGGTCTGTAGAAGGTCATGGAGGAGGTGACTAGGGTTTTAAGAATGTTATTAAAGAGATCACGATCAGCTTTTTTGCAGAGTTCCTCAACAGTTGGAAAAGAAGGAGCGAGGTAGCCAAGACGAACCAAGTTACGAATAACTGCGCCCAATTGATATTACATAGTTCCTGCTTGTTAGCAAAGCCCAACCGCACCTGGGAACAGTATAGCATGCGGTTGAGAGTGGTGGCCCGTATAAAATATAACGTCAAGGAGCTTGGGGTCCGAGAGCCCATGTGAAATCAAGACACGACACTGTGTGGTAACAAAGATCATTGGCGTCGCCCTCCTCCTTTATCCAAGTTTTGGACTAGCACTGCCGGAGTACGAATAGCGGCAGAGTGCTCTTCTTATGTACGTAGGGCGAATGCAAGGCTGTTAAACGGTGTTTAAGAGTCTGCTATTCTTCTCTTCTTAGTTAGAACCAAGTCACCTCTGCCAGTGCGCTGATGTAGTGCCAGTTCCAGGTTGGACGAAGCTTGGTAAAGGTGACGATGTTTCTGATTGAATCCTCTTTGCAAAGGTATCAACTCTCCTCAATTAACTGCTATTAACCCTCAGGCTACCAAGGTTTTTTGCGACATCGGCTACCAAGGGGGGGGTGGTTACCACCCCCCCCCCCGGAATTTCGTGTTTGGTTTAAGATATCATATCATGTAATACAGCATTTGATTCAGCATTCATTTCTGAAAAGAATGGTATATTTAGTTGTAAAATATGTGAATGCATCTCGAAATTATATAGTTTTTAACAAAGGCACCGGTCCATTTAACGATATCTGATATTATCGCACACAATTTGTACTATTGATCAATTAATATTATGACGTAAGGCCCTACATCGACACGCAAGACTGATATATATATATATATATATATATATATATATATATATATATATATATATATATATATATATATATATATATATATGCACACACACATTATTACCGGTATATGTGTGTGTATATATATATGCCCATAGACAATTACGATTGTTACGTAAATACCTGGACAAAAATATATAAATGATGTGGGTTTTGAAAATGAACTATGTATCCAAGAATATTCTAAATATAATAAATATAATGAGGCTTAATTTTCAACAATACAAACTATTCCAAAGTCTGTTTTAGTTACAGGCAAAACCTAAAGGTGTGCAGCTATATCAACATGAAACAAGAAATTATGTAATTTTTCCCGGCAGTCAAATACGTCAGTGGTCCTTGCAGTTGTTGCAAGTTACTTTCATTGTTTTGTGCGAATGCTTCCTGCAAACCGGCTTCTTGAACACTTCACAGCACTACTTTACTCTGTTAGTATTCTGCTTCAACTGTTTATAGCCCTTCCCCATACCCAACCATATCGGTTTACGTTGTGATATTGCATCAGAGAGTTTCACACTGAAAAAGCGTATTATTATTCATTATGATCACTTCCGGTTATCAAAAGACAAATAACTAAGCAAGTAAATATAACCCTAAATTCCCTCTAAAGAATGGCATAGTTGTTTCTCTTCCAGAAAGAATAATGAATACCTTTATAGTCGACAACAGCTAACAGCTGACGAGAGAAATTCCTGATTTCATAAGTGGTACCTAGGCTATATCGGGTATAACTTTTTTATGGCGTGGGATATCATCATGACTTTTACCTCAAAATTTGCGCAAATGGACCCCCTACAGCTACCTAAAATGTCAAAATTATATTCCATGTGCAAAAAAAAGTTTTTCCAGAAAAACGTAGGGGGGGGGGTGGTAACCACCCCCCCCCTTGGTAGCCCGAGGGTTAAGGAAGCCTGTTCTTAGACAACAATAATTATTAACGAAAGTCAACTCTCTGGTTACTTTGTATCTTCACTGGCATGCTGGATGAAGTCTTACACACACTTAATATGATTGACGGAATGTTAAGTCTATATATTTTCAGAAACATGCGATTTAAAGGTGTCTTAAGAGTTTTGAGTGCTTTGTAACATTTGGTGTTATTTCTTTCTTTTCTTCCGATAGTTGAATAAAGATTATTTATTTACCATATGTTTAAAAGCATCAAAAGCCGTTGATGTTGATGAGAAATGTTTGTACCGTTTTCAGTGTTGAACTATGTAAGTGACTGAATGTGTTGATTCTTTTCAACGACGCTGTCAACCGAAATGTAAATGTCAACGTTTTTCAATGATTGGATCGAGTGCGGGTCTTCCTCTTCCTTTATCCAGACTTGGGACTTTAATCATCTGGAAAACGGTGGGGGCGGAGTTGGTAAGCGATTAAAGGTTAGTTACTGTTTCACGCCACTGTGTCATAACAAAGATGATTTACGCCGCCCCTCTCCCTTACTCAGGCTTGGGACTGGCACCACCAAAGGATAAGGCAGTTAGTGACGACTTATAATATTTTTGCGATATTTATTGGCTATGGTTATTAAAGCGTAGGATAGAAGTGTCTACGAGGTAGTGACGAATTGTAGGCTTCTACTTTCACCTCTTATGGCTGGCAGGGCCGTTGACGTCGACCTTACCTTGCTTTATTTTTTCACGGATTATCATTTCTTTGAAATAAAAAAATCGCTGGATGGTCCTTGGCCTCCCTAACATATTTGTAACGTAAATTCGTAATATATATACATTTCGACTGAACCCTTCTGCAAACTACTATCAAAATCGACTGTCGACTGAATTCACAGTTTAACGACATCTGTTGGTATCAAAGGCAGTTGACATCAATTATATGGATGTTTTTATTTTGTTTCCATTTCTATTTCCGCTCACTGTTGAAATATAAAATCTAGGACACTGCTAGTCTTTATGCTTGTTCCAATATCCAACCTGTTTCCATTTGTCGACATGCGTGAATTTTGAAGTTAATTTTTGTGAACGAATGTTGCTTTTATATAGCGACAACAACTTAAAATCAGCGTCTATTTTGACACCTTTAAAAGACTCTTCACCATTGCTATATATTAACCAAATCACAAACGTACTTTGGGTAATATCTTGTAAAGACTAGTGTCTCCACAGCCATTCCATGTAATTTGGCGCATTTGACGCTTGTTGGGCAGCGTTGGTAAAGGACCTAATCCAATCAATCCATTGAAAAATAAGCATGGTCGAGGCGATACGATGAATTTAGAAAAACATATACGTTTACATTTCATCATTGAACGGTTATCTAACAGTTCCCTGCCGGGCTGCTTAGGATATTGACAGACTCAGTGTTGGTGTCAGTTACGTCCTCTTCCCGAAGTGACTTCCATTCTGATCGTCCATGTTGTTGTCGGTTGTTTCCTTCGGTCTTATATTCTCGTCTTCTTCATCTGAATTAGTCGTGTCAATTGAAGTTTGATTATCAGACGATCTTCAATCGTCGTGTAATTGCCTGCCTGGGATTAGCCGTCGTCAGCTTTGGACGTCATAGCAAACCAGTATTGCAAATCAAAAAGATGGTAGTACAGTAATTCATATTTTTCTATTTTCTTAGGTTTTCGTGTTGTACTTTCGCTTCGTTGAATTTCTGTTAAAAATGTCCATGTGTGTGTTTTATTTCGAACTACACGCGGATAAATTTTATGGTTAGGATTCAATGTTTAACGACCTCTTTAGGCTGTCAGGAGGGCACTAAAGAGCAACTGGTAGGCACAGGGAGCCATCCGTCAAAATCAGGCGTTCGTATAATTATGGTAATCGTAATCGTTATTCCTAGCAATTTGCTGCCGTTGATACATTCCGATGCTATTGCGTTGTTCCTTTGTATTCGGTTGCTTCAGCAAATCGTCTTGTTGTTAACCTCCTCCTTTACATCTTCGTCTTTATCTTATACCTTTATCTTACATCTCTGACGTCGACTGTATCCTTCTACAAATGTGATAAAATCTAATGTCGACTGGATTCAGAGTTTGACGACATCTATTGGTGTTAAAGGCAGTTGACGTCGATAGGAATTTTCTTATTTCATTTTCCGTTTTTTCCCGCTCACTGAACAAATATAAAAATTGGGATAATGCTAGTCTTAATGCTTGTTCCAAGGTCTAATTTGTTTCCATTTGTAGACCAGAGTAAAGTTTATATTCTTCAGATCACAGCTTCAGATTTAGATAGGCTTATAACTGTACATAAATCAGACATTGTGAAACTGTTTATAACACTGCATCTGTTTTTTGTTCTACTGATAGTGTGCTTCTTTTCGCAACTGTATGTATTGTTCTTGTAAAGTATGAGCGTTTGTCTCATGCTAATAAAAGATTACTTGCTTAATTAGTTAACACAATGGGTATTTTTAATTTAATGGGTAACAGCTTATGCCTGCAATGCAGTTAATACACTCATAGAGAGGCATGGAATAAAGTCACATTTTCAAAGAAAGCAATTAATTTTTCAACAGATTTTATACTTATATAGAATCGGATAAATTCAATTTAAAGGTGTTTAAATAGAGTCTTAAGTTGATTTGCATCAGCAATGTTTTGCGTACTTTTTAAAAAGAAAATTCAATGATTGAATAGTTGGTGTTTAACGCCACTGTGTCATTTCAATGATGATTAACGTCGCCCTCCTTCTTCCTCCAGACTTGGTACTGGCACTACGAAGTTCTGAGTACTGGATTCAAGGCCGTTTAATATTATCGGTAACAGCGTCGAACGAAACCCACTTTAACAGCTCTTCTGTCTACTCCTGTTTCTGGTCTATTTGGAATCTGGACTTGAATCTCCATTTTTATTCCTTGACAATACCTCAGTCTAGATGCTTTCAATTAGTGTTAACTGTCAACACTGGATGGACGTCCTTTGGTGTGGCTGTACGTGTTTGCGGGTTCTCGCTACTGTTGACTTTTCTTGTAAAAAACACTCTCCGCTTGATGACGAGCTTTCCTTTTTTAATGAATTGTAGCATTAGTTAAACTTGCGAAACGAAAGCCTCTTTAATTAGTTTCTGGTGAAACGGAGCTACATAACTTTTTTTAATTCACTTGTAATATGCTGTAGGACATACAGTATGGTTATAATTGCACTTACATTAGTATGGTTTGTGGTCTAATCTGATGTCATAAGGTTAGGTAAGGCAAGAAAGGGAATGCAAGATACAAAGAGAATTATTAACACTAGAATTGTAATCAGTTTGCTTCTCACTCCACTGAACCGCAATTCATAGCACTCAATTAATTGTCTGTGGAGGTGAATACACGGGAATGGAATTAACAAGACTTAGTTCTGCTTACTAAAAAAAAATCCTTTTCCACATAATTAGGCATTTGATGTGTTGCATGATGATATAAAGTGTTTAGAGATATCTGGTAGCTATAATGGCCGTCGATGTCGACTTCACATCACTATACGGGTCGTAACGTTTGGAGCATCAACCGCTTTAACTACTCAATGGATATTATTCGAAGAACTTGTAATTTGGACACCTGTAAAACGCTTTCAACTATTACTACATAATGGCAAACCACAACGGGCATTAGGTTTTGTGACACGCATATAATTATATTGTAGTTAGTCTACAACGGTTAATCAATGTTATTTTGAGTATTGGACGCTTTCTGTACAGTTGTGATTCTGAAGTATCTCATCCGATCAGTTCATTGAAAAAGTGTACACTCACATTTCATCATTGAAAGACTCAGTGTTTATATCAGTTATCTCCTCTTCTCGGAGTGGCTTTGGCTTCCATTTTGATGTAGGTTGTTTCTTTCTGTCTAACGTTCTCATCTTCTTCCTCGGAAGTACTTGTTATATAAAGTCAACGTCTACTTAGACACCTTATAGTAATAGTTGATCGCCTTTTAAAGGTGTCCAAGTAGACGTTCTCTTTAAATAACAAGTTCTTGGAATAATATCCATTGATTAGTTAAAGCGGTTGATCCACTTATGATCACGTATATTGATGGGTTCGGAAGATCAACAGTCACACCATGATTGTTCTGAGGACATGAAAGGTCTTTGGGTGGCAGGTGGTAGCGGAAGACTGATTCTGGTTGACTGCAAAACTCACTTCCGGTCTAGTTTGGTGGTAATACCATACACAGTACCACGCGGTCCTTAAACTCTGAACTCATCTATCAACTCTGGATAGGAATCCGTTGGATAGGTACTACGTGTGTGAGTGAGACCGCCGCTGGTAATTTTTAAGTAATCTGTGAGCACTTTTGCCTACCAATGAACTGCTTTACTCGTTGCTTACAGCGGTTCTTATTGTGGCATTTGGACAACAGGTAACTCGCGAGTGATTGGATCCAGCAGTTTAACGACATCTTATAACACATGACCGGTCAGAAAAGAGTTTTTAACAGTTCCCATGTTGGCCAGAGCAACGACCGTGGCCCGTCTTTATTCAGCACCAGCGTGGTGGGCTTCACCAACGCCGACGACAGGAGCCGACTTGATCGGTTCCTGCATAGCACTCATCGAATGGGATACCTGCCCCTCGAATGCGCCGGACATCCGTGTCATGGTTGGTGAAGCCAAGAACAGACTATTGTTAGCAGTCAAATGGAACGCATATCATGTTCTGCGGAACTTGTTTCCGCCTACCATCAAGCGGAGTTATAATCTTCGCCCTAGAAACCATGATTATGTGTTACCCGCAAAAGACGGCTCTAACTACATACGTAGGGTGCTTTATAGGGGCATGCTTAAGAACCCTGAAGTCGCTCATGTTTAGACTCATTAAGATCTTTACATCTTTATATTTTTATCACAACATGTGATCGTCTGCGGTTTGTCAGTTCGAATTGATATTAAACGAATAAATATATATAACGATAAACGATTGTTGACGTCGACAAAAATATTTGTATGGCATAACACAGTCGTTTGACAATATGTGGGGCGTGGTGGCTCAGTGGTAAGTTCGGCGCCTTGTGACCGGAGGGTTGCAGGTTCGAATCCCACTCTAGCCGCTGCGTACGGACCTTGGGCAAGTCCTTCACTCGCAATTGCTCGTGGCACTTCGGCGTGAAAATTCCGACACAGTATCAAATGCTGTAGTCGGGAGCGCCTCTGAGTAGTAGTTGACTTCGAGAAGCGCTATAGAAATATCCGGAATAAAATAAAAAAATCAATCAATCTGCTCCTGGAATTGTCCGCTTGAACGAAAATTACAAATATATTCAGTCCAGAAGAAACGATTTAAAGATGTTTAATTTATGGATATAAAGAGAAGGGCGGTGATAATCATAGTGTCAGATGAGACCGTTTGCAAGGAGACGTCAACCTGACCCTTCAGCAGTTCAATCCACTAACAATATTTCTTTTACACAATTCTTATCCTGATTCCTGCTCTTCCCTATTGCTCGATCGCTGCTCCAATTCTAAATACCATCCACTGTAGCCGTCTGACTGTCTATTTGCCTGACCTTTGATTCGTTGTCTGGAACCACTTCTGACCGAGCCTTCCTACTTCACATTTTTTCGAAGCGGTCGGTTTAGTTTCCTACGTATTGAATAAACGAATATTACTTACATATAGTCTCCGAAACATACGATTTAAAGGTGTATTAAGAGAACGGTAGGATTGAGTGCTTGTAACATTTCGCGTTATTTCTTCTTTTTCTTGCGAATGTTCAATAGAGATTATTCACCATCAGTTTAAGACATATTATTCCATCAAAGGCCGTTGATATCGATAAAAGTGTTGAGCCATATAAGTGAACGAAGGTGTGGTTTCTGTTTAACGACGCTATCAACAAGGACGATTTTTAAATGTACATGTGGGGCGTGGTGGCTCAGTGGTAAGTTCGGCGCCTTGTGACCGGAGGGCTGCAGGTTCGAATCCCACTCTAACCGCTGCGTACGGACCTTGGGCAAGTCCTTCACTCGCAATTGCTCGTGGCGCTTCGGCGTGAAAATTCCGGCACAGTATCAAATGCTGTAGTCGGGAGCGCCTCAGAGTAGTAGTTGACTTCGAGAGGCGCTATGGAAATATCCGGAATAAATAAATAAATAAAAATAAACGTTTTTCAATAGCGATATATGACCTCGACTCTGATCATTTTTCAATGAATGGATCGGATGCAGATCTCCTTTATCCAGTCTTGGAAGTTCAATCGTCTTGAAAACAGTTGGGGCAGGGTTGATAAGAAAGTAAATTTTAGTCAGTTATTGTTTTAAGACACTGTGTCATAAAAGAAATGATTATTGTCGCTAACCTCTTTAATTCAGGCTCTAAAGTAAAGCGCAGGGCACCGGCTTTTTCAATAATGCTTATCAAAGCAGAAGGAAAGAGTCACGAAGTAGAAGTAACCCAGTAAACTCCATTGGAAATAAATCTCGCCAAATTTGCGCGAAAAATCGGTTCACAAACAATTCATGTTGTTAACTGTCGATCATAAACAACGCAAAAGTTCCACTGACAATTTAAAATTCTTTCATCAGTTTTAACTCTGTAAGAAATCTTTTACGCAAACGTATTTTTTTCAATTGTTGATTTAACGTGATTTAACTCAATCACCCCACGACGACATTTCTACTGCAGTTTACGGGATTATTGACGCCTGATTGTGACTGATGGGTATTATAGCGTCGGTTGAAGACTTTTCAGAGGTGTGTAAGTAGACGTCGGTCTGACATTTCAGCAATTTATATTTCTGTATTTTCTTAGGTTTTCGTTTTTCAACTGCTGTATATATTGTTATTGTAAACTATGAACGTTTGTCTTATGCCAATAAAAGATTACTTAGTTAACACAATAGTTATTTCTAAGTTAGTTAGCAAAAGTTTATGGCTGCGATGGCAGTTAACACACTCATTCAGAGGAATGGAATGAAGCCAAACTTGCAGAAAGATCGAGTTAATATTTTGAACGAATATTACACTTGTATAGAATCGGAAAATCCAATTTAAAGGTGTTTATATGGAGTCTTAAATTGATTTGCATCAGCGACGGTTTGCGTACTTGTTTTTAGAAATGTCAATGAGAATTTGTTGAATAGTTCCTGTTCACGGGTTCTGGTCTAATCTGGTGTCATAAGGTTAGGTAAGGAAAGAAAGGGAATGCAAGATGCCAAGAGAATAACTAACACCATAATCGAGACGAATTTAGATGTCACAAATCATTTGATAGATTAACAATTCTATTGTTATCAGTTTGCTCGTTACTCAACTGCGCCACAATTCATAACACTCAATTGTCTGTTCAGGTGAATACAGGGGCATGGGGAATTAAAAAGTTTCTTTTTCCACAAAAAAGGCATTTATGTGTTACAATGATGATAAAGTGTTTAGCGACATTTGGCAGCTGCAATGGCCGATGATGTCGACTTTATATCACTCTACAGACTGAAAATTTTGAGCATCAACCGCTTTAACTAAACAATGAATATTATTCCAAGAACTTGTTATTTAAAGTCAACGCCTACTTGGACACCTTTAAATCTTTGCTAACCATTGCTACATATAACGCAAACCACTAACGGCCCTAGATCTCACATGCACCTTTTACTCGACAACAACGTCCATTGCAGCTGCTGCATTATAGTTAGTCTACAACGGGTAATTCCGTGTAAATTGGTGTCTTGGACTTTTTTCTGGGCAGCGGTGATTATGAAGTATTTCAACCGATCAATTCACTGAAAATGAGTATGGTCGTTGCCATACGGTCGCTTTAGAAAAACATGTACAATTACATTTCAAACTAATTGAAACGGGTATCTAATACGCACCCTGCAGGGATGCTTTTGATATTGGCAGACTCAGTGTTTGTTTTAGTTACCTCCTCTTTCCGAAGTGACTTCCATTCTGATCGTCCATGTTGTTGTCGGTTGTAAAAAAATTAGTTACTGAGTCAGTTAATACAAAAAAACTTCAATCGTTCCACATGCTAGGCCTAAAGTTAAGCTTGTCAAACTGAAAAATGCAGTATTTGAACCACGGTAAGCGATTTGTTTATTGCAATGGAGACAGTTAATTTTGTCGCCATCTTCGACTTTTCCATCAGCGTATATCATACATGCAAGATGATCGTTTAATATTCCACTCAGACGTTTCGCATTATCGTTATTCGCCATATTGTTAACTCCAGAAAGTGGTCGCTTGACATATGAAATAAGTAAAAAAATAAATCTTAAATGCGAAAATATATCGATTATAAGTTTAAACGATTAATCGATTTACTGATCGTCAAATCCGCAGCCATACTTCTAAACGACATCTTGCGGCTGTTATGGCTGAATTTCTAAGGTATTCTCTGCGCCTAGTGACATCAATGGACTCCTTATATAATGGGCCGTTTGAAGTTTATATATGATCAAGAGAATATATATTAACGGTGTCTTAGCTTTTGCTTCGTTTTGTGCCGAAAGCCATGTCGTGCATCGTTTGGTTGTTAGGTTCAAACAGTTAACGTAGACCGTACTTTACAGAATTTAGAATAATATGGTATTCATGTGTTTGTGGCGTTTCGACGTGTTAACACCGACCGGTCCTGGAGGACAAACGAATCGATTTCCATGGATTTTATTCAATTTGAGTTTTTCCTTGTATAGTTTATGGATTAGGTAGGCAGATTCTACTTGACCTTTCTTTGTTTTAGAATTATCAGTTAATATTTTCATAATATTATAATGCTTTCGATGAATTCAAGAGCATTTTATTTTATAACCTCTGGATTTCAAAAGACACCTTTCAATTCATTATATAATGTCTAACATGACTTATATTTAGGGGCGAGATAACATATATTAACGGTGTCTTAGCTTACTTCACCATCAAGTACAGATTGTATTCCAACAGTTTAGCGATATTTAATAAATGCATAATAATGACAAAAAACAATAATAGTGATCATACAAGCCTTAAATTTAGCGTCAGGATAAAGCCATATAACCGTAATTCTGCTGACTTCGTTTTTATGGAAAGCAACCAAGTGCAGTTACTAGCGAGTGGATTCCAACAGTTGAACGATATTTAACTCACTCGAAAGCAGTTGACATCTGTAAAGGAAACATTCAAATTAACAGGCGTGGAACTACAGTTTACCGTCAAAGAAGTCGTTAAACTTTTAAACCGTCTCATGGCTACAAAAGCTTTTTACGTCGGCAGAATTTATTTTTGAGCAGCTCTCAGCCTCTCACCCGAGTACGACTTAGAATATGGAAGAAATTGGTGGATGTATGTAGTGTTGAGTTTAAGAATTCTAGATATATGAATTTAAAGGTGTCTAAAGAGTCATGTTATTGCGTAAATTTCTTCAATTTCTTCGCGATTACTAAATAAAGATTAAATTCAAGAATGAAACAGCGTCTTATCATAGAAGAAATAATTGTCTTGCTAGGGCCGTTGACGCCGATCTTACATAAGGTGCCTCACTAGCGATTGATTGATTGATTATTGAAGTGTATGGATCATTTATATCTCTTACACGGTGTATTTAAATGTTTGTTTGCCTCTAAACATATATGTGCAAAAAGTGTTTTCCTATAATAGTAATGATTTCTTAATATTCATTATCTTCGAATTGACTTTGGGGATTTCTGCGAGCCGGCTACGGTGGGCTACCCAAAACTTTCCATGCCATTGGTTGATGAGGAGGGCAGGATTTCCCATTACTCTGGCCTGTCTTCCTGCTAAGTTCAGCTTTTTCCTTTTAGATTAACTTTGTTCTTTCAGACTTCTTCAGTCGTATAGGCCTATAGTTGTGTCTGAATTTCAACGTGTCGTATTAGTAGCGATTTGGCACATCTGAAAACCAATTTGGCAAATTTGCACTACCTGCAGTACCTGTGCTTTCAGTAAAACACCATTTGGATGATGAGGCAAATAGGTTTCGAAAGTTATCTGTTTATATTCCTCACTATGTTATATTATGCCTGTTTACGTGATCAGTTAACAATTACCATAGACAAATGACGAGTTTATAGATTAGGAAATAAACGATTTAAAGGTGTACAGATCATTTTCATTATTCTTAGTGACATCTTGTAGCAACAAAGGCTGTTGACGTCGACAGAAATTATTTTTACAATTCTCATTATTCGAGTTGCGATTTCAATCGAGGACATGACTAGCTTCTGTTAGTTACCGATTATTATTAATCCAAACATTTAACGTCGTCTTATGGCATCAAAGGCCGTTGACGACAATTCATAAATGCAATTTACAGAAAACAAGATACTTATAGCGTCCGAAAGACACCATTTAAAAGTGTCAACCGGCTCTGGTTGACACTTTTAAATGGTGTCTTTCGGACGCTATAAGTATCAATGTCAATAGATATATCAATGTCATAGAATGTCACATCATTTAAAGTATTATATCTAATATTGTTTGAGATTATAATACACATATTAATAAAATGCTTGATGCAATTTAAACAGTATTTTACAATAACTACCACACATAAGATATATTTAAACAATTTCAAATATAAATGCACAGTATATAATATTAATTATGACATTATATTCTTTTTCTACATTTGAAATTTCTAATCAATTATTTCTTATTCTTCAGCTTAACGACATTCCATGTTCATATCAACTGCTACAATTACACCATGCACGAAATAATAACAAATTCACAAACCGCATACACATTAAATGAAACATATGGTATACCAAGTTGCTTTTTTTTTACACTGTTCAGATATTTAACACACTCCACCATAAATGTATTTAATTAACAAAGCATATATAAACATATAATTACAATTGTTTAAAGTTGTGTTTCAGTGTATTGTATTCACAATTACCTTATATTTCCTGTATTGCAACACAATATACAATATAGTATATTTTCCAATACATAAACCAAATCATACCATAGTTACCGATTGGATGAAATTACAAATATATGTAGTCCTGAGAAAACGATTTAAAGGTGTCCAATTTGTTGACAAATGAGGAGGGTGATGCTAATCATAGTGTCAGATGAAAATGTTTCAGAGGTGTGCAAGGAGACATCAAGCTGACCCTTCAGCATTTAAATTCACTGAAATATTTATTTTACACAATAATTATTCTAATCCTGATTTCTGCACTTCCCTATAGCTCGATCGCCGATCAAATTCTAAACACCATCCATTGGAGCCGTCTGACTGTCTATTCCAGAGGTTCTTAACAGATGTGTCGCGACATACTAGTGTGTCGCGAATCGTCCGGCAGTGTGTCGCATGAACATGGTGTGTCGTTGGTTATTATTGTTCGTTTATTAACTCCACACGTTTTCATACCGCAACATGGTACAAAACACAAGTTTAGAATAATAGAATCAAGAGTCGCTTGCAATCATGACTGTAAATAAAAATTGAGTTATAGAGAAACTGGATTCTACTTTAAGGCACCATAGAGAATCCTAGAAATAAAATTACTGTCGTCCTTTTGAGGCAGGGCAAAGTCATGTTGGGCGGACGGAGGCTATACTGTCGTTGGTGTGTCGCGAAAAATTGGTGTGTCGCGAATTCTCACAGCCTACGTCCGTCATTCTTGCATTACACTTACTTATTTAAAGCTTAGCGAACGTAGGCTGTGAGAATTTGTTACGGTAGCACTCTAAGGGGCCATCCATTTAGTACGTACGAAGTAAACCAGAAATGAGACGAGAGAAATTGATTAACAAATATTTCACAGGTGTAGGTGACCTTATATTATGAATCAGTTGTGTTTTCTACCTATATGCCATGTATAAATGTTAACCTTCGAAATTTCTTTATCAGCCATATAAGAGCTGCCTGAGACAAGTCTTTAAAAGTCAGACTATGTCATACTCGAGACAACATAGGCTACATACACATATGCATCTGCAACACATGCGCAATTACTCATACCAACGCAAATACATCATGCTAACCTATTTTGGAGCATGACTTTAAAACGCGGCTAATAAATATTCAGTTATATTCGTAATTGCAGTCGAGAAACTATTCGAATGGCTTAACTACCTCTGAGACCCAGAAGCACATTTCTCCCCCACACCCTCCCGGGTTATTAATAGAGGTTGCTAAAGCAAAAGAATATATTTCCGTTCTGCTCAGTCGCTTGTGTAATTTCGTGCTAAACTTGGTATTCATCTGTTTCCGATTGCTTATATACCATAAGCGGTCTCTTTACTAATGAGGTAGGCAGAAATTTAACAAAAAATTACTTATTAATTAGAACATCCTTTCATGGATTTTCAGCAGTTTTTCTCTCCCTCATCTCGCTGTAACCGTCCTTCATCAACCAATCCAATGGAATCACTCGAGATCTTCCTCTCTTCCTTTTCTGGCTTCATTTTCAGTTTAACTCTGTATCCTTAGGGCGGTGGTTTCCCGTAGCCTTTCTCCCGGTGTTTTTAACCAGACACCATCTCCTCGCGTCGACGCTTTTCGTCGTTCATCCTTCGATTATCACAACGATAGCTCGGTCGTCGCGAGCTATCATTGTCATAATGCTCAAGCATTTACACACCTTTAAATGATTGCTTTCGACACTATATACTTGTAATTTTCGTTCAATCTGTACCGAGGTAAAAGAGGATGTAAATACGTTGCTCCATTAGTGAGTGTTTAACGACACTATATCTGCTAAAACATGATTAACGTCGTCTTCTCCTTTCTCCAGGCTTTTAACTGGAACTGTCAGAGTACGGACAGCGGTCGGAAATTACGACTATTTATGGTCTCTAAGTAAATAAAACAGACTCAATTATATTAGCTACCTGTATAGTTTAAATGTGCATACTGTTTGTTAAGTTGTTAATGTACGATGTTTGCCATCAGATGTCGTTAAACTGTTGGTTAGAAAAAAACGCTCGCTCACCCCATTTCTTTTATAATGTTTCGAAAACTCGTCTATACTTCAAATTGCAGATAGTATTTAATTTAAAAATAATAATAATTGAAAATGCTGCCAAATTCTCAGGAGTTATTTATGATTCTAAATTAAGATGTAGATTATGTGAAAAACGAATGAATATAATGAGAGCTGTATCCCTTCTATCCATTTAAAGAGCTATCGTTAGGTAAGTTCTTGATTATGTGAATGGAATATAAACCACAGGTAGTCCTAACCAGACTTGTGGCATTACTTTTACTGTGTCCTGCATCCTGGAAAGTTTCTTTCTTTCTATATCAACCCTAAGTACCACAGAGAATGTCTTCCTGCAGGCAACGTAGGGAGAGATACACAGAGAGGCAAACAAAAACAAGCATACAGAGACATAGAGAGAGGCAAAATGAAAAATAAAGGAAGACAAAATCAATAAATGAATAGAAAGAAGGTAGGAAAGACCGACGAGAGATAAGATAGACGCGTTACCTGATCAAACGTATGGCGACATCTTGTGGCTGACAGAATCGTTATCATCTATCTTAGGCCTACCTTAAACCACAACTTCGGAAAGGGGAATTAAACTACGATTGGTTGGTTATATACTTGCAATTTTCATTCAATTGCTTGCTCATCTAAAACAATTAATGACTGATTTGAGTTAGTTTCTGTTTAAGGACGCTGTGTCATAACAAAGATAATTAGCGCCGCCATATTCCTTTACTTAGACACCTTTAAATCGTATCTTATACACAATATATATTTGCAATTTTCGTTGAATTGCTAGATTGGTCTCAACGAGCTTTTATATTGTCTGGGAAAGTCATCTATAATCTTTAATAAAAAAGAAATTATTACAGAAGTCTGAATAATTTCTGTCGACGTCAACGACCTTTGTTGCCATAAATGTCGTTAAACTCTGTATCCATCCTTCCAATGGCCAGCTTGTCGAAGGCAATTAATGATTAATTGGTTAGTTGCTGTTAACGATTCTGTGTCATCACAAATAAATATTAGAGTCGCCCTCCTCCTCTCTCTAGCTTTGGACTGGCCCTTCCAGAGAGTGGACAGAGTTCGACTACGATTGAATGCGTGTATCCAGAATTTACTTTCTCTACGACGTTCTCCTCCTCCTCTTCCTCCTCTCTGTCTCTCTGTCCGTCTCTGTCTGTCTCTCTGTCCGTCCATCTCTGTGTCTGTCTGTTTGTTTGTCTGTCCGTCCGTCCGTCCGTCTATGTGTCTGTCTGTCCGTACGTCCGTGTGTGTGTGCGTGTCTGTCTGTCTGTCTGTCTGTCTGTCTGTCTGTTTCCTTCTATCTCTGACTGATTGAATTTCCTTACAACCGTTTACGCTTATGTATAGAAATAGGTCATAATTAAGTAAACTGGTGGTTATTATAACGTCAGATGAAACTGACCTTATATTACGAGGTATTCTTTTTTTATACCTATATTCCATGCCATAGAATGTGGTATTTTCCAATATTTATTATATGAATGTTAACCTGTGAAGTTTAGCAGGGCCACATAAATCTCTCTATGTTTACGAAGCCAAAAGCCAGACAATGTCATACTCGGGGTTTCTTAGCCCTCTGGAAGAGGCGCTACTTAAATGTCATAGTGAATGAATACATACATACATGCATCTGCCACACATATGGAATTATTCATACATGCGCACATACACACATAATATGTGTGTATCTGTTATGCATCTATTCTGAATGTTTATAATCGTCGTTTTAAAGTCATGCGTTCAAAATACGTCAACATATTATGTTGACGTATTTTGAACGCATGACTTTAAAACGACGATTATAAACATTCAGAATAGATGCATAAGTAGGCCTACAATCGAGAAACTATTCGAATAGCTTAACAATCCAGATTTCTACCCACACCCTCAGGATTACTCATACAGGAGCCTAAAGGTAAATAACTGCGCCGCGTTTACGAGCTTTTTTGGTTGCCTGACTTAAACTTGGAATTCTCTTCCTATGTGCCTTTATGTCCGTTCTGCTCAGTCGCTTGTGCCATTTCTTGCTCAACTTCATACTTATCTGTTTCGTATTGCTTATTTTCCAAAGGCAATCTCTTTGATAATGACGAAGGCCGGAGTTGAACTACATTTAATTATTAATTAGGACATGCTTTCCATGGATTTTCCGCAAAGGTTTGAAGTAGTTGTCGCTAAGGTAATCTCTGAGGTCGTTTTCATCTGTAACATTAGCATATTCTTCATTTTCTTTATCTTCGAATTATTCGGAATCTGAGACAGATCGGTTGATTTGATGGAAGAACACATTTCCTCCTCGATGAAGTATCTAGTGGGCGTTTCGCCCCGCTTTAGGACATATTCCTTATCTTAATAACAAAACTTGAGGTCTTAGGTTTTCACAGCTAAGAAGAAGAACGTCAGACAGAACGATTATCCGATCCGTACTGCGAATCTACGACGTGATAATCGCTATTATTGTAAACCCAGAATTTCTTAAAAGCGCTACTCTAACGCTGAGCGCAGGGCAC
This sequence comes from Allolobophora icterica, assembly GCA_963556255.1. Taxonomy (NCBI): domain Eukaryota; kingdom Metazoa; phylum Annelida; class Clitellata; order Crassiclitellata; family Lumbricidae; genus Allolobophora; species Allolobophora icterica. The sequence goes on along the minus strand of OY744608.1, from coordinate 3,788,123 downwards.
CAGCTTATTCAAGAGCGCTATCAAAGTCTGGATCCCGAGTCCTTTGGCCTAAAATGGATCAAATCATCTGCTCGTTTTCCTTTTCTATCGTATCGAAACTCTTATATACTTAAAAAAGCAGAAGGAGAGAATCATGAAGTAGAAAGTTATCCAGTAAATTCCCGCCAAATTTGCGCGAAAGATAGGTCCAGAAACAAGTTCAAGCAGTTAGCCGCCGATCATAAAGAATGCAAATTTCCTCTGACAATTTAAAATCCTTCCATCAGTTCTATCTCTGTGTGAAATCTTTTAAATTGTTTATTTTACGCGATTTAGCCCAATTACCAACGACCATTTTCTAATGATACTTTTTCCAAAGATGCAATGGCGAACGACTCTGACTCATGGTTATTATAGCGTCGGTTGAAAATTTTTCGGAGGTGTGCAAGTAGGCGTCAGTTTGACTCTTCAGCAATTTATATTTCTGTATTTTCTGTGGTTTTCATTTTGTACTTTCGCCTTGCTGAATTTCTCTCAAAAGATATTCTTTGTAGTTGTTTTTATTTCGATTCATTTTCCGTGTTTTGAAATTTTTGGGGCGACACGGGGTCGACACTAGCCCCACTTAAGAACCTTCCCAGTTATTGTAATTACAATTGTAAGCCAAACATTTATATATCGCCTCTCAAATCAGCGGCACTCTCGACCCGCATCACTGCCAGCACCGGCAAAAAGAAAGGTTTTCAAGCATCTACAGAACTGGAGAGGAGAGAAGGCAAGAAGCTCTTGACGGAGGGACTGGGGAAGACTTCTCCAGGCTGAAGTACCCACGCAGGCAAAGCTCTTGGATTGGGTCGCGGAAGAGAATACATACGTGGAACAACCATAAGGTCCCAGTGTGTTCCCATTCACGATCAGATTTTCCGAGAACAATCAGAGGTCGTGTATGGCTATCGAAATCGTAAACTAAATCTCACGATTTATGTAGCGCCCAAACAGAAGAAGACAAATTGGCATTGCATAAGTTATTTTGAGCCACATTCAAATGTTCAACAGTGCTTCTATCGAAAGTCTGAGCCTGTGCTTTGTCTGGTCTCTCGGTATTCACATTTTGTCTGGAGTTCCACGCTGGCTATGTGTTGAGCTTCTCTGCACAGCGCGTCTCCGACCTCCGTGTTACCACAGATGCCTTGATGACCAGGAATCCAGACTATTTTCGGTGGAGACTGAAGACGTTTTCCATACTCATCTATAGAGCAATCAGCAGGTTTTAGGGATGTCGCGATCGTGTCATAGACTTTTGTTGCCTCAGACTCTGGATCTCCGCAAGAAAATTTGATTGAACAACAACATGGTGTACGTTAGCGTTGGTGGCCGATTCTATCGCTCTCTGTATGGCCTCCATTTCAGCTGCCAGGCTGAGGAGCCGTCGTTCATCCGGTTGCTTCCTTGGTGGTCAATTACGTGACCCATCCGTGTAGACAGTCACCCGTCCTTCATAAGCTTGCAAGTGGCCTTCGATAAGGGTTCTAGATTTACACACCAAGAAGTAGGTTGGTTCTATTTACTTTGAGTTTCCTCATCCACACCAGGCGCTTAACGAATTAGAGAACGTATACAGTCACGCTACTTACATTATTTTTTAATTTATTATTCCAAAGTTTAACGTCGTCCTTTGGCAACAATGGCCGTTGACGACAATTCACAAATACAATTTCTAGAAAACGATAAAGGACATCGGTTTGAGTGCTTTGTGACATTTTACGTTATTTCTTTCTTTTCTTCCAATAGTTCAATAAAGATTATTTATTCACAATAAGTTTAAAAGCATCAAATGCCGTTGACGTCGATGAGAAATTTATTTATTTATTTTGGATATTTCTATAGCGCCTCTAGAAGTCTACTACTACTCAGAGGCGCTCCCGACTACAGCATTTGATACTGTGCCGGAATTTTTTGTACAGTTCTCAGTGTTGAGCAGTGAATTGAGTGAATGTGTAATTTATGTTTAACAACGATGTAAAATGTAAATCTAAACGTTCATTAGTATGACCTCGACCTATGACCTCGACCCTTCTCATTGTTCAACGAATGGATCGAGTGAGGATCCTCGTCTTCATTTATCCAGGCTTTGGATTTAATCATCTCGAAAACGGTGGGGGCGGGCGGCGGAGTTGGTAAGTTAATACAGATTTGTCACTTTTTGTGACACTGTATCATAATAAAGATGATTAAAGTCGCCCCTCTCTTATTAAGTCTTAGGAGACTTAATAAGAGACTTAATAAGAGACTTAATAAGAGACTTAAGACTTAATAAGTCTTATTAAGTCTCACCACCCGAGAATAAGAGAGTGGCAGAGTTAGTGACCATTTGTAGTGCTTTCATATCTTATGGCTGCCAGGGCCGTTAACGTCGACCTTACCTTTTATTTACACACTCGCACACAATATCTATCTCAGTTCGATTGGATTTCAACGCACACGCACACGCAAACGCACGCGCACGCGAACGCACACGCGCGCGCACACGCACACACACACACACACACGCAATATCTATTCCAGTTCGAATGCATTTCAACAGTTTAACGATGCCTTGCGGCATCAAATGCCGCCGATGTCTATAGGGAAAGAGACAAGAGTTACTGCCTATTAGGAGTTTCAGTTTAACGACACGATTAAGGGGGGTCCATAGAGTAGTGGTAACATCATTGGCGTAAAGAGCAAGAGGTAGCGGGATCGCTTCCCGCTACCCTCCCAAATTTAGGTCCACTCAGCCTTTCATTCGCGAGATGGCACGTTGTTAAAATGAGATGTAGTACGTGATGGGCGCCTTTCATGGCTGCCGTGTACAGTTAAATTCGACTTCTGTAATAACTTGTGATCATCCGTTTATACTGATTTGTAATCATACTGCGTTATTGTCAGTTTGAAGATATTAAACGATGATTATTATTATTTATTATCGTGTTGCAGATTCGCAGTAGGGATCTGAGAATCGTATTGTCTGGAGTTCTTCTTCTTAACACTTTATCGACGATCTGCATTGGTTTCCCAGTCGCTTTTAGTACACTCTCGCCTTTGAAGGGTTAAGTGTGAAACCTCAGAATTCCAATTTTTTTTATCAAGGAAAGGAAAATGTACCAAAGTGGGGCAAAGACCACAAGCTTCCACTAGACACTTCGTCGAGTTACAATAACAGTTCTATTAATTAAACGGCTTATGAAAGAGATGAGTTAAAGATGGGGGAGGAAATGTCTTATACAGATCAAATCAATCGATCCGTCTCAAAATCCAAGCAACATGAACCGCTGATTGTGACTGATGGTTATTATGGCGTCGGATGAAGATTTTTTTTACAGTATTAACTCTGTATGAACTAAAAAAATTATTGTCGATTTAACGCTACTTAACTCAATCACAACGACAACTAATTTCTACTTCTAATAACAGGAATATTGACGCCTGGTTGGTTGGTGAGTTGCTGTCATAACAAAGATAATTAGCGTCGCCCTCCTCCTTTTATTGACGCCTGGAGGAATCAAGGGTTTAACGACATCTTATGCTTCAAAGGCCGTTCACGTCGATAGGAATTTTTATGTTTTCTCCGTTTCTTCTGCTGGTACTTTGATACCTTGTGCCATTGAACGAAAATTAGGATTATGTTTACCGTGTGAAAGAACTGCATATAAGGTGTCTAAACAGATCCTAATGTTAGTCTTAGTTTTGAGCGTTTAGCGACATCTGTCGTTAAGTTTCATAGTTTCATTTTCCGTTAACAGACTATGTAGCGTACAGTGTTAAACAGCATCTTATGGTTGCCAGAACTGTTGACCTCGACCACTCCGGTTGGCTTACTAATCTGTATACAAGTGAAGTGAATTACGACGGTAATATAATGTCGGTGAGAGCCGATTTAAAGGTGTGTAAAATTGTGGACATATGTTTGAAAGCCGTGCAATATTTTGCGTGTATACATTTATTTTTCTGATAATTTGATTAAGAAAGGATCCAGTAGTTTGACGGCATCTTATGGAATCTTGTGGAATCAAAAGCCGTTACAGTACTCATTGGATTGTCAAAGCCGAGTTTAACTAATATTTCACTGACAAAAAAGTATTAATTGCCAGTGTTTAACGACATCTTTAACCTTTCTTTGCTCTCTAAAACTCTTGAGAGACTTGTCTCGCTTCAACTTCTGCCCTATCTTGAACAGTCTGGACTCCTCCCTTCTAGTCAATCAGGGTTTAGAGGTCACCATTCTACGGAAACTGCCCTCCTGTCCCTTCTCTCGGACATTTATACTGCCATTGACAGGTCTCATTTGACGCTTCTAGCGCTCTTTGATGTTTCCTCGGCCTTCGACATGGTTGACCATGAAATCCTACTTCGACGTCTTGAACTATCTTGTGGTCTCAGTGGTCTCCCTCTTCTTTGGTTCAAATCTTACCTCTCTGACCGTACTCAGAAGATTGTCCTTGGTGACTCCAGAACTGCCTGGGTTAGAGTTGAGTATGGTGTCCCACAGGGTTCTGTCCTTGGCCCCATTCTGTACTTACTCTACACAGCTGACATACCTTCTATATTTACTAAACACTTTACCTCTGGTCACCTTTACAGTATGCAGATGACGTTCAGATCTTTGTCCAAGGCCCATCCTCTCAGCAGATCTCCCTTGTTGAATCCATTCATTCCCTCTCACATGATCTCCACTCTTGGATGTCATCAAATCGACTTAACCTTAACTCTTCTAAGACCCAACTGATCTGGTTTGGCACTAAACAGCAACTTTCTAAACTTGATATCCCACTTCTGTCGTCAATATACCCTGCTTTTTCATTTTCATCCAGTGTTCGGGATTTGGGTGTCACCCTTGATAGTACCCTTTCGTTTTCTGAACACCTCTCCCACCTGACACGTTCCTATTTCTATCATCTGAGGCGTTTGAGGGCTGTAAGAAGATCAGTTTCTCCTTCAGTGTTCACTACTATGGTCCATGCCTTCATTTGCTGCCGCATTGACTATTGCAATTCATTGTTTGCTGGGCTCCCTAAAGCGCGCCTTTCATCTCTGCAGTCTGTTCTGAATGCGGCTGCCAGGCTCATTGCCCGTTTTCCTCGCTTCTCTCACATAACTACCTTTATGACTGATGTACTTCACTGGCTTCCTGTTGCTTCCCGCATCCAATACAAGGTTCTTCTCCTGGTCTCTAGGACTCAATTGGGAAAAGCTCCTAAATACCTCTGTGACCTAATGCGCAAACCTCTATCTGCTCTGTCTTCCCGCCCTCTTCGGTCTGCTGACCGCTTTGATCTGCTTGTCCCTCGCGCAAGGACTTCGATGGCTCAGCATCGTGCTTTTGCCATCCTTGGCCCTTCCCTTTGGAATGACCTGCCCCCCTCTCTCCGTAGCAAGATATTGCTTGGGATCTCACCTTCTTCTCTCCGCTGCCTAAAGACCTTTCATTTCCCTCGGGGCTGACACGCTGGGAGCGCCTCTGAATAGTCTATGCTGTGAGAGGCGCTTTATAAATAATCATATAAGATAAGATAAGATAAGATCTTACGGCGGCAAATGCCGTTCATATCGATCTCATCTAACTCGCATCTTCGAATTATGCTTAACGTTTGTTTGCTTATTGGTTTGTTAAGTTGCTGTTAATTACGCTGTTTCATAACGAATATGATTAGCGTCGCCATCCTTCTTTCTCCAGGCTTGGGACTGGCACTACTAGAATACGGGCTTTGGAGGATTATTATTTAAAAATTGATGGCTGCTCTGGTTGTTGACGTCTTTAAAAATTTAATGATCTGTATGTTTTTTATTGTAGATTATTCGTTACAGATCATCATTTGTTTGAATGCGCATAATATTATTTCATGGGTTCATGGTTTTAGAAGAGACAAAATCAGTCGAAAGAAATTCTGTTATCCGACAGGTAGGCCTAGGTAATGGGTTGACGTCTCTTTGATCTTTTTAATTTTAATTGAGCTTCTTACCAAGTTACCATTTAAAACTATTATATGGTCTTTATGATTGCTCCAAGGTCTCACCTGTTTCCATTTGTAGACCTGAGTAAAGTTTATGTTCTTCACATCACAGCTATAGATATAAGAATATATTAATCAGACACACAAAAACTGTTAATAATATTGCATCAGTTTTTATATGTCATGTTCTCCTGATATTGTGCCATTATGCTAGTTTTCGCTACTGTTGCTGTAAAGTATGAGCGTTTCTAACGTGTTAATAAAAGATTACTTACTTAGTTAATTAGTAACTAACTTACTTAAGACAATAAGTATTTTCCATTGTTTTGCAATATCTTCTGGTTGCCAGGGAATTTACCACCTTTATGAAGCTGGCTAGAGATATATTTGTCCAACGAATGTGACACATTTATATATTGTTGGATAAATTTAATTTAAAGGTGTTTAAATGGACCGTTAGTTTAAATCCTTTTTGACATTTTGCGTATTGTTAAAAAGTTCGATGAGGATTGGTTAGTTTGTTGTTGTTTTAGGACATTGTGTCATAACAAAGATGATTAGCGTCGACCTACTCCTTCTTCCTCACGAGCATTAACAAGTTCCTCCACACTAAAATACTCTTTTCTCACACAAATAGATATTTATGTATTGCCATGATAGTTTAGAGTGTTTAGCGACATCTGGTAGGTAGGCTACAATGGCCGTTGATGTCGACTTTACATCACCCTGCGAGTTGTTGCAAATTTTGGAGCAAACAACCGCTTTGACTAATCAATAATTATTATTTCTAGAAATTGTTAATTAATGTCAACTTCCAGTTGGACACCTTTAAAACGTTGTAAACCATCCCTTCATATATTTCAAACTACAACACGCAGATAGTACATTCCGTGTAATTTGTCTATTGCAAATGAGCACAGTCGAGGCTATAGGTCGCTTTAGGAAAATGTGTACAACTAAATTTCAAATTAATTGAAACGGATGTATAATACACTCCCTGCAGGGATGCTTGTGATTATTGACAAACTGAATGATTGTTTTATTTGCCTCCTCCTCCTCTCGAAGTGACTTCGGATTCCATTCTGATCGTTCATTTTGTTGTCTGTTGTTTCCTTCAGTTTTTCGTCTTCATCTTCTTCCTCTGAAGTAGTCGTGTCAGTTGAAGTTTGATTATCAGACGATCTTGGGATTAGCTATCGTCAGTCGCAGTGATAGGACTGCACAAAATCTTCAGTTTAACATTTTCTGTCACTTTTTAGCGATAATTTTTTCCCGAAATATCCGAGAGAGACAGCAAAATCCATCGTAGCAAATTTTTTTGGATGCATGAGTTTAACGACATCTTATGGACACAGAATGCGCTGACGTTGATAGGAAAGAAATTTTGTACAGTTACAATCAGAGTTTCTGTAGAGTTAAAAAATTTTCCTAGAAAAAGGTTTTCTTTTCTTTTACAAGAACACTGCGTGTATTATTTAATGTTTAACAACGCTTTGTGGCGTATTGTGCAGTTCTCAGTGTTGTGCTGTATGAGTGAATGTCAGTTTCTGTTTACAAAAAAAAGAAAACATATAATGTACATTCAAACGTTTTTCTACAGCGACCGTATGAACTGATCGGGTGTATACTTTTATTGCGCCGGTGACTAATGCACAAGGCATCAACCGATGGCACACCAAAGCAAGTCGTATTCAGGTCAATATCCAGGGTGAGCATTGCCCTCTTCCTTTACCATGACTTGGGACTGGCATCACCCGAGAACGGCAGTGGCGGAGTTTGCAATCTAAGTCTAGTTACTGTTTAGTATGGTCGAGGCCATAATTATGGTCGCTGTAGAGAAACGCGTGAATACGTGTATGCCTCTGCCATACATACACCCATACGAGTATCACTCATGATCACGTATATGGAAGGGTTAGGAAGGTCAGTGGTCACACCATGACTGTTCCGAGGACATGGTACATGTAGATCATTGGCTGGCTGTTTTACTTTAAAACTCACTTCCGGTCTAGTTTCATGGTAATACCATACATAATACCACACGGTCCTTAAACTTTGCACTCATCTAGAAATCCGATGCTTAGGTTCTACGTGTGTGAGTGAGACCGCCGCTGGTCATTTTTCCAGTAATCTATGAGCACCGTTTGCCTACCGAAGTCTCGCTACACTCGTTACTTACAGCGGTTCCTATTGTGACATTTTAGGCAACAGATAACTCGCGAGTGATTTTAACGACATCTTATAACACATGAAAGGCCAGTTGAAGCCTAGTTAAGAAAATAGTTTTTTGAAAAGTTCTCAACTTTTCTATGCCTTAATAGAGGTTTACGCGTAGCGCTAAGATTAGGACAGGATTGGATAGAATCCAACCAACATTTAGCGACATCTTATAGCATATTGAGGGTTGCTAATGTTGATTAGAAAAATAAAATGTTCGTCGTATGACGTCATAATTGACAGTGTAAAAATAGGGATTGGAAGGATCCAGAGTCTAGCGACATCTTGTGACAACAAAGGTCGTTGACGTCGACAAATTTATTTTGAAGAGTTCTCATCGTTCGTATGACATAACAGCCGTTTGAAGATATCAATCGAAGACTTAAAGGTCTAGCTGCTGCGCACTAGCGATTTAGCGAAAATTGCTTATATATTCTGTCCATAAGAAACGATTTAAAGGTGTCTAATTTGTGGACAAACGAGAAGGACGGTGCAAATCATTGTGTCAGATGAGAGCGTTTCAGAGGTTTGCAAGAAGACCTCGAACTGACCATTCAGCAATTCAATTCAATGAAAATATTTCTTTAACACAATTTTTATCCTGATTCTTACGTTTCCCTATTATATAGCTTGATGTCCTTCACTGGCTCCCTATTGCTGCGCGCATCCGTTATAAGATCCTCTTCCATGTCTCTAAATCTCAACAGCCTACTGCCCCGAAATATCTCTTGAACTATCTGTGAAAGCCGCTATCTGCATCTTCTTCTCGCTCATTGCGCTCTGTAAATCGGCTTGATCTTTTTGTTCCCAGAGCTAAAACTGCCTTGGCCCAGCACCGGGCGTTTGCTGTAGTGGGTCCCACGATCTGGAATGATCTTCCCCCTCTGCTCAGGGCCAAACTAATGACTGGCTTTTCCTCATCGGTCTCGTGTTCCCTAAAGGCATTTTTGTTTCCCCGGGGCTTCTGTGCTGAATAGTTATTCTGCGAGAGGCGCTTTATAAATTTCTAGATACAATACAATGCAATACAATACAATAGCTCGATCGCTCCAATTCCAAACACCATCCACTGTAGCCGTCTGACTGTCTCTTAGTCTGACCGTTGATTCGTTCTCTGGAATCAATTCTGACGGAGCCTTCCTGTCAATGATGTTTGTCAAAATGGCGTCGTCCATGCGCCTAATGTATTATTCTGACCTACTATGTTCTCTCAACACCATATATATATATATATATTTATGCAGATTCATTGGGGTTCCTTCGTATGCATGCTAACCAGACAGACGTGCGCCGAGAAAGACGAACAAAGAAAGAGGTTGATTGGCTGAGCAATTGCTTTCTCGTGACCCTCTGATCCGCTGTCCCATGACCCTCTGTATTGGTCTTCGACGGCTCATAGCCGCATATTGGACGATGGGCATATCGCAGTCTCCAGTCTATGGGTCGGTCAATCGGTGGGTAAGTCTGTCATATTCAGTGTGATGTTAGAACCTTGCTTATGTCGACCTAAACGAAATTCCAATTAGCAGCTCTCCTGCCTCCGCCTCTCTCTGGCCTCTCTGACAGTAGGATTGGATTTCAACAATAATTTAACAATGTCTTACGAAATCAAATGTTTTTAACGCCTATACAGGAAGAGAACAAAATAAACTGGCCATTGGATGGATTCAGAGTTTAACGACATCTTATAACAACAAAGGCTGTTAGCGTCGGCAGAAATTAGTTGGCTATTGATTTAAATTATTGATTATTATGAAGTCATGCAAAATTGTTTCACAGCTGTTCATGACTGTATATGTCCATCTGACCTTATATTAAGAGGCATTGTTTTATTCTACCTATATTCCATAGAATGTGGTATTTTCTTGTATTCTTATATAAATGCAAACCTTCAAAATATCACAGCGCCACATAAGAGCTGCAGCTCTTATGTGACGCTGTGATATACGAAGTCCTCAAAAACCAGTCTATGTCATAATCGGAGCAACACGCACACGCACACTCACACACGCACACACGCACACACACGCACACATACACACGCACACACACGCACGCACGCACACACGCACGCACACACATGTATTGGCATCTGCCAAACATTACGCAATTACACATACGTCCGCACATACACTAATGATTAACCTATTTTGAACGTATGACTTTAATACGGTGCTAATAGATATTCAGATAGACGATATGCAGAAATACAATCAACAAACTATTCGAATAGCTTAATTGTCTCCTCTATAGCCAAGAAGCAGATTTCTGCCCAATTCCTCAGGACTTGACGACTCCACAAGCTACTCACGTCTGACTGCGACTAATGTTTATTATAGCCTAGAGTGCAGCGTTTTAAGAGGTGTGTGATTAATATTTTCTGAAGTATTGGTTTTGTATTTTAGCTTCGTTGAATTTCTGGTAAAAGTTTTCTGTGTATTCTATGCCAGATAAAGTATTTTCGTTGACATTGTACCAGATGTCCAACACACTCAATGGGTATATTGACAGACTCAGTGTCGATGAGTGTTTCAAGTGAGATTTCTTAAACTGAGGTCTTCATTGTCTCTATTTAAGTGGTCATTGTTCCATCGTTGCCATTCTTTGAATTTGAGTTTTCGTTAACATTTCCTTCGTAACAGTTAAATAAGCAGTTAGACCTTTTTCATAGATTGAACGTGTATTAGTATTAAATTTTATATAGCGTTGGCAAGAAACAATTTAAAAAAAGGTGTATAATCAGAGCCGAAATTTAAGTGCTTCGCAAACATTTAGCCAAATGTTTTTATTTTCTCTCAATAATTCAAAAAGAACGATAGCGAATAGTTTAAAGACGTAATTACCTTGGCATCAAAAGCCGTTGAAGTCGATGGAAAAAGTGTTCTGCAGTTCTGACTCTTGTGCTGTGTAGGCCTAAGTGAGTTGATGTGTAGGCTAGTTTTCGTTTAACGACGCTGTGTCATACTAGTTAAAAATGAAATGTAAAATGTATACGCTTGCGTTTTTCTACGACGAATGTTGCATTACAAAGATGACTAGCGTCGCTGGCACTTCCAAAATACGAGTAGACGGTGGTTTCAAGTGTTATACGATATTTTGTTGATGACAGGGCCGTTGACTTCTCTCTTCTCCTTCACCTAGGCTTGGGACTGGCCGTGATAACCAAGGATCCAGACGATTATGGGTGGAGATTGAAGACGTTTTCCATATTCAACTATACATGTAGAGCAATCAGCAGGTTTTCGAGCGGTCGTAGAGTATCATAGACTTTTGTTCTTCAGACTCTGGATCACTGCAAGAAAATCTGAAAGAACAACAACATGGTGTATGTTAGCGTTAGTGGTCCATTCTATCGCCCTCTGTATGGCCTCCATTTGCGTTTGTGGTTTCCCGTCTGGACTATTGTAGCGCCCTTCACGCTGGCCTCCCAGCTGCCCGCCTTGGGTGCTTGGACCGGGTTTTGCGTTCAGCCGCACGTCTTATTGATCGCATCCTCAGATTTGGCCAGGTTTCTCTTTATATTCGGGATGTTCTGCACTGGCTCCCATTCCCGCTGCGGATCGCCTATAGGGTCTCTGCATTGGATAGGCGTTGTCTAGAGGGACTTGCCCCTCCCCCATTTCTGCGGGAGTTGTGTTGCCCTACCTCGGGGTCTTGCGGAGATCTGCTCTTCGCTCGGCTGACCAGGCCGAGCTCTTGGTCCCCCACACGCGGACAGATATTATGCAGCGCCGTTATTTTTCGGTCGCTGGTCCCGCAACCTGGAATGGCCTTCCTGTTGCACTCCGCCTGGTCCCTATGACTCACTCTACCTTGTTTCTTGGAAACTTGAAATCTACTCTCTTTAGCCGTGGTTGGACTAGAAGCGCTCCTGAGTAGACCACCTTGAAGAGGCGCTATATAAAAGCTCCTTAATAATAATAATCATCCGGTGGCTTCCATGGTGGCCACGAGAGGGCACATTAAAGGAGTACGATACTTTACCTGCTGTACTCCGTGACCAATGCGTGTAGACAGTCCCTAGTTCATCCTTCGTAGGCTTGCAAGTGGCCTTCGATCAGGGTTACACACCAAAAACTAGGTTGCTCCCGTTTACTTTGAAGTTTCCTCATGCACACCAGGCGCTTAACGAATTAGACAACGTTTCTAATCACGCTACACAAATTATTTTTAGGCCTTACTGACTTTTATATAACATTGGCAATCACTGTTTAAAGGTATCCAACTAGAGACGTCGATAGAACATAGAATACACTACACTTGAATTTAATAATTTATTTTGCCTTGCGTAATTGCCTATACGGATAATTCTGCGGTTAAGATTCAAAGTTTAGCGACACCTTTTGGTTGCAAAGAGGGCAACCATAAACACCTGTAAGAGACGCAATAATAGAATAAGACTTATTCAATCGCAGTGTCAATAGTTATTAGCTGTCAGCTATGATGTCCAATAAACGAGTATGCATTCATTGAAGACGATTCTCAGATACCTATTATGAGCCTACGACGATATAATCGTAATCGTAAATTTCAAATTTCTACTCTAAAACTAAGCGCAGGGCATCAGCTTATTCAAGAGCGTAAATCAAAGTCTGGATCCAGAGTTCTTTGGCCTAATATTGACCAAATCGTTCGCTCGCCTTCCGTTTAAATATCGTATTTAAACTTGTCTATGCTTAAAAAGCTTAAGGAGAGAGTCATGTAAACTCCATAGGAAAAGATTCTCGCCAAATTTGCGGTCCAAGAAGAATTCCAAGAAGTTAACTGTCGACCATAAAGAACGCAAAAGTTTATCTGACAATTTGGCACTCTATCACCAGTTCTGTATAGATTCGTAAGAGCAGTAAAAGACAATTAAACCCTGACTGTGACTAATGGTTATTATAGCGTATGTTGAAGATTTTTCAGAGGTGTGTAAGGAGACGTCGGTCTGACATTTCAGCAATTCACATTTTTTGTTTTCTGAGGTTTTCATTTTGTACTTTCGCTTCGTTTAATATCTGTTGAAAGATTTTCTTTATAGTTATTTTTATTTCGATTCATTTTCCGTGCTTTGCAATTTTTGAAGCGATATGGGGTCACCCAGTGTAGCACCACCTACGCACTTTTCCAGTGTGTTCCTCTGCCATTCGTTATTAGCATGAGATTTTATAATTGAAAAGACTTCTTTTAATTCTAGATAATTTGTTGAATTAATAATTGAGGTATTGTTTTCCTAAGGAATCAGCTCTTTCATTGCACAATAATATATTTACATCAATTGTACTTTACTTATCTTAATTTGATTAAAAGGATCGTGTTGTTTCTTGTAATATGGTTGGTCGGGACTTTGAAAAGGAATTCTAAATAAAGTAAGAACACTTAGGAGTCACAAAATACAACAAAATGTTTAAGGTTTTCGTTTTCTTTTTCTGATATTAAAGTAGAGATTATTTAATAGCAGGTAATTCTGCGTCATTATATGCTATACTTATTGCAAGACGGATTTCATTACCAAAATTTAGCCTAGAGATTGGGTTACCAGCGTCGACTTAGTTGTACTATCCACTGACTAAACGAAAACTAGAAGTATGTAGAGTCTGTAGGCAACTATTTTGAGGTGTCTAAGCCAAGCAATTATTTTTGAATGCCTATGACATTTTACGTAGATTTTTTCTCTTCTCCCCGATTTCTCAATAAAGATTAAATCCAGCCAGTTAAATGGCAGCCTGTGGCATCAAGAGGTGTCCTCGGTGAAAGGAAAAAAGCGGAACAGTTCTCACCGCATTATCTAAACCGAGTTTCACTATTGTAGTTTCAAGGTTTATGATTTCCATTGTTAACGACACCTTGCAGCTTCCAACTCCATTGACGTCGATCTTACTTTACCCATTGCGATGTTCAATTTACAGTATCACTCTTATCTAATGGCCGTGCACGAAGTATACAAATGCAATATGTTAACTGTTTGTTTTCTTGAAACATTTAAATTCATACAGTTTCCATTATTAGTTCATAGTTTCATCATGTCCATTGTCCTAGAGTTGCCTTTAGGGGTTGATGCATAACCGTCCTCCAAAATTAAATTCCTGCGATTGCAGGATGGAAAAGAGGAGATAACCCTGCTGGCTCCAGACTAGACGTCGTTAAAAACTCGAAACTATCGCGAATTGTCAATCGCTAGCTATGTCTCCTTAGCGAACGAAAGTTTCAATGAATCTTTCTAGTTGTTTATCTGTTGTAGTTGATAGTGTTTTGACATTGGAACGGATATCTAATCGTAAAAATACGATCCATGGAGGGCTGCTGGAGAGACTGACAGACTCAGTGTTTGTGTATTTCAGCCGAAGTTTCTGTAACTGGGTCTTAATGTTTGTGTTTAGGACATTGGCGCTATAGAAGTTGTCAGATTAGAATGGTCTAGAATGGTCCCAAGTCAATAGTGTGACTTGGGATGTCTTCGTTGAGAAGATAAATGATTGTACGAAGGTGAATTCTGAAGAAGGTGGCTTTGAATTAGCTAGACTATAATTATTATTGTCGTTATGTTCGTTTTAAATCTACATGCAGTGAATAAATGTCGTGAAATAAGGCGTAAAAACGTTAATAGGAGGAAACCAGGTTTTACAAAGGTTTCGCCTTTCTTGTTTTAGTTATGAGATGGTGATAGTTTACGTCATTCGTGTATAACGACTTTTGATCGTGGATTATAATTAAATCCATTCCTTTACTGTGGATTATATAGAAACTTTTAGCTTTGTTTTACAGGTGTCCAAGTGGAAGACTACCATACTACCATACATTTGAAAAATAAATATCAACGTCATCTTGTAATTTTATTATGCCATATTATATGCCACATATACGACGGGTGGTTCACTTTATTATTTTTTTGATCCTCTGAGATTCTCTGCCTCTTACCCTTCTTTTGTGGATTTTCTTTTGAGCTAATTACTTGTAGTTATTTTCACTAACTTTTTCTGTAACAGAGAACGCTGTGGAGTACAACCTTCCTGTCGTCTTCTCCGTTGTAGTCATATGTTACTGGCCCAGTTAGCTACATCGGTAAGAGCGTTGGCTGCGCATCTCATGCGACTCTGTGTTAGAGCGCATGCGGACTGGAGATTCGCTTCCCGAAGATGGCTTATTTCAGAGATTCAAATCTCGCGCTATCACGGTCCCAACACGGGGATCTTAAATGGCGATTTTCGCCCTTTATCAATGTCTGTGTCGCGCCTTTTTTTATTGTCTGCTGTTTTCGACGAATGATCAGCTCTTCCACTTTGGGGTTTAGACACGTACGAACACGTCCACCCAACAGTTACCTTTACGCAGCCTTAACCCTCGGGCTACCAAGGGGGGGGGGGTGGTTACCACCCCCTACGTTTTCCTGCAAAAATTTTTTTTAGCACATGGAATATAATTTTGACATATTAGATAGCTGTAGGGGGTCCATTTGCACACATTTTGAGGTAAAAGTCGTGATGATATCCCACGCCATAAAAAAGTTATACCCGATATAGCCTAGGTACCACGTTTTGGAATCAGGGATTTCTCTCGTCAGCTGTTAGCTGTTGTCGACTATAAAGGTATTCATTATTCTATCTGGAAGAGAAACAACTATGCCATTCTTTAGAGGGAATGTAGGGCTATATTTGCTTGCTTAGTTATTTGTCTTTTGAAAACCGGAAGTGATCATAATAAATAATAATACGCTTTTTCAGTGTGAAAATCACTGATGCAACATAATGTAAACCGATATGGTTGGGTATGGGGAAGGGCTATAAACAGTCAAAGCAGAATGCTAACAGAGTAAAGCAGTGCTGTGAAGTGTTCAAGAAGCCGGTTTGCAGGAAGCATTCGCACAAAACAATGAAAGTAACTTGCAATAACTGCAAGTACCACTGACGTATTTGACCGCCGGGAAAAATTACATAATTTCTTGTTTCATGTTGATATAGCTGCACGCCTTTAGGTTTTGCCTGTAACTAAAACAGACTCTGGAATAGTTTGTACTGTTGAAAATTAAGTCTCATTATATTTAGAATATTCTTGGATACATAGTTCATTTTCAAAACCCACATCATTTATATTTTTTATCCAAAAAGTACAAATCGTTTTGGATAATATAAGATATCGTTAAATGGACAGGTGCCTTTGTTAAAAAGTATATAATTTCTAGATGCATTCATATATTTTACAACCAAATACACCATTCTTGTCAGAAATGAATGCTGCATCAAATGCTGTATTACATGATATGATATTTGAAACCAAACACGAAATTCCGGGGGGGGGGGTGGTAACCACCATCGGTAGCCGATGTCGCAAAAAACCTTGGTGGCCTGAGGGTTAACCGGATTCCACCTGCAAGCGATTGAATAGTTAGTTCCTGTTTGACGGCACTGTCATAAGAAAGTTGATTATCGCGTCATCCTCTTTTTTTATTAAGACACCTTTAAGCCGTTTCTTTAAGAAACTATAAATTTGTAAAAAATTTCATTTAATTGATAATTGCGCTGCAATTCCGCCCATGGTAGTGCCTGGAGAAAGAAAGAGAGCGACACTAATCATCTTCGTTATCACACAGTGTCGTTAAACACTATAAACAGCAACTAACCCACCTCAATAGCATGCTAGACTTACTAACCCTTGATTTTATTATTCCAAAGTTTAACGTCGTCCTTTGGCAACAATGGCCGTTGACGACAATTCACAAATACAATTTCTAGAAAACGATAAACTTATAGTGTCCGTATAACACCATGTAAAGGTGTCAAACATAAGCTTACAATGTCAGTAATGTCACATCACCCAAAGCAACATATCTAATGTTATTTATAATACACATAGCTATAAAATGTTCCGACGCAAACCAAACAGTACTTCGCAACTATTGTCACTCGCTAGAAATATTTAAACAACTTCAGACATAAATGCACAGCACATATGATTATAATTATGACATTATATTCCCATTCTATTATTGAAATGTTTAATTGATCATTTCTTATTCCTCAGTTCAATGAGATCTTATAGCAATATGTACCACTACAATCGTATCATGTATGAAATAGTACCAATCTCACATACATCATGCATATTAAATGAAACGTATGGTTATACCAAGTACCTTTCCTCAAAGAAACTGCTCAGGTACTAAACACACTCAAGTACAAATCTCATCAACCAACAAAGCATAAAATTATATGAGCATAATAATTACAATTGTTTCAAGTTTGATATTAATGCATTCAAGATTGCATTATAATAATGTAATAATTAATACAATAAAATAAAATGCACAAGGAAAAGACTAATTAAAATTACAGATAAAAAATTAAAAAAATAAAATAAATAAAAATAAAATAAAACTATTTACAAGCAAACTTAGCATATCTCTTTACAGAATTTGACCTTTAGTAATTAGTTTAAGTACCCTATACACTTCATTTTGTAATATATTTACTGTTAAAAGGGTTGAAATAGAACTGTCCCTTTTATACAATTGACATTTATCTCCCAACAACTTCGATATATCTTCTTTTTTACACTCAAGTAGTAAGTGATGAATAGTCTCCTTGACCTGACAGGTATCACATAAACCACTTGAATGTCGTCTTATAATAAACAGCCTTTGATTAGTATTCGCGACTCCCAGACGTAACCTATAAATTTGGACTTCCTTATGCCTATAGGGTTCTAAATATTTAATATCTGTACTTACAATTGGACAAATAGATTTATAAAAATGACCTCTATTATCGTTAGTATATTCTAATTGCCATTTATTTACTATATACAGTTTCATTAAAGTAAAAATTTCTGAAAGTTCAAGATAATTAGTAGAATTAATATGATCAATACTCAGGGCTTCTTTAGCCAAAGTATCTGCTCGATCATTACCTGTCAGGTCAATGTGACTTGGGATCCAAATAAATCTTATTTGATTGGAATTTAGTCTGTTAATCAGAGACAATAGTTCATTCAATAAATTAGGTCTAGACTGAGAATAAGACTCCTTAATTGACGTAAGAACACTCAATGAATCAGAAAACAATGCAAATTGACAATTCTTATAACATTCGCAGTTTAAAATCCATTTTACAGTTTCTATAATTGCAGTAATATATAGTCTCTGAAAGAAACGATTGAAAGGTGTCCAAATGCAAGAGAAGGATAAGGGCGACGCCAATCATCTTTGTTATGACAGAGTTTCGTTAAATCACAGCCCAAACGACTGGTTTTTATTAATTATTTTGGCCACGAGGGCTCGTTTTGTTTCATTTAAAAATTTAAAAAGATGTATTTTAATTATTTGTTATTTTCGTTCAGTCGCTAGCTCATCTTTGACAATTGATGATTAGTTAGTTGTCGTTTAAGAACGCTGCGTCAACAGAAAGATGATTAGCGTCGCACTCTTACTTTATCGATAAATTAGACACCTTTAAATCGTTTGCTAACACACTATATACCTGTGATTTGTTTAATAGTTGGATGACACACACCCATTTGTAATAACGAATCGGAAACTCGTCTGTACCCCACATTACAGATAACCCTTAATAAAAATATAATAGAAAATAATGGCAAATTCTTGGGAGTATCTCTTATTCTAAATTATAAAGGAACCCCGTGTAGATTACATTGTTAACAAATGTTAAAGCGAATGAATATAATGAGAGCTGTATCTGAGTACAGATTGGGCATCCAAGTGAGCCCTTCTATTCATTCATAGAGCTATAGTTAGGTTAAGTTCTTGATTATGTGGATGTAGTATAACTATAAACTATAAACCACAGCTAATTCTACCCAGTTAGAAAAAGTGCAAAATGCCCCATATGAGGCTTTGAGATTAGCCTGTGGGTCAACTAATGGCACATCAATCATGGCCCTTCAAAATGAATGTGGTGAAATTCAACGTCACCTACGTCGCTTATAGAACTCACTCAAGATTTGATCTAAGATCCTCAGCTCAAAAGACACCCAGCGGCGTATACCTCGATAAAACATTGGGCCAAAAGTATAAGAAACATGGAGAAGACAACCGTCTCCGATTTAGGTCCTTCATAGGACAGGTTTCTGACGTTTTGGGTAAATCTTGTCGCAAACTCGGGGTCGCTTGGTTCAAATGTCTGTAACCAGGATGCGTGTAAGAAAGCCCCGGTTCGACTCCTGTGGTCAGTCAGGAGTCTCAAGAGTCAAGAACGGATTCAACACAGTTAATCACTTTAGCTAAGCACAGTTCTTTGCTTCAACGCAGATGAGATCTTCTACCACAAGGATGTGCTGATAACAACTTATTAAACTCAAACGAACCTGTTTAACGAGACACTGCAACTGCGTACTACCGCAAAGACAAACCGACTAAGTCAAACAAACCACGCTCAGCTGGACCTCTCTTTAAGAACCACGCTTACAAAGGAACTAACTAACTTCAACAACTGAGTATTTTCATCTATGACTAACTCCCACTAACTAACTAATAACTAACCAACTTCCTTCGACTGACTTTGCAACAGCTTCTTATTTACCCTTAAGCGGTACTAAAATCGCCAAGTAATTGTAACTTAACTTAGCGGCACATTTCAGATCAGAATTGCAGCTCACTATTACATTGTTAACCCGTAGTACCGATTCCTAAAAGTTAACCAATCAAATACAGGTTTTCAGCCTGATGCTAACTTCCAATCGGAACCACATACAATACATGCGATGGAGTGGTATCGATTTAGCAGAAAGTCATCGGCCGCATGCACGGCAATTGCCAGGTCGATACTGTTTTCATTGATCTCTCTAGGGAACAGAGGCTAACGTTTTCCAAAGTCTTACGGTTAGTGTAGCCAATGTTTTGCTCCAAGAAATCCGATTTGAAAGGCGCCTGGCGACCAGTTAGTATTCTGTATTGGAAGTCCGCCTGGTGGCCCTCTAGTATTCGAAATTTTAGGACCGCCTAGCCGTCCGCTAGTCACGGCCGATGTTAAATGTTTTTTTGTCTCTCAAAAGATATTCAATATATTATAATTAGGTTTGTTTCTCGAAAGATATATATTGAAAAGTTTTCATAACAATAGTTAATGGTTTCTTAATATTCATTGTCTCAGTTTCTTTCGGGGTAGGGGGTGTAGCTGCAAGCCAGATACCCAACCATTGTTCCTTTCATTGGAGGATGAGAGAGGTAAGATTTCCTGTGCTCTATCTAGACTCTAGAGCAGCTTAGGGAAGTTTGCTGCTGCTACCCAGTTCAACTGTTTTCTTTTAGCCTAGCTTTGTTCTTCCAGGCGTTTTCAATATTTCGTTTGAATTTGAATTTCGATCTTCAATCCAGCGTTTAACGATAATCTTATGGCAGCAAAGCCCGTTGACGTCGTCAGATATTATTTTGCACATTTCTCAACGTTCGTTTAGCATGACACGCGACCGTATGTTTTCAAATGTTAAAAGACATCTTATAGAGAGTTATATGAACGTATATATATATATATATATATATATATATATATATATATATATATATATATATATATATATATATATATATATATATATATGTGTGTGTGTGTGACCTCGGCCGACAGAAGGGACCACTTGTCGCTTTCTAGATTAGCCGGAAATCGCGTTTTTACGCTAAACGATTATATTGATTTCTGCGTCTAATTAATCAATCTGTAGCTCAGACTCACTGTACTACAACGAATCTTATGCTATTTGATGCGTTAAGGCTAAATTTAGGCATTAATGCATTGGGTACAGACATATTACATTTTTTAATGCGATTTCCCGCCAAATGACATTTCATATTTTTTTGAAAAAAGTGCATAAATTATGGTCCAAACGCTCTGAAATTTTTTCCTCATTTTACCTAAGGTGTAAGGCTGTAAGCATGTGGAAACTGCTCATAAGTCCATTTGCGACAAGTGGTCCCTTCTCTCGGCCGAGGTCACATATATATATACACACACACACAAACTGTAAAGACGTCAATGACCTTTTGCAGCTATATGAAATTACACGATATGTAATTGCCGAAAAAAAAACGATTTAAAGGTGTCTAAACGCAGCCCTAGGATTGAATGCGTTGCGACATTTTGCACAAATCCTTTGCTATTCTTCCCGATAGTTCAATAAGCATTGGAGCATTAAATGACAGCCTGTTACATCAAAGGGCGTTCACGTCGATAGCAACAAAACGTAACAGTTCTAACTGCATTATCTAAACCAAGTTTCGCTATTGTTTCGCTATTGTGGATTCGGGGTTTGTATTTTTCATTGTTTAACGACATCTGTTGGCTGCCAAAGTCGTTTGTGTCGCTCTTGACCGTGACGCTATACTAAAGATTGTTTTTACTTTTATAGTACCCAAAAAATCTCAACGCGTGCCACTTTTGGCACGCGTGCCATAGGTTCCCTGCCATATGGTAATCGTAATCGTTATTATGAGTAATTTTCCGTCGTTGACACTTTCTGACGTTGTTGCGTGGATCCATTGCAGTCAGTCGATTCATAAAAGGATGATAGTAGTTTGCAGAATGGTTCGACTGAACCCTTCCACAAACTACTATGCTAAAGTCGAATGTCGACTGAATTCACAGTTTAACGACATCTGTTGGTATCAAAGGCAGTTGACATCAATTATATGGATGTTTTTATTTTGTTTCCATTTCTTTTCCCCGCTCACTGTGCAAATATAAAATTTAGGGCACTGCTAGTCTTTGTGCTTGTTCCAATATCCTTCCTGTTTCCATTTGTAGACATGAGTAAAGGTTAGGTTCTTCAGATCACAGCTATATATGCATATATAACTGTATATAAACTCACATTGTTGGTATAGTATATAAACTATAAACTCTTATTTAACTGTTTGTAATATTGCATCAGTTTTTATATTTTATGTTCTACCGATAGTGTGCAAGTGTGCTACTTTTCACCGCTGTAAGCATTGTCTCGTGCTAATAAAGATTACTTACTTACTTGCATCTGGCCATCTCTATGCTGATGACGTGCAAACTCATGTCCATGCCCACCCCCACCCCAGCTGACGAACTTCTTCTTGTTCGAACCATTGACTCCCTTTCTCAAGATCTTCGCTCTTGGATGTTCTCTAATCGGTTGAACCTAAACTCCTCTAAAACCCAACTCGTTTGGTTTGGTACAAAGCAGCAATTATCTAAACTTGATTTCTCACTTATCTCAGCTCACTTTCAGAACTTCTCATACTCTACGAATGTCCGCGACCCGGGGTTCACCTTAGACAGTTTACTAACGTTTGCTTCTCACCTCTCCTTACTTACTCGCACTTGCCACTACAACTTGAGGAGATTGCGAGCTATCCGTCGATCCGTCTCTACTGCATTTCTCACAACCATTATCCATGTATTTATCTGTTGCCGCATTGATTATTGTTATTCTTTACTGGTAGGTCTTCCAAAGTCTGTCTTTCTGCCCTTCAATCGGTCCTTAACGCGACTGCTCGCCTCATTACTCATCGTTCTCGATTCTCGTCCATCTCTAATTACATGACTGATGTCTTGCATTCATAGTTCGAGAATTCGTGACTTTTGGTTTTAAAATTCGTAAAAATTCGCGAATTTTTGCCCTATTTTAAAATTCGTTAAAATTCGTTAAAATTCGTTGGGCCCTTGTTGGGCCTTTTTTACATTGACAGTGGCGTTTTGCAAAAACAGCGAAACAAACAACAAATGTGATGACGTCATGATTTGTTGTGTTAAGCTTCTGCTTAGAATTTAATGTAAAATTCAATATAAAAGTTTATTCCTTAACGAGTTAATTTAGTTAAAATCTAATTTCTTAAGATGAAAGAACATATGGACCGGAGTGGATGTAGTAATTGTGGAGGAGAAGGAGAGGGTAATCCAAAACTACAGTGTTGTTTTGTGACAAGGAATTTGTTGCAAGTTCTGCCCGAATTCGGGAGCATTTGCATGGCGAAAATACTGAAACCAGGGTCGAGTGGGAGCAGTGGGCTGTTCCTGACTCAGAATCAGAGGACGATGAAATAGAAGACACAGCGCTTTGAACGTTACCAACCCTTTTTAACCATGTTTGGTTGCAAGCTGTGTTAGTGACTGACTGGTCACACTGGAGCTGGGGCACTGGTGGTTTTTCGTTCTGCTGACTGACACTCCCAGTCACACACCCCAACTTTGATAGAAATCGAAGTTCAAGACTCCATGTAGAACAGCAACTGAATATCAGTAGGCCTAGTATTGTGTTGCTAGTCAGCTATCTTTTACGGCTGATTGATTGATTGTCTATATGGCATTGACGTTTACTTGCTTAAAAAGTTGAGAAGTAAACAAATAAAAAATTCCATCACCATGGCAAAAATTCTATTATTTTATTATTTCACGAATTTTAACGAATTTTAAAATTGCAGTTTTAAAATTCGTTAAAATTCGTGAATTTTAAAAATTCTTAAAATTCGTAAAATGCGAATTCTCGAACTATGCTTGCATTGGCTTCCTGTCTCCGCTCGTATCCACTTCAAGATCAAAACTCTTGTGTCTAAGGCGCAACAGGGCTTAGCTCCAGCTATACCCCTAAGCCGTAATTTTTCTGGTTAACGGCTGGCTTGAGAAAATTTACGGCTGGTTTTTCGGCTAGCCGTAAAATGCGTAAACTACCTGTTTCGGCTAGCCGTAAAAGAGCGTATCCCTTTTTCGGCTAGCCGTAAAAGAGCGTTAACTACCTTTTTCGGCTACGAGTGCATCAATCATTAACACAGTAACAGAATATACATTAGGGCCTACTTTTAGAAAGGTGGGCAATATCCACTCAGTCTGAAAATAATTTTAGAAATAAATTTAAATAATTATGTTAAGACACAAACGGACATTTTAACGTTTTCAGTTCACCTACATTGCATTGAGTTCACATTCAATTACGATTTACGAGTATGTAATACTGATTGCAAGTTAGAACCACAAAATAACAGGGCCACCAGACATGCGTTAATAGGTGTAGGCCTAGCCACATAGCGGGAGAAAAAAGAAACAGACACCCAGAAACAAAAAAGTGAAAATTCTGGTAATAGACTGCAGCCGTTTTTGAAGCAGATTAGTAAGAGTGTGCACTCTGCACTAACCTGCATCAGAGATAATTAGAAATATTTAATACTGAATGTAAAACCGGAAGTAGAACTCGGAATATATGCAACATATGACAGCCTGGACAGGGCCTTACGATAGAAGATTAGACGGCCATGTAGCTGACGTCAGCCCTCACCACTCATTGCGCACTAAGTACAAACTAGCAAGCCAGCGTGGAAACTTTATAATCACAACTGTGTGCATGTTCTAGCCGAACTTTTTTCCGGCGGCTAGCCGTGAAATAACTCTCGGCGGTTTTTCGGATAAGCCGCAAAATTTCCGGCGGTTTTTCGGCTTGCAGAAATTTTTTCGGCTCGGCGGCTAACGGCGGCGGCTTAGGGGTATGGCTCCAGCCTACCTTTGTGACCTGATGCGCAAACCTCTCTGCTTCTTCTCATCAAACCCTACATTCTTCGAATCGGCTTGATCTGTTTGTTTCCCGGGTGAGGTCTGCCCTGGCTCAGTCTCGCTCTTTCGTTGTCATGGGCCCATCCCTATGGAGCTCCCTTCCCTTGGTACTCCGTTGGACCCTAGTTACTAGGGTCTCTCTGTTGTTCATCGTTTAAAGTCTTTTCTGTTTCCGCAAGGCTCACACGCTAAAAGTGCCTCTGAATAGTTCGCACTGTGAGAGGCGCTTTATAAATTCCCAGATATCATACCATACTTATTTAACTAAATGAGTATTTTCCATTGCTTAGCAATATCCTATGGCTGCCTTCGAGGCTTCGCGTGAATTTTGAAGTTAATTTTTGTGAACGAATGTTGCTTTTATATAGCGACAACAACTTAACATCTGCGTCTATTTTGACACCTTTAATAGACTCCTCATCATTGCTATATATTAACCAAATCACAAACGTCCTTTGGGTAATATCTTGTAAAGTGTCTCCACAGCCATTTCATGCAATTTGGCGCATTTGACGCTTGCTGGGCAGCGTTGGTAAAGGACCTAATCCAATCAATCCATTGAAAATAAGCATGGTCAATTTAGAAAACATTATACGTTTACATTGAACGGTAATCTAATAGTTCCATGCAGGGCTTTGAATATTGACAGACTCAGTGTTTGTGTTAGTTATCTTCTCTTCCCGAAGTGACTTCCATTCTGATCGTCCATGTTGTTGTCGGTTGTTTCCTTCTGTCTTATATTCTCGTCTTCTTCGTCTGAATTAGTCGTGTCAATTGAAGTTTGATTATCAGACGATCTTCAATCGTCGTGTCGTTGCTTGCCTGGGATTAGCCGTCGTCAGCTTTGGACGTCATAGCAAACCAGTATTGCAAATCAAAAAGATGGTAGTACAGTAATTCATATTTTTCTATTTTCTTAGGTTTTCGTGTTGTACTTTCGCTTCGTTGAATTTCTGCTAAAAATGTCCTTGTGTGTGTTTTATTTCGAACTACACGCGGATAAATTTTATGGTTAGGATTCAGTGTTTAACGACCTCTTTAGGCTGTCAGGGGGGCACTAAAGAGCAACTGGTAGGCACAGGGAGCCTTCCGTCAAAATCAGGCGTTCGTATAATTATGGTAATCGTAATCGTTATTCCTAGTTTTTTGCCGCCGTTGATACTTTCCGAAGCTGTTGCGTTGTTCCTTTGTATTCGGTCACTTCAGCAAATCATCATTTCCTAACCTCCTCTTTTCCATCTTCGTCTTTATCTTATATCTCTTACGTCGACTGTATCCTTCTAAATTTGTGATAAAATCGAATGTCGAATGGATTCACAGTTTCACGACAACTATTGGTATCAAAGGCAGTTGACGTCGATAGGAATTTTCTTATTTCAGTTTCCGTTTTTTCCCCGCTCACTGAACAAATATAAAAATTGAGATAATGCTAGTCTTTATGCTTGTTCCAAGGTCTAATTTGTTTCCATTTGTAGACCCGAGTGAAGTTGATGTTCTTCAGATCACAGCTTCAGATATAGATAGGCCTGTAACTGTACATAAATCAGACATTGTGAAACTGTTTATAACACTGCATTTGTTTTTTGTTCTACTGATATTGTGCTTCTTTTCACTACTGTATGTATTGTTATGGTAAAGAATGAGCGTTTGTCTCATGCTAATAAAAGATTACTTGCTTAATTAGTTAACACAATGGGTATTTTTAATTTAATGAGCAACAGCTTATGCCTGCAATGCAGTTAATACACTCACAAAGAGACATGGAATAAAGTCACATTTTCAAAGAACCCAATTAATTTTTCAACAGATATTATACTTATATAGAATCGGGAAAATTCAATTTAAAGGTGTTTAAATAGAGTCTTAAGTTGATTTGCATCAGCAATGTTTTGCGTACTTTTTAAAAAGAAAATTTAATGATTGAATAGTTGGTGTTTAACGCCACTGTGTCATTTCAATGATGATTAACTTCGCCCTCCTCCTTCCTCCAGACTTGGTACTGGCACTACCAGAGGTAGTAGCGAAGTTCTGAGTACTGGATTCAAGGCCGTTTAATATAATTGGTAATAGCGTCGAACGAAACCCACTTTAACAGCTCTTCTGTCTACTCCTGTTTCTGGTCTATTTGGAATCTGGACTTGAATCTCCATTTTTATTTCTTTACAATCCCTCAGACTCTATGCTTTCAATTGGTGTTAACTGTTAACACTGGATGGACTTCCTTTGGTGTGGCGGTACGTGTTTGCGGGTTCTCGCTACTGTTCACTTTTCTAGTAAAAAAAACACTCTCCCTTTGATGACGAACTTACCTTTTTTTAATAAATTGTAACATTAGTTAAACTTGCGAAATGAAAGCCTCTTTAATTAGTTTCTGGTGAAACGGCGCTACGTAACTTTTTAATTCGCTAACAATATGCTGTAGGGCCTACAGTCTGGTTATAATTGCACTTACATTGGGGGGGGGGGGCGTAGAGTAATGGATAACACAGTGGCGTGAAGAGCTGAAGGTACCAAGATCGAACCCCGTAGACATCCGTTAATTTAAGATCGCTAGGCGGCGGCGGTGGTTAAATGAATGGTAGACCGTGATTTGGCGCCGTAAGTGGCTGCCGCATAAGCAGTTATATTCGACTCCTGTAAAACTGTTATCATGTGTGCTTCTACTTAATACATGTATGTAAGGCGCCCTGCGTGGCTGCCGTTTCTACTATATGTATGTTCAATGTACAGCGCAGTGCGTTTGCAGTCGCTTAATTAAAGAAAAGATTATTATTATTATTATTATTATATTTTTTTTGTCGCCCGAGGTAGAAATGATTCCTATTATTATTATTATTATTATTAATTATTATTATTATTATTATTTTTTTTTTTTAACGCCCGAGGTAAAAATAATCCCTCAGGCTCTTAGAAACTATCCGAAAGCTTTGACGTTCTGGAGTTAACGGTCATCTTCGCCGGTCCATTGTGCAAAAGTGCCTCGAAATGCAACTGCATTAAATCGTTGTGTGCAAATTGAAAGACGTTGAAAGAGGCGTGCTGTCTCCTGCGGGTCCCCCGAAACAATGGTCAAACGCCGCCCTAGTTCTGACAAGAACTCCCGACCCTGGGTATTGATAGGTCCCAGAGTTTCCAGTGCTACTGGAATGAAAATGTGGGTAGTGGGGATTTCTGCATACTTTGTGCTCTTCCTGGTGGCTGCCATTTCTGCTGCTGCTCCTGGCGTTATGGAAGTCAGATGTATATATGAGTTTGCACACGTGTGTACACTGGTGGCGTCCCAAGTCATGTATTTCCCTCTTGACCACGGGATCAACGTTGCTCCATCTGGTCTTTTACCATCGCTTCGAAATAATCCTGCTGGTTCTTTGGTACTCGGAACGTCAGCTTGCTGGAGGGCTCTCCAGATAATATCATTTATAGCAAAATGCCTGCTTGCTCGCCCTCCAGAGAGTCTACAGACCAGTCCATGATGTCCTCCCTGGTCCGTCATCACACCGCACTGGCACTGATGTGGCTCGCTGAGGTCCAGGCCTAGGCGTAGGCCTATCGCCACCCGGACAGCCTCATCGCTGAGACACAGCCCACAGGAAGCTATTGGAAATACCGCCATCCAATCTCCTGCATGAGCTGAAGTCACTGCCCCCAACCTATCCCTGTTGAGCGGATCTGTCGCCGAGGACCACACCTCCAATATATCCTCCTCAATCAGTGGTCTGTCCCAAATCTTTTGAGCAGTGATTATTATTATTTTATTATTATTTTATTATTATATTATTATTGTTATTATTATTATTATTATTATTATTATTATTATTATTATTATTATTATTATTATTATTATTATTATTATTATTATTATTATTATTATTATTATTATTATTATTATTATTATTAGTATGGCTTGTTTTCCAATCTGATGTCATAAGGTTAGGTAAGGCAAGAAATGGAATGCAAGATACCAAGAGAACAATTAACACTAGAATTGTAATCAGTTTGCTCACTCCACTGAGCCGCAATTCGTAACACTTTATTGTCTGTGGAGGTGAATACATGAGTATGGAATTAACAAGTTCTGCTTACTAAAATACTCCTGTTCCACATAAAGAGGCATTTTATGTGTTGCATGATGATATAAAGTGTTTAGTGACATCTGGTATCTGTAATGGCCGTTAATGTCGACTTCACATCACTATACTTGTGGGGCGTGGTGGCTCAGTGGTAAGTTCGGCGCCTTGTGACCGGAGGGTTGCAGGTTCGAATCCCACTCTAGCCGCTGCGTACGGACCTTGGGCAAGTCCTTCACTCGCAATTGCTCGTGGCGCTTCGGCGTGAAAATTCCGGCACAGTATGAAATGCTGTAGTCGGGAGCGCCTCTGAGTAGTAGTTGACTCCGAGAGGCGCTATAGAAATATCTGGAATAAGGAATAAGGAATAATACGGGTCGTAAAGTTTGGAACATCAACCGCTTTAACTAATCAATGGATATTATTCCAAGAACTTGTTATTTAAAGTCAACGTCTACTTGAACACCTTTTAAACGCTTTCACCAATTACTACATATTCGGAAACCACAAACGGTCTTAGGTTTTGATTTCACGCATATCATATTGTAGTGTAGTTAGTCTACAACGGTTATTCCATGTAATCTTGAGTATTGGACGCTTTCTGTACAGTTGTGGTTCTGAAGCATCTCACCCGATCCTTTCATTGAAAAAGTGTACACTCACATTTCATCATTGAAAGACTCAGTATTTATATCAGCTATCTCCTCTTCTCGGGGCGACTTTGGCCTCCATTTTGATGTCGATTGTTTCTTTCTGTCTAACCTTCTCGTCTTCTTCCTAACGCCGCTTGGACACCTTGTAGTAATAGTTGAAAGCGTTTTAAAGGTGTTCAAGTAGACGTTGTCTTTAAATAACAAGTTCTTGGAATAATATCCATTGATTAGTTAAAGCGGTTGATCCACTTATGATCACGTATATTGATGGGTTCGGAAGATCAACAGTCACACCGTGACTGTTCTGAGGATATGAAAGGTCTTTGGCTGACAGGTGGTAGCGGAAGACTGATTCTGGTTGACTGCAAAACTCACTTCCGGTCTAGTTTCGTGGTAATACCATACACAATACCACGCGGTCCTTAAACTCTGAACTCATCTATCAACGCTGGATAGGAATCCGGTGGATTGGTTCTACGTGTGTGAGTGAGACCACCGCTGGTGATTTTCCAGTAATCTGTGAGCACTTTTGCCTACCGATGAACTGCTTTACTCGTTGCTTACAGCGGTTCTTATTGCGGCATTTAGACAACAGGTAACTCGCGAGTGATTGGATCCAGCAGTTTAACGACATCTTGTAACACATGCCCGGTCAGAAAAGAGTTGTTAACTGTTCTCATGTTGGCCAGAGCAACGACCGTTGTCCGTCTTCTTTACACAGCGCCAGCCTGTTGGGGCTTCACCAACGCCGACGACAGGAGCCGACTTGAGCGGTTCCTTCAGAGAACTCATCGAATGGGATACCTGCCCCTCGAATGCGCCGGACATCCGTGTGATGGTTGGTGAAGCCGAGAACAGACTATTGTTTAGCAGTCAAGTAGAACACATATCATGTTCTGCGGAACTTCTTTCCGCCTACCATCAAGCGGAGTTATAATCTTCGCCCTAGAAACCATGATTATATGTTACCCGCAAAAGACGGCTCTAACTACATACCTAGGGTGCTTTATAGGAGCATGCTTAAGAACCCTGGGGCGTGGTGGCTCAGTGGTAAGTTCGGCGCCTTGTGACCGGAGGGTTGCAGGTTCGAATCCCACTCTAGCCGCTGCGTACGGACCTTGGGCAAGTCCTTCACTCGCAATTGCTCGTGGCGCTTCGGCGTGAAAATTCCGGCACAGTATACCAATGCTGTAGTCGGGAGCGCCTCTGAGTAGTAGTTGACTCCGAGAGGCGCTATAGAAATATCCGGAATAAACCAAATAAAACCCTCAAGTCGCTCATGTTTAGACTCATTAATATCTTTACATCTTTATATTTTTATCACAACATTTCTTCCCTCGTGTAATCGTCTGCGGTTTGTCAGTTCGAATTGATATTAAAAGAATAAAATATACAACGATTATATAACGATTGTTGACGTCGACAAAAATATTTGTATGGCATAACGCAGTCGTTTGACAAGATCAATCAACCTGCTCCTCGGATTGTCCGCTTGAACGAAAAATACAAATATATTCAGTCCAGAAGAAACGATTTAAAGATGTTTGATTTATGGATATAAAGAGAAGGGCGGTGATAATCATAGTGTCAGATGAGACCGTTTGCAAGGAGACGTCAACCTGACCTATCAGCAGTTCAATCCACTAAAAATATTTCTTTTACACAATTCTTATCCTGATTCCTGCTCTTCCCTATTGCTCGATCGCTGCTCTAATTCTAAACACCATCCACTGTAGCCGTCTGACTGTCTATTTGCCTGGCCTTTGATTCGTTGTCTGGAACCACTTCTGACCGAGCCTTCCTATCGATTTTGTTTTGACTGAGCGGCTGTAACCTTGTTTGTTTTTCCATCCACACCAAGCTCCTAACTGTCCATAGGGTGCAAAACCAAGTACGGTCGCTTTAAAGGAACTTATACTTATGAGTCTAATGACTACATTTTAAGGGTGTCTAGAATATAGGATTATTATTATTATTATTATTATTATTATTATTATTATTATTATTATTATTATTATTATTATTATTATTATTATTATTATTATTATTATTATTATTATTATAATTAATCAGACATTCAACAACAGTTCCTAGCATAATTTTTTAGACTCCCGAGGGCTTACATATACCTTGGGACAAATAAAAATAATAATAATGATAATACGAAAAACTAAATACTAGTACAATAATATTATGCAGCTATTAATTAGTAACTAGGCAATTAGTTATATAAATAATAAATAATAAAGCGCTTCTAGCGGGAGGGCCATTCAGAAGCGCTCCCAGTGCGAGAGACCCCGAGAGAAAAAGCAAGTTTTAAGAAAGGTAAAAGAGGAAGAGACGTTGCCTGAGAGAATAGAAGAACGAACGAAAGGAGGAAGCTCATTCCAAAGAGTAGGGCCAATGGAGGCAAAAGACCTAGATTGAGCCAGAGAAGTCCTTATGACATCAATGGCCGTTGACGACAATTCAGAAATGCAATTGAAACAAATGTTTTAACGACATCTTATAGCATTATTAAGGGTGTTAATGTTAAATAGACAATATGTTTATATTCGTTTAATGAAACAACAGACATAACGTTGTAGGTGTACAAGGAAGTGAATTAAAATTGTTAATTGTTAATAATAGCTTAGTAAGAGTTAGAAAATAACATTCTAGATATGAAGTTTCGAGAGTCTTTATCTGGTAGATTAAAATTGTGAGGACGATTTCTTAGGGAGTAAGGAGTAATATGGTTGGTTGGGAATAAACATCTAATTGAGTGATTTTCATTGAGTAAAGCTGCTTTAAATAAGGCCATTTCGGCTTTGAGCACAAGCTCAGCTATGGAGGGAGAGATAGTTTGAACATATCCAAATCGTTTGAGTTTGTTCAGGAATTGTTCAAGGCGCAATTTATCCTTGCCACTTATAAGGCCCCACCAGGCTGGAGAAGCATATAAGGTTCTAGATACGATTGTTGCATTAGTGATGAGATGTAGTGAGTCTTGAGATGCTCCATGATTTTTGATAGTTCTTAGTGCAAAAAAGGAGGAGGTTCCACTTTTTATCAGTTGATTGATGTGCTCAGTGACTGTTAATTTTTCTCCGATGGTGACTCCGAGAATCTTGATTGATGTTGACCGTTTAACTCCTGTGATTGAAGGGTTGTCAGAAAGTGAGGGTTGGTTGCGTTTGATGATAGCCATTTCCCGAGTTTTATCAGGATTGATTTTCAGGTTCTTTGTTTCAGACCAATTGTAAATATGTTGGATTTCATCATTGGCTGTATTTAATGAATTGGATCCAATTAATAAGTATGTATCATCAGCATATTTGGATAGACGATTTTGATGGTGAATAGGATGGAGATCAGAGATACAGACAATAAATCCAGTGGGGCCGAAAACTGATCCCTGTACAACACTGGCATTAATTGAGATGATGATGGATTTGGTTCCATTAAAAATGGTATAGTGGTTCCTGTCTTGGAGATAGTTAATTAACCAGTTATATATATTGTCTGGAAGGGAAAGTGAAGCTAGTAAGTGTGCAATGGCAGAGTGACTGACAGAATCAAAAGCTTTAGAAAAATCCATTGAGATCATGATAACATATTTATTATTTTTGAGAAGGTCTGTTGCATGATGTATGATAGAGGTTATTGCTGCAGTGGTAGAACCAGTAGGTTTAAATGCAAATTGATCATGAAGGGAAATATGTTTTGGCAAGCTTTGAAAACTAGGATAGATAAAGGACTGGACTACTATACGTTCAACAAGTCTAGATAAAACAGAAAGAACGGAAATAGGTCGGAAATCAGAAGGTTTTGTTGGATGAGAGATCTTGGCCTTGGGACGTATGATGGCAGTTTTCCATTGGCTAGGAACAAAAGATTGAATTAATGATTGGTTGATTAGTTGGGAAAGGACATAGGAATAACCAGGTGCAGTTATTCTAAGAAACCAAGCAGGAAGGCCATCATGGCCATCTGCAGTATGTTTAAGATGATCTAGTAAATTGAATATTCTAGTTTCTGTTACAAGAGTCTGCTGAGAGGTGGTAGTAGCTTTAAAGAGGGGAGCTATATAATTAGGATCAGTGGAGGCGTCAGCAAAAAATTTATTTAGATCGTCTGCACTTATTGATGAGGATGTTGAGGGATGGTTTGGTTTCTTAGTGAGTAGATTTACTTTCTTCCAAAGGGATTGAGGACTTTCTCGAGGGTTGGAATATTTAAGGAATGATGCATTCTTTTTTGAGATGGCTTTAGCAATCCTAAGAGTTAAAGCTTCGGCTTTCTCATTTTTTCCTTTCCGCATGAGTCGGTTTTTAAGTCGAAGCAATCGCTTTATTTCTGGAGTAATGTGTGGAGGATCTTTAGATGTAATTGTGATGGTTCGAATTGGGTAGTTGAGATTTAATCGATCAGTTGCATCTAGGTAGAAATTGTTCCATACTTCTTGTAGATCTGATGAAGAGAGAAGTAGACTTGAATCAAAGTCATCAAAACCTTGTAATGTCAAAGAATGCTGTGAAGGAGATCTTTTCCTGAAAGTTATAGTTGTATGTTCCTTTCCTCTGTCTGTGATTGAGTTTCCGGTCGTGGCAATGATTGCTTTGTGATCACTACGAATGGTTGAGGAGATGACTTTTATTTTGAATAGATCAGGTGTGGAAACCATGAGCTGATCTAGAACGTTACTTCCCCGAGTAGGAATAAAAACAGTTGGAAGTAATCCAGTTAGTTCCATAATTTTATCAATGTTTAGGCGATTGAAATCACCACCTAAGATAATGAGAGCATTATTATCAGATCGAGAAATGTCTTCTACTGATTTTTCAATCCAAAGAAGAATTGAATTGAGTTGGTATATTGGTTTGGGTGGGTGGTAAAGTGCTCCGATGAAAATTTTTTTATCTTCAACAACAGATTTAACCCAGAGAAGTTCAATTTCGGTAGGGAGATCTTTGATATGGTGTTGTGTAGCAGATATTGAATCTCGAATATATATTGCAACTCCGCCTTTTGTTCTTCTTTTTCGGTCCCTTCGAAAAGTTTGGTAGCCTTGGATTTTACAAATGTCTTCAAGGTGATGAGTTTTAAGATGAGTTTCAGAGATTATCGCAAAGTCGAGATTGTATCCAATATGACGTCATACTGGATAGTGCCAGAAAAATAGGGATTGTTTTGATCCGGAGTTTAACGACATTTTATGGAAACTGAGGACGTTGACGTCGGAAGACATTATTTTGTACAATTCTCATTGTTCGTATGGCATAACACAGCCCTTAAAAATATATCACTCAGCTCCAGAAGTTAGCGATTTAACGAGAATTACAAATATATATAGGCCAGAAGAAACGTTTTAAAGGTGTCTAATTAGTGGACACAGGAGGAGGAGGAGGAGGAGGATGTGGTGGTAATCATTCTGTCAGATGAAAGTGTTTAAGAGGTGTGCAAGGAGACGTCAGCCATTCAACTGAATGAAAAAATTTCTTTTACACAATTCTTATCCCGATTCTTGCTCTTTCCTGTAGCTCGATCGCCGCTCTAATTCTAACCACCATCCACTGTTGCCGTGTGACTGTCTATATGCCTGGCCGTTGATTCCTTCCCTATTCGTCGGCTTATCTCGGTTGCCTTACTACGTCCTCTGCGCTCTCTTCCCTCGGTCTATGACCGCCATAGCAGCTATGCATCTTGCTTTATCCTGCACTTGTCTTTATTCTGGAACGACCCACCCCGCTATGACTCGTTCTACGATCCTAACTGGGGTCTTGCTGCCTCTATCCGCTCTCTTAAATCTTTCCTTATCCCTCGGGGCTCCTCGCACACTTTAGCGCCTCCGATTAGGTCGTACTGAAATAGGCGCTTTAGAAATCTTTAAAAACAATACAATAGATCGGATGTGCGTAGTCCTCCTCCACTATCGAGTCTTGGGACGGGCACCAGTCTAAAACGACGGAGGCGGACTTTGTTAGCATTGCAAAGATGATTAACTTTGTCCTCCTCCTTTTCCAAGGCTTGGGACTGGCACTATCAGATTACGAGTTTGTGTAGTTTCAAGTGTTTACGACATCTTGTCGATGACAGCCTAAGTCACTGGCCCTCAGTGACTTGGCCCCTCTTTTTCATCTAGGCTTGGGACTGGCACCACCATAAAATGGAAATGGCGAAGTTAGAGTATGATTCAAGTAACATTACAGTTAATATGACATCGGAAACAACCTATTTAGGTTGTGTAGATCGAGCTTAATAGTTTTCAATGTTTACCGACATTTAACGTAAAGTTCTCTTTAACGACACTTTGTGATTACAAAGATCATTAACGACGTCCTCCTACTTCACCCAGACTTGACACTGTGTAGCGCCACCCTATACTAAGAGTGCTTAGTGTTATGAATACACCCACGACTACTTTAGTTTTGCTTCATCTTGTCTTTACTGGACAAGGAAATGCATAGGCCTATCTATTTGACTAGGGAAAAGAACAGAGAACACCTGTGTATGCATTTAAATGAATATGAATATAATGTATAACAA
This sequence comes from Allolobophora icterica, assembly GCA_963556255.1. Classification (NCBI taxonomy): domain Eukaryota; kingdom Metazoa; phylum Annelida; class Clitellata; order Crassiclitellata; family Lumbricidae; genus Allolobophora; species Allolobophora icterica. The sequence goes on along the minus strand of OY744608.1, from coordinate 3,752,193 downwards.
AGTTAAAGCATGTAACAGTTCAATGTCTAGTTATCCTATGTCTACTTTGCCTTATTCCCTACCTAGCCAGCATCTTTGCTATCTAGATTTTATTGCCTATTGCTACCTCCCAATAAGACCCTTTAGCACGGAATGTTCTCACAGTTTGTTCCTCGTGGAAAAGCTGTCTTTCATCCGTTTGTTCATCTGATGAGTTCGCGGCTCCGTTCGCAAATCGCCTTGTTTCTCCCTCGTCGAACTCGACTATCCACCGTTCTCGTGACTTCTCGTAGCTTGATGTCTCTCCCAAAGAGACCGTCGTTACAACCCGAGTGTGTGCTTTACTACTCCAGAGTAACGTACACTTCACTCGCGGAATAACTCCTTAAGTCCGTTGACAAGATCGCTTCGCAAATGTCGACTTCCTATGATGGAAAGTCACGCTTCGTAACGGTTTGTTACGAGAGCGTTTCACTCGAATTATTCGATCCTCGCTGTCCAACGTCTCGACTTATCAACTCAACTGCATCGATCGTTTCGCAAAAACCGATCGTACTGACTAACGATACTCTCATCGACTTAGTCCAACATCCACCGAGTCGATCCACTCAAGATTTCTAGAACGTCCTGTTCAGTTGAAATCAAAAATCGAACTGCCACATCTCCACGCCACGTCACCACGGTTGCTTGGTTACAGAGTCGTCATCCGCTTCGCCATAACGGTTTTGATCAGCTGTTCATACTGACCAATGAGGTGAGTCCACATCGTCTGCTGTCCTTTGCGTAGATATGATGAACCCCTCTATCTAATATTAATTAATCCCTACAATGCTGGCTTAGCTGCTGGCATTTTAATTAAGTTACATTTATGTAGCTCTACTATCCTACATTATATAATCTGAATAGATTCTTCTCTACACTATAACATCTTATAGCATGTTGTGTAGCTGGGAATCATTGTGTGGTTTGGGAGATCATTACATCACCCCCCACAATCAAAGAAATAATACATTTTTTCTTAAAATACTATGACTCCTTACCTAACTACACAATATTCTTATCTACACAACTTATATTAACATATATCAGTTATCTAGTAAAACCATTTACTGTTCCAATTAGTCTAACTTTAACTAGTGAAATATATATTAACTTGACTTAACAATCTGTTAACTTATACTTTGAAGCAACACACATTTTAATCTCTTAACTAATCATACATGAAATGATAATCTATCCTATCATGTCATAACTTACGTTACTATCTTACTTATGACTATTCTAATTGGCTTATTCTAATCCTCTACTTAAGTAATCTGCCACTACATTATCACTACCTTTAATGTATCTTATCCTAAAATTGTAGTTTTGCAATAACAGATTCCATCTCATCACACGATCATTCTTCACATTACCCGTCTTCAAGTATTGTAAACTACAATGATCTGTTTCCATCACAAATTCCTTTCCATAAAGATACCTGTTAAATTTCTTCAACCCGAATATCATTCCTAAACATTCTCGTTCCTCTACAGAATATCGTTTTTCTGCGTCGCTCAACTTTCTGCTTACATATGACACCGGATGCATCACTCCATCGTATTCTTGCATCAGTACACCTCCCAAAGCTGCATTCGATGCATCTGTTCTAACTACAAATTCTCTGTCTAGGTCTGGTAGTTTTAATATTGGTGCTTCTGATAACACCTTCTTGAGTTCTGTGAATGCACTCTCCAATTCATTAGTCCATTCCACAATTACTTTGGCATTTTTCTTGGTTAATTCTGTGAGTGGTTTCATTATCATCGCACAGTTTGGTATGAATTTCCTGTAATAGTTGACTGCTCCCAGAAAACTTCTTACTTGTCTAATTTCCTTAAATTTTTCCTCATTACCAAAATTAGGTTCCACTTTACCAATTACTACAAGGATTCTATCCTTGCATCTTAACCTTAACTACATCTTACCTCTACAACTACTTATTTTTTAAATAACTCCTGAACTTCATGTCTGTTTATCTCAACACCAAGTTCCACTAACTTCTCATCTACTTATTTTCTCTAGATTTCCCTACAGCTGCTCTTCTGTAGCTCTTGAGTAACTTAACTCATAGATCACTCCTAGTGACCACTTCTTTAACTCAAAATATAAAATCATTGTAAATCTAAAACCCTTAATTACAGAATTTTCCTGATTAAATTATCGTCTCAAGAAATTACTCATATGTACATCTCACTGAGCTCACTTCTCAGCTATTCCTTGATCATCTTGACATTCTCATGTCATATGGTATCTTGGACTTCCCTTCTTCCTGTCAAACTTTCCTCCCTTCCTCCAACTCAACCATTCATTACTATTCGACTCATCGTCACTACTTTCTGAGTAGCTAACTTCACTCCTGCATTCTACATATTTCTCTTCTCCGCTTCTTCTCCAGGATCTTTCTAGGTTTCTCCCAGAATTTCTCCATCTGTTGGCCTTCCATGGTCTGTACTGCTTTCCATTATCATTACTGTAATCTTTCTTCTCATAGTCTTCACGTGACTTCCAGCTTGACTTACATCTTGGCCTTCGCCAATTCCACTTATTATCTTCGTATCTATAATTTGTCTGCATCACCTGTTGATCAGACCTATGAAATCTCCCGTCATTTCCGTAATTCTTCTTTTCCGTTACATCCGCTCTCTCGGATGTCTTCATGTAATATAACTTGGACTCCTGCCAATTTCTTCCTTTCCTATATCCCATTTTCTTATTCTCTTCATTATTTCTGTTCTCCACTAAATGGTTTCTTCTGCTAGACCTGGGTTCTATAGGTTCCATTATCTCCTCTGGTTTGAGATCTAAACCTGTTACCTCTGGTATTTTCAGTGGTCGTTCGACACGTCTCCCTTTTATTTCATCTTGTGATCGTGTCGTGCATCCCGCTAATACCACTTCCGCTTTACTGTTTATTCTTGTTTCTGCGACAATTTCACAATCACGTCCGGTTGTGTTTTGGATTACCTTGGATGGGTTAGCCTTATTGCATCTCATCCCTTCAGCGTCACAACCCTTTACATTCCATTCTTTCTTTTTCTCCTCTTTGGCTCTACTAATTTTAGGTTCACATGATTTATCCGTCTTCTCGTCATCATGTTTCCCTTTCGGTTGGATTCTGTTTATACTCTTCTCGTACAAACATGGACCCGTGATTAATCCTATCACCAAGGATTCTATTACTACAGCATCCGTCACACCTTTGAAGTCATTACCTTCAATCTTAATTCTTGCCATGGGATATTTTTCTTTCTTCCCATTAGCAAATCTGCACACCATAAACTTGTCTGTGTATTGTCCTGGTCTCACTAATCTCTTTTGCACAGCGACACAATTTGCTCCTGTATCATAAAGGCATTTAGTATCTATTTCATTTACTCTGACCTTGCTAGTGAACTCTTCAGTATCTCTCTCTGCCTCTTTCTTCCACTTTACTACTTCAGCCTCACAATAACACAAATTCAATTTAGAATCTTCAATAGTTTCTACTCTTGATCCAATGATCGTTTCCACTTCTAGATCTTTGATCACAGCAGCTTCTACCACGCCTGTGAGGTATTCGCTCTGTATTGCGACTTTTGCCATCGGATACTCATGTTTAGTACCATTCATGAAAGTACATATCATATTTCGACCTATGTATTCATCTTTCTTGATCAGACTCTCTCTTACAGCAACACAATTTGAACCAGTGTCAAAGACACCTTTTGTTTCACATCCATTAATTACAACTGGTCCCTGATACTTGTGTTCTTCTATTATACACTTTCCTTCTTGTTCAACGTATGCAGAACAGTATGAAATTACTGCCTCTTGTTTATCTCCATTTTCATTTGATTCCTCGTCGCATTGCATTGTTGCTACTCTATGTTCTCTCCCTGTCTTATCTTTCTCACTACACTGGGCTATTCTGTGAAATTTTGATCCACAGCGGAAACATCCCGTCTTCTGGGTTTCTGTTTCTGCTCCATATTTCTTGTTGTCGGAGAACTTCCAATTACTCTTGAATTGATTTTTATCTCTGAACTCCCTCTGTTCTCTAAATTTGTTATGAGAGCTGCTTGTATTCTCAAAACTCTTCTGCTTATTCTCCCTCGGTTGCGTTTTGGATTCTTTGTCTCTATTCTTCTGAGTATGAATCCATTTCCTTTCATCAGATTCTCTCGCTTCTATGAGGTTTTGGGCCTGTTCCAACATGTCCTCAAGATTTAGTTTCCCTTTCTCCTTTAGAAAGCGTCTCATATCATTGTCACACATAATGAAGAACTGGTCTCTCAGTATGAGTTGTTCCAAACCCTCTTTGTCTTCACTAAAGCCTGACATTTGATGCCACTGTCTTAAGTAACGCTTAAGTCTTCCTACATATTGTTCCGGAGTTTCGTCTTTTTCTCTAGGGCTTTGTTTAAACAAATTTCTGTATCCCGATTCTGACAATTTGAACCTTATGAGTAGTCTCTCCTTTAACTTTTCATAGTCTTGAGATTCTTCTATACTCATTCTTTCGTACACTTCGAGCGCTCGGCCTTGAAGCGACTTTACTAGTGTCAAAACCCACAACTCATTCGGAACTCTATATGCTGTACATGTCCTCTCGAATCTGAGAAGATAGGCATCTAAACAATCTTTATCTTCTCTGAAGATGGGCATCTTAACATATTTGGCATTATTTGCCTGTCCAGAATACTCTCCATCTCCATCAAGTCGTATCCTATCTCCATCTTCTCGTCTTGTCTCACGTGTCATCTGAAGCTCTAGCTCTTTAAGTTTTATCTCCTTCTGATTTTCCATTTCTATCCTCTTCAAATTCAATTCTTCGGAGATCCTTCTCTCTTCGGCTAGACGTAGCTTTTCTTCAGCCTCACGTCTTTTATCTTCCTTTTGATTTTCCAGTTCAGCTAGACGTAGCCTTTCTTCAGCCTCACGCCTTTTATCTTCCTTTTGATTTTCCAGTTCAGCTAGGCGTAGCCTTTCTTCAGCCTCACGCCTTTTATCTTCCCTAATCTCATTCTGCCTGTCCTTGACATATTCTCTAACAGCATCTTCTGCGTATCCAAGGTCCTGCGCCACCTTAATCCACTTCTGAATCTCACCAGCCATTGCGCTATATCAATGTTCTTTGATATAAGGCTCAAGATAAATTTCAGATTTCAAAGCTAGTTCACCTTGTTTATAACTTAAACACTGAACAACCTTGACCTGACCTAACTCTTACCAATAGTTAGCTTTTGCGATTTGCAACCGTTGACCTGACCTCACCTTCGACAACGTATGATTGATCGCAATTCAAAATTTAATTACGTCATGCGTATTAATGAATACCGCAGACGACAAAATATGCTATACTTAGCGCGTAAGTAAATATCTCTGTTTACTTATTCAATCCTATCTAAATACACCACTTGTGTCTAAGATATGATCCCAGATCGATTTAATCAATGTCCTTACTTGATTATACAATTCAATCCCGAGAACGAGCCCCCATTTATGTAGCGCCACCCTATACTAAGAGTGCTTAGTGTTATGAATACACCCACGACTACTTTAGTTTTGCTTCATCTTGTCTTTACTGGACAAGGAAATGCATAGGCCTATCTATTTGACTAGGGAAAAGAACAGAGAACACCTGTGTATGCATTTAAATGAATATGAATATAATGTATATCAAAGTTAAAGCATGTAACAGTTCAATGTCTAGTTATCCTATGTCTACTTTGCCTTATTCCCTACCTAGCCAGCATCTTTGCTATCTAGATTTTATTGCCTATTGCTACCTCCCAATAAGACCCTTTAGCACGGAATGTTCTCACAGTTTGTTCCTCGTGGAAAAGCTGTCTTTCATCCGTTTGTTCATCTGATGAGTTCGCGGCTCCGTTCGCAAATCGCCTTGTTTCTCCCTCGTCGAACTCGACTATCCACCGTTCTCGTGACTTCTCGTAGCTTGATGTCTCTCCCAAAGAGACCGTCGTTACAACCCGAGTGTGTGCTTTACTACTCCAGAGTAACGTACACTTCACTCGCGGAATAACTCCTTAAGTCCGTTGACAAGATCGCTTCGCAAATGTCGACTTCCTATGATGGAAAGTCACGCTTCGTAACGGTTTGTTACGAGAGCGTTTCACTCGAATTATTCGATCCTCGCTGTCCAACGTCTCGACTTATCAACTCAACTGCATCGATCGTTTCGCAAAAACCGATCGTACTGACTAACGATACTCTCATCGACTTAGTCCAACATCCACCGAGTCGATCCACTCAAGATTTCTAGAACGTCCTGTTCAGTTGAAATCAAAAATCGAACTGCCACATCTCCACGCCACGTCACCACGGTTGCTTGGTTACAGAGTCGTCATCCGCTTCGCCATAACGGTTTTGATCAGCTGTTCATACTGACCAATGAGGTGAGTCCACATCGTCTGCTGTCCTTTGCGTAGATATGATGAACCCCTCTATCTAATATTAATTAATCCCTACAATGCTGGCTTAGCTGCTGGCATTTTAATTAAGTTACATTTATGTAGCTCTACTATCCTACATTATATAATCTGAATAGATTCTTCTCTACACTATAACATCTTATAGCATGTTGTGTAGCTGGGAATCATTGTGTGGTTTGGGAGATCATTACACACTGGCACTACCTGGCTCTAGTGGAATGGACGTGCATTGGCAGAGTTAATACTGACGCTTAGTATGTTCCAGTATTTAACTACATCTCATGGCTTTCCAGGCCCGTTAACTTCGATCTGTTTCTTTCTCCAGGCTTGGGATTGGCACTACCAGAGTAAGGCAGTGACGAAGTTACAGAAGAAGGTAACGATTACATAAACTTAGGAAGCAATAATTGTCCATTATTTAACAGCGTCTGGTGGCTGCGATTCCTACTAGGGTACTTCACATATTTCGAAGCGGTCGGGTTAGAATCCTACTTATTGAATAAACGAATATTACTTACATATAGTCTCAGAAACATACGATTTAAAGGTGTATTTAGAGAACAGTAGGATTGAGTGCTTTGTAACATTGCGCGTTATTTCTATTTTTTTTCTTGCGAAAGTTCAATAGAGATTATTCACCATCAGTTTAAGACATATTATTCCATCAAAGGCCGTTGATATCGATGAAAGTGTTGAGACATATAGGTGAATGAAGGTGTGGTTTCTGTTTAATGACGCTATCAACAAGGATGATTTTTAAATGTACATGTGGGGCGTGGTGGCTCAGTGGTAAGTTCGGCGCCTTGTGACCGGAGGGTTGCAGGTTCGAATCCCACTCTAGCCGCTGCGTACGGACCTTGGGCAAGTCCTTAACTCGCAATTGCTCGTGGCGCTTCGGCGTGAAAATTCCGGCACAGTATCAAATGCTGTAGTCGGGAGCGCCTCTGAGTAGTAGTTGACTTCGAGAGGCGCTATAGAAATATCCGGAATAAATAAATAAATGAAAATAAACGTTTTTCAATAGCGATCTATGACCTCGACCCTTCTCATTTTTCAATGAATGGATCGGATGAGGATCTTCCTCTTCCTTTATCCAGTCTTGGAATTTCAATCGTCTTGAAAACAGCTGGGGCAGGGTTGATAAGCAAGTAAATTTTAGTTAGTTATTGTTTTAAGACACTGTGTCATAAAAGAAATGATTATTGTCGCCAATCTATTTTATTCAGGCTCTAGAGTTTAGCGCAGGGCACCGGCTTTTCCAATAACGCTTATCAAAGCAGAAGGAGAGAGTCACGAAGTAGAAGTAACGCAGTACACTCCATTGGAAATAAATCCCGCCAAATTTGCGCGAAAAATCGGTTCACAAACAATTCATGTTGTTAACTGCCGATCATAAACAACGCAAAAGTTCCACTGACAATTTAAAATTCTTTCATCAGTGTTAACTCTGTAAGAAATCTTTTACGCAAACGTAATTTTTTCAATTGTTGATTTAACGTGATTTAACTCAATCACCCCACGACGACATTTCTACTGCAAGTTACGGGATTATTGACGACTGATTGTGACTGATGGTTATTATAGCGTCGGTTGAAGACTTTTCAGAGGTGTGTAAGTAGACGTCGGTCTGACATTTCAGCAATTTATATTTCTGTATTTTCTTAGGTTTTCGTTTTTCAACTACTGTATATATTGTTATTGTAAACTATGAACGTTTGTCTCATGCTAATAAGAGATTACTTAGTTAACACAATAGGTATTTTTAAGTTAGCTAGCAAAAGCTTATGGTGTTTATATGTAGTCTTAAATTGATTTGCATCAGCGACGGTTTGCGTACTTGTTTTTAGAAATGTCAATGAGAATTTGTTGAATAGTTCCTTTTTACGGCTTCTGGTCTAATCTGGTGTCATAAGGTTAGGTAAGGAAAGAAAGGGAATGCAAGATGCCAAGAGAATAACTAACACCATAATCGAGACGAATTTAGATGTCACAAATCATTTGATAGATTAACAATTCTATTGTTATCAGTTTGCTCGTTACTCAACTGCGCCACAATTCATAACACTCAATTGTCTGTTCAGGTGAATACAGGGGCATGGGGAATTAAAAATTTTCTTTTTCCACAAAAAAGGCATTTATGTGTTGCAATGATGATAAAGTGTTTAGCGACATTTGGTAGCTGTAATGGCCGATGATGTCGACTTTATATCACTCTACAGACTGAAAATTTTGAGCATCAACCGCTTTAACTAAACAATGAATATTATTCCAAGAACTTGTTATTTAAAGTCAACGCCTACTTGGACACCTTTAAATCTTTGCTAATCATTGCTACATATAACGTAAACCACTAACGGCCCTGGATCTCACATGCACTTTTTACTCGAAAACAACGTCCATTGCAGCTGCTGCATTATGGTTAGTCTACAACGGGTAATTCCATGTAAATTAGTGTATTGGACTTTTTTCTGGGCAGCGGTGATTATGAAGTATTTCAACCGATCAATTCACTGAAAATGAGTATAGTCGTTGCCATACGGTCGCTTTAGAAAAACATGTACAATTACATTTCAAAATAACTGAAACGGGTATCTAATACGCACCCTGCAGGGATGCTTTTGATATTGACACACTCAGTCTTTGTTTTAGTTACCTCCTCTTCCCAAAATGACTTCCATTCTGATCGTCCATGTTGTTGTCGGTTGTAAAACAATTAGTTACTGAGTCAGTTAATACAAAAAACTTCAATCGCTGCACGTGCTAGGCCAAAAGTTAAGCTTGTCAAACTGAAAAATGCAGTGTTTGAACCACGGTAAGCGATTTGTTTATTGCAATGGAGACAGTTAAGTTTGTCGCCATCTTCGACTTATCCATAAGCATTTACCATACAGGCAAGATGATCGTTTAATTTTCCACTCAAACGTTTCACATTATCGTTGTTCGCCATATTGTTTACTCCAGAAAGTGGTCGCTTGACATATGAAATAAGGAAAAAAATAAATCTTAAATGCCAAAATATATCGATTAAAAGTGTCAACGATTAATCGATTAGTTGATCGTTAAATGTGCAGCCATACTTTTAAACGACATCTTGCGGCTGTTATGGCTGAATTTCTAAGGTATTCCCCGCGCTTATCAATGCACTCGTTATATGATGCGCCGTTTGAAGTTTATATAGCATCAAGAGAATATATATTAACGGTGTCTTAGATTTCTTCGCTTTGTGCCGAAATCGCTTATGTCATGTCATGTGCATTATTTGGTTATTGGATTCAAACAGTTAACGTAGACCGTACTTTACAGAATTTAGAATAATATGGTATTCATGTGTTTGTGGCGTTTCGACTGTGTTAACACCGACCGGTCCTGTAGGACAAACGAATCGATTTCCATGGATTTTATTCAATCTCAGTTTTTCCTTGTATAGTTTATGGATTAGGTAGACAGATTCTACTTGACCTTTCTTTGTTTTAGAATTATCAGTTAATATTTTCATAATATTATAATGCTTTCGATGAATTCAAGAGCATTATATTTTATAACCTCTGGATTTCAAAAGACGCATTTCAATCCACTATATAATGTCTAATATGACGCATATATAGGGGCGAGATAACATATATTAACGGTGTCCTAGCTTGCTTCACCATCAAGTACAGATTGTATTCCAACAGTTTAGCGATATTTAATAAATGCATAATAATGACAAAAAACAATAATAGTGATCATACAAGCCTTAAAATTCAGCGTCAGGACAAAGCCATATAGCCGTGTTTCTGCTGACTTGGTTTTTATGGAAAGCAGCCAAGTGTAGTAACTAACGATTGGATTCCAACAGTTGAACGATATTTAACGGGCTCGAAAGCCGTTGACATCTATAAAAGAGAGGCTCAAATTAACAGGCGTGGAACTACAGTTTACCGTCAAAGAAGTCGTTAAACTTTTAAAACGTCTCATGGCTACAAAAGCTTTTTACGTCGGCAGAATTTATTTTTGAGCAGCTCTCAGCCTCTCACCCGAGTACGACTTAGAATATGGAAGAAATTGGTGGATGTATGTAGTGTTGAGTTTAAGAATTCTAGATATATCTGAATTTAAAGGTGTCTAAAGAGTCATGTTATTGCGTAAATTTCTTCAATTTCTTCGCGATTACTAAATAAAGATTAAATTCAAGAATGAAACAGCGTCTTGTCATAGAAGAAACAATTGTCTTGCTAGGGCCGTTGACGCCGATCTTACATAAGGCGCCTCACTAGCGATTGATTGATTGATTATTGAAGTTTATGGATCATTTATATCTCTTACACGGTGTATTTAAATGTTTGTTTGTCTCTAAACATATATGTGCAAAAAGTGTTTTCCTATAATAGTAATGATTTCTTAATATTCATTATCTTCGAATTGACTTTGGGGATTTCTGCGAGCCGGCTACGGTGGGCTACCCAAAACTTTCCATGCCATTGGTTGATGAGGAGGGTAGGATTTCCCATTACTCTGGCCTGTCTTCCTGCTAAGTTCAGCTAATTCCTTTTAGATTAACTTTGTTCTTTCAGACTTCTTCAGTCGTATAGGCCTATAGTTGTGTCTGAATTTCAACGTGTCGTATTAGTAGCGATTTGGCACATCTGAAAACCAATTTGGCAAAATTTGCACTACCTGCAGTACTTGTGCTTTTAGTAAAACACCATTTGGATGATGAGGCAAATAGGTTTCGAAAGTTACCTGTTTATATTCCTTACTATGTTATATTATGCCTGTTTACGTGATCAGTTAACATTTACCATAGAAAATAACGATTTTATAGATTAGGAAATAAACGATTTTAAAGGTGTGCAGATCATTATCATTATTCTTAGTGACATCTTGTAGCAACAAAGGCTGTTGACGTCGACAGAAATTATTTTTTGGCGTATTAGTATGGGCCTAGTAGTATTTTCAGTTTAGCGACACTGCGTGACAATAAAGATCTCATTATCGTTACCCTCCTCCTTCATCCAGGCTTGAGACTGGCACTAGTGACATGAATGTTGTTTGCAACGGTTCTTATTGTGGCATCTAGACAAAAGGCAATTGGCGAGTGTTTAGATCCAACAGTTTAACACCATCTGAAAGGCCAGTTGACGCCTAGTTAAGAAAATAGTCGTGAACAGTCCTCACCTGTTGTACGGCTTAATACAGCTCTACACATAACGTTAAGAAAGAATTAGGTATGATCCAACATAAAACGACGTCTTATAGCATATATGAGGTTGTTAATATTGATTAGAAAATTATGTTTAATGTACGACGTAATAAAACTAATAATGCTGGATAGTGTTTAAAAAATACGGAGTTTAATACCTGATATAATACCTGTGTTTAACGACATCTTATGTCAACAAAGGCCGTTTGTGTCGACAGAAATTATTTTTACAATTCTCATTATGCGATTTCAATCGAGGACATGACTAGCTTCTGTTAGTTACCGATTGAACGAAATTACAAATATATGTAGTCCTGAGAAAACGATTTAAAGGTGTCCAATTTGTGGACAAATGAGGAGGGTGATGCTAATCATAGTGTCAGATGAAAATGTTTCAGAGGTGTGCAAGGAGACGTCAAGCTGACCCTTCAGCATTTAAATTCACTGAAATATTTCCTTTACACAATAATTATTCTAATCCTGATTTCTGCACTTCCCTATAGCTTGATCGCCGATCAAATTCTAAACACCATCCATTGGAGCCGTCTGACTGTCTATTCCAGAGGTTCTTAACAGGTGTGTCGCGACATACTAGTGTGTCGCGAATCGTCCGGCAGTGTGTCGCATGAACATGGTGTGTCGTTGGTTATTATTGTTCGTTTATTAACTCCACACGTTTTCATACCGCAACATGGTACAAAACACAAGTTTAGAATAATAGAATCAAGAGTCGCTTGCAATCATGATTGAGTTATAGAGAAACTTGATTCTACTTTAAGGCATCATAGAGAATCCTAGAAATAAAATTAGTGTCGTCCTTTGGAGGCAGGGCAAAGTCATCTCTTAGACCCAGAAGCACATTTCTACCCAAAGCCTCAGAGTTATCATTACAGGTACCTAAAGCAAAAGAATATATTTCCGTTCTGCTAAGTCGCTTGTGTAATTTCGTGCTCAACTTGGTACTAATCTGTTTTGGATTGCTTTATACCATAAGCGGTCTCTTTGATAATGATGAAGGCCGGAGTTTAACGATTATTAATTATTAATTAAAACCCTGCTTCCCTGGATTTTCCGCAGTTTTCTCTCCCCCACCGGCACAGTTAGCTACATCGGTAAGAGCGTCGGGTGCATCCCATACTCTTCTGTGTAAGAGAGCATGCGGACCGCGGTTTATTTCAGAGATTTAAATCTCGGGCTATCACGGTCCCAACACGGGGACCTTAAATGGCGTGGCACCCATTCAAACGGGCAAGCGGTGGTGAAGGATCTCACCAGATCAATTCATTGAAAAATGAGCAGGGTCGAGGCCATGTACGGTCGCTATAGAAAATCGCGTACATTTACATTTACATCTCGCTGTAACCGTCTTTCATCAACCAATCCAATGGAATCACTCGGTCTCCCTCTCGTCCTTTTCTGGCTTCATTTTCATTTTAACTCTGTATACTTAGGGAGGTGGTTTCCCGTTGCCTTCCTGTCTCTCGGTGTTTTTAACGAGACACCATCTCTTTGCGTCGGACCTTTTCGTCGTTCAACCTTCTGTTTCTTTGTCCTAGGCTTGGACACTCGCTTATGACAACGAGGACTCGGTCGTCCAACACGCACTCCCTCTTAAGCATTTAGACACCTTTAAATCGCTGCTTTCTAAAACTATATATTTGTAATTTCGACCAATCTCTACAATTGAAACACAAGATGAGAACAAGTTGGTTGCTTAATGAGTGGTTAACGACGCTATATCTTTTAAAACATGATTATCGTCGTCTTCTTTCTCCAGGCTTCGAACTGGCACTGTCAGAGTATGGACATCGGTCGGAAATTACGACTATTTATAGTCTCTGAGTAAATGAAACTTGGACTCAATTATGTTAGCTACCTGAATAGTTTAAATGTGCATACTCTTTGTTAAATTGTTAATGTACGATAATTGCCATCAGATGTCGTTAAACTGTTGGTTATAAAAAAAACGCTCGCTCACTCAATTTCCTTTATAATGTATCGAAAACTCGTCTATACTCCAAATTGCAGATAGTATTTAATTTAAAAAAAAATAATTGAAAACACTGCTAAATTCTCAGGAGTTATTTATGATTCTAAATTAAGATGTAGATTATGTGAAAAGCGAATGAATATAATGAGAGCTGTATCCCTTCAATCCATTTAAAGAGCTATTGTTTGGTAAGTTCTTGATTATGTGGATGGAATATACAGTAAACCACAGCTAGTTCTAACCAGACTTGTTGCATTACTTTTACTGTGTCCTGCATCCTGGAGAGTTTCTTTCTTTCTATATCAACCTTAAGTACCACAGAGAATGTCTTCCTGCAGGCAACGTAGGGAGAAATACGCAGAGGCAAACAAAAACGAGCATACAGAGACATAGAGAGAGAGGCAAAATAAAAGATACAAGAAGACAAAATCAATAAATGAATAGAAAGAAGGTAGGAAAGAACGACGAGAGATAAGATTGACGCATTGCCTGATGAAACGTTTGGCGACATCTTGTGACTGACAGAATCGTTATCATCTACCTTAGGCCTACCTAATACCACAACATCGGAATGGGGAATTAAACTACGGTTGGTTGTATACTTGCAATGTTCATTCAATTGCGTGCTGATCTAAGACATTTATGGGGCGTGGTGGCTCAGTGGTAAGTTCGGCGCCTTTTGACCGGAGGGTTGCAGGTTCGAATCACACTCTAGCCGCTGCGTACGGACCTGTAGTCGGGAGCGCCTCTGAGTAGTAGTAGACTTGAGGAGGCGCTATAGAAATATCCGAAATAAATAAATAAATAAAATTTAACGACTGGTTCGTGTTAGTTTCTGTTTAAGGACGCGGTGTCATAACAAATATGATTAGCCCCGCCCTATTCCTTTAGACACCTTTAAATCGTTTCTTACAGACACTATATATCTGCCATTTCGTTCAAATGCTGGGTTGATATGATAGGGGAAACTCATCTATAATCCTTAATAAAAAAAAGTAATTGTAATAGAAGCTGCATTATGTCATCATAATTTGTCGACGTCAACGACCTTTGTTCCATAAGATGTCGTTAAATTCTGGATCCATCCAGTCAATCGCTAACTTGTCGAAGACAATTAATGAATAATTGGCTAGTTGTTATAAACGATTCTGTGTCATAACAAATATGACTAGCTTCGCCCTCCTCCTTTCTCCAGGCTTGGGACTGGCCCTTTCAGAGAGCGAACAGAGTCCGACTACGATTGGATGGGTGGATCCAGAGTTAACTTTCTCTGCGACGTGAGACTCTGGGTTTTCTCGTCGTAAACGAAATCCGCCTCAGCCTCTCTCCTGCATCCTCCGCCTCTGTCTTTTCTCTCTCTCTCTCTGTCTGTCTCTCGGTCTGTCTCTCTCACTGTCTCTGTCTGTCTGTCTGTTTCTTTCTCTCTTTGACAGAGTTAGAATGAATTTTCTCACGGCCGTTTACGCTTATGCAGAAATAGGTGAAAATTGAGTAAACTGGTGATTATTATAACGTCAGATGGAACTGTTCTATCTGACCTTATATACGAGGTATTCGTGTTTCTACCTATGCGAAATAGAATGCGGTATTTTCCAATAATTATGTCTAAATGTTAACCTGCGAAGTGTTGCAACGCCAGTAGACTACAGCACCTCATTTCAAAACACGCAGTCATGGAATTAACAAGTTTCTGATTACTCAAATAATCCTTTCTCACACAAACAGACATTTATGTCATCCCATGGTGGTTTAACGTGTTTAGCGACATCTGGTGCCTGCAATGGCCGTTGATGTTTACTTTACATCACACTACGGGTCGGAAATCTGGGAGCGTCAACCAGTAAAAATCAACGTCTATTTGGACACCTTTAAAACGCTTTCCACCTTTGCTACATATACACCAAGCCACGGACAACGTTCTGCTGAGAAGTTGCTTGCTCATTAGAGTCGGTTGTTTTTTTGATATTGGAACGGATATCGATCTAATACGATCCTTTTGCACATCTAGATAGACTGACAAACTCAATTGCAAGATAAAATCTGTTCGATGAGCGAATTGATCTTATGATCTTATAGCATACTTAAGGCTGTTAATGTTGATCAGAAAATATGTTCAACGTACGACGTAATAATATTGGAAAGTGTAAAAATAGAAATTGGATGGATTCCGAGTTTAACAACATTTTGTGGCAACAAAGGCGGTTGACGTCGACAATTCAATCGAAATTTACTTAGACTTCTGGCTAGCAGTTCTTTAACGAAATTGCAGATATATTCATTCCAGAGGAAACGATTTAAAGATGTCTAATTTGTGGACAAAATAGTAAGAGGGCGGTGGTAATCATTGCGTCAGATGAAAGCATTTCAGAGGTTTGCAAGTACACGTCAACCTGACCCTTCAGGAATTCAATTCAATTCAATTAAAATATTTCTTTTACATAACTCTTCTCTGTAGCTAGATCTCCGCTCCAATTCTAAACACCTTCCACTGTAGCCGTCTGACTGTCTATTGCCTGACCGTTGATTCGTTTCCTGGAACCAATTCTGACCGAGCCTTCCTATCGATTTTGTTTGACTGAGCGGCTGTAACCTTTCGTTTACTTGGAGTTTTGCCATTCACACAATGCGCCTAACGATCGAATAATCCCACCAATCATTATTACGACGTTTGAAAGAAACTGGTATTTATGAGTCGGATGAATCCGTTATAAAGGTGTATAAAATATACAACAAGATAACCTCAACTTTTAAAGCTAGCTGTACGACATTGAATGTTGTAAATTAGCAACAACGCTTACCGTATAATTACGCTTGAGAAACCGGGGAGCTCCGGCCTGGTCGTGCAACCCGCAAAGTACTGTTCTGCCTGGGTTGACCTTCCAGAGGTTCGGATCGTGCCCCTGCATCGGGTCCATCGTGCGACTGCGCGTCTTATCAGTGGCTTTTGCCAAAACTGAACCTGGTCAGCATAGTTGGGGCTGGCTGAGTCAAACAACCAGAACAAATAGTCGTAAGTAAATCAGTAGACATCTCCTTCCATCGAGACAACTCATCGGACATCAGGCTCATATGCGGGAGGTTCTGTACTGGCTCCCCGTCCCCATAGCATCTCCTTTACGATTTCCTCCTCTGAAGTTGCGTCACCTTCCTCTCCGTTTTACCAGTTACTTAAGACTACTCTCTTCTGTCTTGCCTGTGTCGGGAGCGCCTCTGAATAGAGATCTTAAATGGGCTCTATATAAATATTATATACTAGGTATTTGCCCGTCCTAAGACTTGAAATTTATTATGACGTCATAGTTTAATAATTTCTGAAAAAGTCATCGTAAAAACATTTTGCATTTACACTCTCGCTTGACAACGTTTAGTTTCATGATTGCGTTCGAAAATGTTGCGATTAGTGAGAAGATCGTAAAAAGCGGAATAAAAATATAAAAATTCATTCTAGAAGGATTGCATATAATTATGTCATAAAAACGAACAAAGAAAACAACTGCGACGGCTACAGAAAGTGTATCGGTTAAAATAATCACAATCTTGCTATGCGCGGCCTAAATGTAAGCTTTTCGAAGTTTGAATTAGGTCGCCATTTGTAAACATCGACGCCATTGGTCATGAGTATTGATTATTTGGAACGTGCCAGGGCCAGTGACGTCACAGTTAACCCCTTACAATTAGCAGCCTCGGCCAACAGTTTCATGAATATTAAGTACCAGTCCGCACGCGCGTAGCTTAGCGTCACTTGCAAATGTGGACAGAAATCGTGAGGAAGTGACATTTCTCTTCGTTTTTATTATATTATATATTCCGTCACTCCCTTCTTTCTGACGGAGTATGTCAGAAGCGTTTCTGGGTAGAGGTCTTTAAGGGGCGCTACATAAATTCCGTCGCCCTCCTTCTTTCTTCAGGCCTTACTTCTATTTGCTCTCAATAGTTCAATAAAGCTTGATTACGAATAGCTTAACGACATATTATGACATTAAAAGCTGTTGACGTCGATGACATATGTTGGTGCCTTTATCCGCTCTCTTAATTCCTGTTCCCTCGGGCCTCCTTGCACTGGGAGCGCCTCTGATTAGGTCACATAGGCGCCGACTTCTTGGGGGCCTTGGGTGCCAATGCACCCAGAGAAAAAGTTCAGTAGGGGCCTGTCCCCCAGAAGAATTCGGACCTAAAATTAAAACTTTTTGGGGTATTCCTAAAAAAAGGTGGTCACATTTTTTCTGGGGATGAATTCCTAAAAAGTCGTAAAATTTTAGGAGACATGGCCCCCATTTAAAATTTGTTTGTGTGTGTAAACACGTAGTAGACGATGGAAAATGACACGGAATAATGTATAATGTGGAATTTTCCGGGTCACTAAAAAAAGGTCATCAGTTTTTTTCGGAGATGATTTCCTAAGAAAAGTTTCGTTCCTTCTGGATCCGCCCCTGACTGGCACCCAGAGCAGTGTGATTCTCGTTAACGTTAACGATAACGAAAATGTTCGTTAACGAACAAAAAATGATTTCGTTAACGATAACTATAACTATAACTAAAAAATATCATTAACTATAACTATAACTATAACGAAAATAACACTAACGAAAATTCATTGCTATTTTCGTTAATACGAATAAAAAAGTGCAATATCAACTAACGTGAGAACGTGAAAATACACCCGTTAACGAAAGCAAAATGATTCCTATGTTCGCCTTGGATGTCGGTGAATATGGAGCGCTGTGTATTCATGAAGCTTGATGCACCCATTCGTCAAAGCTCTAAGCAAATTATTGTGTAACACGTCTTCATAATTCAGTGTGATTTTCATTAACGATAACGGTAACGAAAATGTTTTCGTTAACGAAAGCAAAATGATTTCGTTAACGATAACTATAACTGTAACTAAAAAATAATATTAACTATAACTGTAACTATAACTAAAATGAAAAACCATTAACTATAACTGTAACTGTAACTAAAATAAAATCTGTAAGGAGAATCACACTGACCCAGAGACAAAAGCAAAAGTCGGCGCCTATGTTAGGTCATACTTAGAGGGACGCCTTAGAAATCTTTAAAAAAATACAAGAGATCGGATGTGCGTAGTCCTCCTCCACTATCGAGTCTTGGGACGGGCACCACTCAAAAACGACTGAGGCGGACTTTGTTAGCATTACAAAGATGATTAGCTTCGCCGTCCTTCTTTTCCTAGGCTTGAGACTGGCACCGCCATAAAATGGAAATGGTGGAGTTAGAGTATGAGTAAAATAACATTACAGTTATAAATGGCGTCGGAAACAAACTGTTTAGGTTGTGAAGATAGAGCTTAATAGTTTTCAATGTTTAGTGACATCTTACGTAAAGTTCTCCTGCTTAACGACATTGTATGATTACAAAGATCATTAGCGTCGCCATCCTGCTTCAACCAGGCTTGACACTGGCATTACCTGGTTCTAGTGGGATGGCAGAGTTAATACTGATGCTTAGTAGTTTCCAGTGTTAAACAAAATCTCATGGCTTTTCCAGGCCCGTTAACGTCGACCTCTTACTTTCTCCAGACTTGGGACTGGCACTACCAGAATAAATGCAGTGACGAAGTTACAGAAGAAAGTAACAATTATATAAAGCCTAGGAAGCAATAATTGTTGTCCAGTGTTTAACTATGTCTTGTGGCTGCGATTCTTATTTCACGTACTTGGAAGCGAGCTAATTAATATTTATTGTATTGAATAAATGAATATTACTTGCATATAATTTCCGAAACATGCGATTTAAAGTTGTTTTAAGAGAACAGTGGATTGAGTGCTTTGTAACATTTCGCGTTATTTCTTCCTTTTCTTCCGAAAGTTCAATGGAGATTAGTCACCATAAGTTTAAGACATATGATATTATGGCATCAAAGGCCGTTGAAAACGATGAAAAATATTTGTACAGTTCTCAGTGTTGAGCTTTGTAAATGAGTGAACGGGTAGTTTCTATTGAACGTCGCTATCAACAAAGACGATTGTAACATGTAAATGTAAACGTTTTAAATATCGATCTATGACCTCGACCCTGATTATTTTTTAATGAGTGAATCGGATGAGGATCTTCCTCTTCCTTAATCCAGGTTTGGAAGTTCAATCGTGTTGAAAACGATGGGGACAGGGTTGGTAAGCGAGTAAAAGTTAGTTAGTCATTGTTTTAAGACACTGTGTCATAAAAGAAATGATTATCGTCGCCCATTTACCTTATTCAGGACACCGACTTCCTTCAATAACACTAATCAAAACAGAAGAAGAAAGTCATGAAGTAGAAGTAACCCAATAAAAGCCATTGCGAATAAATCCCGCCAAATTTGTGCGAAAACTCGGTCCAAAAACAATTTCATGCAGTTAACTGTCGATCATAAAGAACGCAACAGTTCCACTGGCAATTTAAAATTCTTTCATAAGTTTTTACTCTGTGAGAAATCTTTTACAAACGTAATTTTTCTGAATTGTTGATTTAATGAGATTTAACTCAATCATCAAAGACAACATTTCTACTCCTGGTTACCGGTTTATTGACTCCTCATCGTGACTGGTGATTATTATAGCGTCGGTTGAAGAGTTTTTAGAGGTGTGTAAGTAGACGATCGGTCTGACATGTCAGCAATTTATATTTCTGTATTTTGTTAGGTTTTCGTTTTGCACTTTCGCTTCGTAGAATTTCTGTTAAATATGTCTTTCTGTGTGCTTTATTTCGATGTAAATGCGGATAATTTTGTGGTTACGATTCAGTGTTTAACGACCTCTTTAGGCTGTCAGAAGGATCCTGAAGAACAACTGGTAGGCACACGTAGCCTTCAGTCAAAATTAGGCGTTCGTATACAATGTCATGGTAATCGTAATCGTCATTCCTAGTAATTTGCCGTTGTTGATACTTTCCAATGCTGCAGCGCTGTTCATTTATATGCGGTTTCTTCAGCAAATCGTCCTTTTGTTAACCTCCTTTTCCATCTTCGTCTTTATCTTATACCTTTATCTTATATCTCTTACGTCGTCTGTACCCTTCTACAAATGTGATGAAATCGAATGTCGACTGGATTCACAGTTTAACGACAACTATTGGCAGTTGACGTCGATATAAATTTTCTTATTTTATTTTCCACTTTTCCCCCGCTCACTGTACAAATATAACAATTGGAATAATCCTATTCGTTATGCCTGTTCCAAGATCTAATCTGTTTCCTATTGTAGACCCTAGTAAAGTTTCTGTTCTTCAGATCACAGCTTCAGATATAATTTTATATAAATCAGAGATTCTAAAACTGCATTCGTTTTTTCTACTGATATTGTGCTTCTTTTCACTACTCTATGTATTGTTATAGTAAAGTATGAGCGTTTGTCTCATGCTAATAAAAGATTACTTGTTCACTTAGTTAACACAATAGGGATTTTTATTTAGTTAGCAATAGCTTTGGCTGCCATGGCAGTTAACACACTGATTGACAGGAATGGAATGAAGTTAAATTTTCAAGAGGATCTTATTAATTTTTGAACGAATGTTATACTTATATAGACTTGGAAAATCCAATTTAAAGGTGTTTATTTGGAGTCTTAAGTTGATTGCATCTGCGACGTCTTGCGTACTTTTTATAAAGAAAATTCAATGAGGATTGGTTAGTTATTGCTGTTTAACGACACTGTGTCATAACATTGATGACTAGCGTCGCCTTCCTCCTTTCTCCAGACTTGGGACTAGCACTACCAGATCTATGCTAGTGGCAGAGTTATGAGAATTGGATTGAAGGCCGTTGACTATTATTGGTCAGTATTATAGCGTCGGACGAAACCCACTTTAACAGCTCTCCTGTCTCCTCCTGTCTTTGGTCTATTTGGAATCTGGACTTGAATCGCCATTTTTCTTACTTGACAACCATTAGAATGAGCTTTCGAGTGTGTTAACTGTCAACATTGGATGGAAATCCATTGGTTTAGCTATACGTGTCTGCGGGTTCTCGCTACTGGTGTTTGCGAAGTTCGTAGTGTTGAGCTATGTACACTTAATGTGTAGTTTCTGTTTAACGACGCTGTCAACAAAGATACTTGTAAAATGTAAATGTAAACGTTTTCAGTAGCGACCTAAAACCTCTGCCCTTCTCATTTTACAATGAATGGATCGAGTGAGGGTCTTCCTCTTCCTTTATCCAGGCTTCGGAGTTCAATCATCTTCAAAACGCCGGGGCGGGGTTGGCAAGCGAGTAATGGTTAGTTACTCTTTTACGACACTGCTAGTGCAAAGATGATCAACGTCGCCCCTCTACCCTTTTCAGCTTGAGGACTGGTACCACCCGAGAATGAGGCAGTAGCGGGGTTGGTTACGATATATAATAGTTAGAAGACTCCTTTTCCATGGATTGATATTTCGCTATGACTGGCGGTTATTATAGCGTGTAGTAAAGATGTTTCGAAGGTGTGCAAGTAGACGTCTGATAACTTCACCTTAGAAGACAATCCTTTTCTCTACCCTGTTTTTCGTTACATGATGACGCCGGCTTAACGTGACGCAATAGTATTTGATAGCGCCGTTTAAAGTCATGCTTTCAAAATAGCTTAGCATGAGTGTATAAGCGTATGTATGAGCAATAATTGCGTATGTGTGGCAGATATATGTATGTATGTATGTATGTTTGCCCAGAATTATGACACAGTCAGGCTTTCAAGGAATTGGTTTAGACATCTCTTATATGGGGCTGAGATATTTATTTTTATTCAGTTTAATGACACCTAATGGCTACATCTACCATTATCATCATATCATAGCCGAGAATAAACCCATTGTTTATTTTTTTTCAATCAGAGTCTGAAAGTGACGATATTTTATTATATGATTCTGTGGAATTTTCCATTCAGGTAACTCGCGAGTGATTGGAAACTCTGTTCCAACAGTTTAACGACATCTTATAACACATGAAAGGCCAGTTGACACCTATTTAAGAAAATAGTTTGAACAATTCTCACCTTTTCTATGCCTTAATACAGCTCTGTACAAAGCATTAAGATTAGGAGAGGAGTAGATGGATACAACATTTAGCGACATCTTATAGGATATTTTAGGTTGCTAATGTTGATTAGAAAATATGTTCATCGTATGACGTCATAATGGACAGTGTAACAACGTGGATTGGATGGATCCAGAGTCTAGCGACATCTTGTGACAACAAAGGTCGTTGACGTCGCAAAATTATTTTGAACAGTTCTCATCGTTCGTATGACATACAACCGTTTCACGATACCAATCGAAGACTTAACGGACCAGCTCCTAGACACTAGCAATTGAACGAAAATTACGAATATATTCTGTCCAGAAGAAACGATTTAAAGGTGTCTAATTTGTGGACAAACGAGAAGGACGGTGCAAATCATTGTGTCAGATGAGAGCGTTTCAGAGGTTTGCAGGAAGACCTCGACCTGACCCTTTAGTCATTCAATTCAATGAAATTATTTCTTTTACACAATTCTTATCCTGATTCCTACTTTTCCCTGTAACTCGATCGCTCCAATTCTAAACACCATCCGCTGTAGCCGTTTGATTGTCTATTTGCTTAACCGTTTATTCGTTTCCTGGAACCAATTCTGTCCGTGCATTCCTATCGATTTTGTTTTGACTGAGCGGCTGTAACCGTGTTTTCTTTACTTGGAGTCTTTCCATACATAGCAGGTGCCCAACGATATACCAGACAATGAATGGCATTTAAAAGAAACTAGTATTTATGAACCCGAGTTTTCCGTTTTAAAGGTGTCCAAAATATACGTAACATTACCTAAACTAGCTGTTCGACAGGGAATGTAGTAACAACGTTTAATTACGCTTGCAATTTCTACAGCAATTGTAATGTCGTAATTCTGTAATCTTCTAAGTCATCGTCCCTTTGCATATTAGGTGTTCCTTGTCTGTCTTAATCCCAAAATCACAGTTTTTCAAACCCCTCCATCCCCATTTTGTTGACACAATCAATGGACGACCCCTGTGGTGTTTAGACGTGTTATAACAGGCCACTCTGCTGGATAAACGAATCGATTTTCATGGATTTTCTTCATTGTTGGCGACTTTATTCGCTCGGAGTTCATGGATTGACTTCAAGCCACCATTCGTTGATTACTATAACAGCTACTTGCGTTGTTTGCTAGTTGAATGGTTCATTCTCAATTTATCTCGCCTCACTAAATGTCAAAATGGCGTCGTCCATGCGCCTATTGTATAATTCTGACCATCGATGGTCTCTCAACACCGCGGAGCGTCCGCCTGCGCGTGCAACCCGCAAGTTACTGTTCTGCCTTGTAGGACATTTTAAAGAAAATTTTTCACTGCACATGTCATTTTGTTCGATGATAAACATCATAAATAATTATGAATTACAATTCATTTCCTGCACAAACAGCCTTTCATCACTGCACATTTTGTGTATCACCGCACCTTAGAACAAGCCCTGCTTCCTTGCTGGCCTCCCACGGGTTCGGATTGAGTCATTGGAACGGATCCATCAAGCGGGTCTTATCGGCGGCTTCGCCAAAAGCTGACCGCGTTTCCCACAGAATGCGCAAGGTCCTGTACTGGCTCCCATGCACCGTCGCATTTCCTTTAGGATTTCCTCCTTAGTTTGGCAATGTCTTTTAGGCGTGGCGCCCATTTATCATCGAGCTCTGTGTAGCGAATACTATTTCTTATCAAATGACTTGTTATTTAATTCAATAATTAAATTAAGGTTTAGTATAAGATAGCTAATGTAAGCGGCGTTTATCTAAAGAAAAGCGGTGCTATATAAATAAAACTTAGTTTAAGTAAACAGCCGTTGAGCCGATGTTGATAAAATGACGTGGAAGGAGATACTACGTATGCGTTACCATAGCGACCGGAGTAGCCAACCAATGAAATGTCGTGGGGCAGTGTTCGAAGAGAGATGAAACAGTTATGGCGACCGTTGTGATTCGTTCACGGTTGATGTTTTGAACTGAACGTAGATTCGTTAGTTAAATAACGAATAATTCATCGAATCTGTG
This sequence comes from Allolobophora icterica, assembly GCA_963556255.1. Lineage (NCBI taxonomy): Eukaryota > Metazoa > Annelida > Clitellata > Crassiclitellata > Lumbricidae > Allolobophora > Allolobophora icterica. Next base: position 3,727,563 of record OY744608.1, on the reverse strand, counting down.
TGCTCACCAGTAAGCAACAGAAGTATCACTTGCAGCGCTCGTTTTGCTGTAAGTTATTCGATTGAAGTTGAGTTCTAAGAAACGGTCGAACTGTTACGATTACTGTTTGACTGCCAAAGGTCAAGTAGAATATACTGACTTTCGTACAGTATTTCTGAATCGTCATCGCCTACGATAGTTGAAGGGATTTACGCGATTCAAACACTTCGATACTACAAAGAAAATCTACCTATCTACATCCTAGAAATGGACATGGTTGGGACAATGCAAGTTACGATCTCACAGCGATCTATGGAGATGGTCTGACAATTTACTCTACGACGGCTCAGATAAGGAATATAATAAAACTAATCCTTAAGTTAAATACGCCGCTTTATAAGTAGATAAGGTTCATTTGCTTGTAAATGGAAATAATTGTCTTATTTTAATATACATATATTGCATCAAATCTAAGGAAATGATTGTTGTTCATTGAATGGAAATGTACATTAGATGTGATGTGAATGTTTATCTTCAATTCCTGGCACGAACGCTAAAGCACAATTATATATAATATAATCGCTACAATATGGGAGCTCTTCGCGGGATTAAGAGAGACAATTACTAGCATCTAATAGCTGCCAGTTTACTGAAACCAGTTAGTAGATTCATGCAATGTGTGAAAATTGAGACATTTATTTGAACTTTCAACGGTTGGACATTTTAACGTTGTATCCAGTGCAAGAAATCTTCTTGAATATTGATGTGTTTGCATAGACTACATATCATACTTAAGAGTCATCACCTAGATCTCATCTAGAATATTGAATTTATATAGCGCAAGGCTTTTAATTCATTTTAATCATTCATTGATTAATTAATTTACTGATTGCTTTTCGGGAGAGTGAGTGAGTAAGATGGCCACTACAGATTATAATCAGTGGTTACAAATAGGCAGAGATTTAAATCTGCAGGGTCAAGAACTGAAACAGTTTGTAATTGACCGACAAACAGAAGCGAGGGAAGAGAGAGCGAGGGAACGTGAAGCAGAGAAAGAGAAGAGGTTAATAGAAGCTGAAGAGGCAAAGGAAAGGAGGAGGATCGAGGAAGAGAAAGAGAAGAGGTTAATGGAAGAAGAGAAAGAAAAGAGGCTAATAGAAGCTGAAGAGGCAAAGGAAAGGAGAAGGATTGAGGAAGAGAGAGAAAAGAGGCTAATGGAAGCGGAGAAGGATAAGAGAATCATGGAAGCAGAGAAGGAAAGAATGCTTATTGAAGCAGAGAAGGAGAAGGAAAAAGAGAAACGACAGATGGAACAGGAACTAGCACTGAGGAAATTAGACGCTGAGATTAAAGTAAAGGAGATAGAAGCTCGCACGAATTATGATCTCAGACAAGTAGAAAGTCAAGAGAGGATGAATACAGTGGAAGGGAATGGAGACAATAATGGGAATCATGTCAAAGGATTCAGGAACATTAAATTCCCTAATTTTAATGCAGATAAAGATTGCCTAGATGCATATCTGCTGCGATTTGAAAGGACTTGTGAAGCGTTTGAAGTTCCACAAGAGTACTGGGCCATTGCGCTTGCCAGAAATCTTGAAGGACCTGCTCTGGAAGTTTATCAAAGGTTAACTACACAAGAAGCACAGAGCTATGACTGTCTTAAAGAACAGTTACTTAGACGTTTCCAATTGACAGAAGGTGGATACCGCCAGCGTTTTAAACAAAGTCGCTTGGAACCAGGAGAAAGTCCATCTCAATTCATTGAGAGACTTAGACGTTACATCCGTCAATGGACTTTAATGTCTGGATATGAGCAAACTTATGAAGGATTGGAAAACCTGATCTTAAGAGATCAATTCTTCATAACATGCCCTGTAGATTTGAGGACCTTTATCAAAGAAAAGGGTAAAATTAGTCTTAAAGAAATGTTGACTCATGCTGAGGCATATATAGAAGCACATGAGTACAGGAGCACTGATACCAATCAGAAACCAAAGGTTAAGTTCACATCTGATGAGAACCAAAACAAAACATTTGAAGATAGGACAAGAAATAAGTTTGCTGATTCAACAAGCAAACATAGAGCAGAAATGGAATCTCACAAGGAGATGAACCATAATAGATTTGCTAATAAAGATTACGGCAGAGACAAATACCAGACAACTGAACAAGCCCCTGTCTGTTTCATATGTCGGCAACCTGGACATAAGGCGAATGTTTGCCAAAACAGAGTTAAGAGTGTTGTTAAACACACCGCAGCTGCCATACAAGTCTGAGAATAGTAAACTCAAGGCAGAATGGAGGATGAAACAAAGTCCGGAAGAAGTGAATCAACGAGGAACACAAGTCAATGAACATGAGTTGACTAACGTAATTGCAAGTGCAATTGTCACAGCTTCAGATTATGATAAGCTATTCAATTCAACTGGTAGAATTAAATTAAATGGAGAAAGCATTGAATGTCTGTATGACTCTGGAGCAACATGTTGTATAGTGAAGAGAGCACTAATAGATGAGGCAGCATTGACAGGAAGAAAGGTCAACTGTACACTAATCGATGGCAGTGTACGACGTTTCCCAACAGCCAATATCCATGTGGAGAGTGAATATATATCTGGAAAGGTTGAAGCAGTGGTAATGAACAACCCTGTAAAGCCAATCATTATAGGTAAAATTGATGGATGGGAATATCTTCTAGCCAAAGATGAGACAAAGGGTAAGCCTTCAGACAAAACATACTGTGATAATAATAATGAATCAAAGAAAATTCATACTACTGATAGCAGTATTAAAGAAACACAGGACAGTATGAGGGATCTAATGATACTGAGACATGGATCGCCTGATGTAAACAAGGTTATGGAGTGCATAGATGACGTCACAGAAGGCCATATCAATGCATGTGGTGAACAGCAGATAACGGCCGCTATTGAAACTAGAGCGTCAACATTGAGAGACACGAGGTATAGGCCATTTGAGATAGAGTCATTAACTTATCTTGAAGTGACCCCAATAGAAATTAAGAAGATGCAAGAGGAAGATGAAACTCTAAAGAGATATTTACGTATAGCTAAAACACGGAATCATAATGAACAAACAAACAAATTTCAGTTCATAATGAGAAATGGATTTTTGTTTAGACAACAGAAAGAAGTTCAAACAGAAGAGGTTAAGTTGCAGTTGATGTTACCTAAACCATTAAGGGAGAAAGTGTTAACAATTGCACATGGTTCCCAATTGTCGACACACCACAGAATCAAGAAAACTCGAGACAATATAAGTGATGATTTATACTGGCCATCAGTTAATCAAGACGTACGTAGATTTGTGTTGAGTTGTGATGTTTGTCAAGGGACGGATAGTGATGAAGACTTCACTTTTAAAGATGAAGTGAATACGCAGAGGAACTTAGAGATCTGTGAAGAACAATATGCAGCAGCATGTGAAATTACGACACCAATTACAAAGATTGGAGAATATGAGTCATATATTGAAGTCGATGAGAGATATAGAATTAAAGGGCCACAAATTCTGGCAACTATTGAATATTGATGCACAAATGCTGTCTGAAACAGAAAAAGTTAGACAAGAAAAGCTAATTGAGGTTAATAATGTTCAGATTTCATCCTATGCTATTCAAAAGTTACAAGAAGAGGATGATAGTTTGAAACATTGCAGAGAATTGGCAGCACAGGACATGTCAGAGAGAAGCAAGATTGAAAATAATCAGTTCATTGTGGATGATGATCTGTTATATGAATGTCACAAAGAGACACCAGACACTGAGGTTAAACTGAGGTTGGTTATACCACAACCACTCAGAGAACAAATGATGACGAAGGCACATTGTCCGTCAGAAAAAGTTCATAGAGATGCTAAGGCCACATTTAATAAGATTAGCAGTGAGTGTTATTGGCCTTCGATGCAATATGAAGTTAGACAGTTCGTACAAAGCTGTGATGTCTGTCAGAGACATGTGAGTAAGACTGCATTGAGTCGAGCTCAAGTGAAGCATAATAAATTTTTTGATAGGAAGGTCAGAAACAGGAAATTAGAAGTTGGAGATAAGGTTTTGGTATTGTTACCAAGTTGTGATAATAAATCATTTGTACAATGGCAAGGACCATATACAGTCAGAGAGAAAATCGGAGAATATAACTATAGGATCGAAGTCAATAAGGAAAAGACTAGGACCTATCACATAAATATACTCAAGAGATATATTGACAGGAAAGGAAAGTCTAACAAAGAGTCAAATACGAGGAAGTCATATGAGGAAGTCAGTGACTCAGTTATGATAACATGTGCATTACCGGCAGCATGTGATGGCATAGTATATGAGAACAAATGGAAAAAGAAGTTGTGTACAGGAGTAGATTGGTCAAACTCAAGAAAGGTGTTAGTTTGGTCCAACAGAAGAAATAATAGGATGGAGAGCAGAGAACATACAAAAGTAAATGAGCTGAGACCTAATAAGGTGCATCATGAGAATAAGAATGTCAACCTGGACATTAGTCATAATGAATTGAAGCATGATGATGTCCTGAATGGTAGGAAAAAGGGAAAGTTTAATAGGTGCAAAGGAGTACCAGATTATTACATGGTAGGAAAGTGGTGGAAAAGGGAAGATTGAAGAGACATTATCCCCTTTGATGTAATAATGTAATCTCAGACTACCTGAGCAGAGGACTGACATAAGAGACAAAAACTCTTAAAGTGTATAGATGTACATAGATATATATAGGATGTATGTAAGTGAAGTAAGATGTTATGTGTTTATAGTTTAGATAGTAATTAATGAATGTGAGTAAGTCACAAGTATTTGATAAGGTGGTAAGGAATAGAAGTCTGTAGACAGCCTTTTTAAGAAGGGATTTATGTAGCGAATACTATTTCTTATCAAATGACTTGTTATTTAATTCAATAATTAAATTAAGGTTTAGTATAAGATAGCTAATGTAAGCGGCGTTTATCTAAAGAAAAGCGGTGCTATATAAATAAAACTTAGTTTAAGTAAACAGCCGTTGAGCCGATGTTGATAAAATGACGTGGAAGGAGATACTACGTATGCGTTACCATAGCGACCGGAGTAGCCAACCAATGAAATGTCGTGGGGCAGTGTTCGAAGAGAGATGAAACAGTTATGGCGACCGTTGTGATTCGTTCACGGTTGATGTTTTGAACTGAACGTAGATTCGTTAGTTAAATAACGAATAATTCATCGAATCTGTGTGCTCACCAGTAAGCAACAGAAGTATCACTTGCAGCGCTCGTTTTGCTGTAAGTTATTCGATTGAAGTTGAGTTCTAAGAAACGGTCGAACTGTTACGATTACTGTTTGACTGCCAAAGGTCAAGTAGAATATACTGACTTTCGTACAGTATTTCTGAATCGTCATCGCCTACGACAGTTGAAGGGATTTACGCGATTCAAACACTTCGATACTACAAAGAAAATCTACCTATCTACATCCTAGAAATGGACATGGTTGGGACAATGCAAGTTACGATCTCACAGCGATCTATGGAGATGGTCTGACAATTTACTCTACGACGGCTCAGATAAGGAATATAATAAAACTAATCCTTAAGTTAAATACGCCGCTTTATAAGTAGATAAGGTTCATTTGCTTGTAAATGGAAATAATTGTCTTATTTTAATATACATATATTGCATCAAATCTAAGGAAATGATTGTTGTTCATTGAATGGAAATGTACATTAGATGTGATGTGAATGTTTATCTTCAATTCCTGGCACGAACGCTAAAGCACAATTATATATAATATAATCGCTACACTCTGCTGCCCTGTCTCCTCTCATGGCGGTGGCTGCCACCGTTTCCGCTGCCCCTTGGGACCTGGTCGTTCCTTTCGCTCGCACAGTTACAATGCAGCGCAGGGCGTTTTCTTGTGTCAGCCATCGATATGGAATGGGCTCCGGTGCCCAGCGTTCCTTCATCCGTTCTACCAGTTACTTAAGACTACTCTGTTCCGTCTGCCCTGTGTCGAGAGTAGAGGTCTTGAATGGGCGCTATATAAATTTCGATTGATTGATTCTTTGGTTAGTTGCTGTAAACTTTATCGACGCTGTGTCATAGCTCAGATGATTAATTTCACCCTCTTCCTTTCTCCAGGCTTGGGCCTGGCACTACCGGAGTATGGACACTCTGAATAACAGATGAAAAATACGACAGTATATGGTCTCGGAAACAATCTAACTAAGGTGTCTAAACAAAGCATAATAATTATAAGCTACAATTTTTAGTGTCTCGCGACATCTTAGGTAAATGTGTTGCTTCTGTTTCACTAGGATGTCAACAAAGATAATATATATATATATATATATATATATATATATATATATATATATATATATATATATATATATATATATATATATAATGTACGTGCAAACGTGTTTCTATAATAGCGACCGTATGAATTTACAGCGTGAAATTGTAATTGTAGTTAGTAACTTCCATAGGCGCCGAGTTGACCAAAATAGTGTGAGTGCCCAAAGAGAGTAAAAGGAATATTCGCGCGGAAGCGCAAAAAATTTTTTTTCACCTTTTTTGTTACAATGTTATAGACCAATGCTACAAAATTCCATGATTCTCTCCAGTATCAATTTTCAATTCTTTTGTTTTATAAATATAATATCAAATTAATGTCAAATTACAAATACCGTACGTGGCTTCTCTTGTCCAGGAATTCTGAACTCCTTCGTTTTATAATTATAATATCTTTATATGTTACAATGATTCACAACTAAATGGCTTCTCTCTCAAACTCAAGATTTCCTACCCTAATCCATCTGATCCTCTGCCTTCCAAGCTTTCTCGTCCTCAACGAAACCCTCCGTAACAACTGCTCTGCCTCTCCCTGGTGTCTGTGGCAAACCGGACTCGGACCACCAACGGACATCGATCTCTGAACAACTCCTGGGATACGACGCAGCGCTCGTGAATAAGCTGGTGCTCTGCGCTTGGCTTTACAGTGGCGCTTTAGAAAATTGGAGATAAGGGTTACGATGCATTGTTTCAAAGCATGCCATTCTTTTAGGAGAGTGTCTGACAAAATTAATTAAATCTTTGACTATATTAATCGTATCTCTGCAGTCTGGAACTCTAGATTTTGCTTCCTGAATGCTTAAATTAAGTGAGTGAGTGATTTGCATAGTGAACACAGAAACCTTTATTTAAACCTCTTTAATTCGACTGTATTCCAGTTATCCCTCCGCACATGGCAGAGGCGTCGTCACACTCTTGTCCTTTGCAATTTCCCACTGATAAGTCAAAACCAACCAAAATATCCTTGGTTATATTCAGTGATGGGCAATAGTTAACTAAAAACTTGCTAACTTTTAGTTTAACTACAAATTTTTAGTTAAGGAAGAAGTTTAACTAAAAAAATAGTTTAGTTAAAACCATAGTTTAACTAAAAAATTTAGTTGCTAACTAAAAAGTTTAACTAAAAAAATCAGCAATATGCAACTATTTTTCCACAGTGAACATTGAACACTGTCAGCCAAAAAAACATTTTAACACTGCATGGTTTTAGCATTGACAGCCAGTGTTTTCAAATTCATACACTACTTACAGTACACATGTAATTGTAAGCCAGAACAGTACACATTGCATAGTTTGAAGGTGAAATTGTCATTGACGCTTTGCATTATTACAGTTCACTTAACGTCTTTTATTGTGAAAATGTTTGTCGTAAAAAGTTGGAAAAAAGTTGGAAAAAGTTTAACTACTTTTTTTTAGTTTAGTTAACTAATTAACAAAATCAGTTGCCAACTTTAGTTAAACTATTTTTTTAGTTGGAAAATAGTTTTAGTTTAACTAAAAAAATAGTTTAGTGCCCATCACTGGTTATATTGAGACCAGGTAGGTAGCCTATCTCAGAGGTTTTCAAACTGTGGTCCGCGGACCAAGAGGGGTCCGCGAAGGATATGGCGGGGGTCCGCGAGAGCGTTCTGAAAATATTCATTAATGATTAACACTGCATGGTTTTAACATTGTAACCAAAATTGTATCCGAAAACTTATATAGCGCCACTCAGATCAGTATTAACAGGCTAACAGCCTGTGTTTTCAAATTCATACACTACTTATAAGCAAGCTTGTATTGTGGAAATAGTGTGCCTGTAACTTTGTTTAATTTTAAGTGATACATTTTACGTTTAAATGCTTGGGTCCGCGAGCTATGCCTAGAAAAAAATAAGGGGTCCCTGGTCCAAAAAGTTTTAGAACCTCTGGCCTATCTGCATCGAGTTGACGAAAACGGTGTGAATGCCCAAAGAGAGTCAAAGCAATTTTCGCGCGTAAGCGCGGGAAATTTTTTTTGGATCTTTTAATAGATAAGTAATGCCAATAGAAAAACAATCTCTTAAAATGCGTTTTTGTGGCCTGATTTCTGGTGGTGCCCAGGCATAGGTGGGCCTCGCAGGGTCAATTTCTGGTGGTGCTGAGCACTCACGGGCCTCGCAGAGTCGGCGCCCATGGTAACTTCTATTGCGCCCGTGTCTAAGGCACAAGGCATCAACCGATGGCACACCTAAACTAAGCCGTAATCAGTAACAAGGGTGAGCGTCGCCCTCTCCTTTATCTTGGCTTGGGACTGACATCACCCGAGAAAGGCAGTGGCTAAATACATATGAGCCTATGCGGTACTTCTACTCATGATCACCTATATTGATGTGTTCGGAAGATCGACGGCCACACCATGACTGATCTGAGGACATAGAAGGTCTTTGGCTGGCAGGTGGTAGCGGAAGACTGATTCTGATTGACGGCAAAACTCATTTCCCGTCGAGCTTCGTTCCGTATAAATTGTCTCCTGCCAAAATTCTTAGCACCACATATTACAATATGTGGTAATACCTTACATGATAGCATGCACTCCTGACACTCTGAACATGGTGTCATTTGATCAACTCTGGATAGGAATCCATTGGCTAGGTTCTACGTGTTTGAGTGAGACCGTCGCTGATGGCATTTCTAGTAATCTATAAGAACTGTTTGTCTAGCGATGAACTGCTTCACTCGTTCCTTACTGACACGACAAAATTTGCAACGGTTCTTATTGTGGCATTTAGACGCCAGGCAACCTGATCAGTATTCGATCCAATAGTTGAACGACATCTTATAACACATGAAATGCAGTTGATGCCTAGCTAAGAAAATAAATTTGAACAGTTCTCACCGTTTGAATGGCCTAATACAGCAGCTCTGTACAGATAGCGTTAAGATTGGAGTAGGATTAGATTGGACCCAACATTTTAACGACAACTTATAGCATAGTTAAGGTTGTTTATGTTGATTAGAAAATTATATTCAATGTTTGAAGTAGTGCTACTGGATAGTGTAAAAATAGAGATTGGATGGGTCCTGAGTTTAGCGACATCTGTAACATTATTTTTGAAGAGTTGTCATCGTTCGTATGGTATTTAATAACCGTTTTAAGATATCAATCGAAGACATAAATAAGATACCAGCTCGGGAAGTATCGGTGATTTAACAAAAATTACAACTATATTCAGTCCAGAGGAAACGATTTACAGGTGTCTAATTTGTGAATAAAGAAGGAGGGCAGTGGAAATTATTGTGTCAGATGAAAGCGTTCCCGAGGTGTGCAAAGAGACGTCAACTTTACCCTTCAGCAATTTTAAAATTCACTGAAAATAGTTCTAAAACACAAACCTTATTCTGATTCCTGCTCTTCCCTGTAGCTAGATCGCTGCACCAATTCTAAACACCGTCCAACTGTTACCTTCTGACTGTCTATTTGCCTGGCCGTTGATTCTTGCCGTTGAACCGATTTCTGACTGTGCCTTCCTATCTGTTTTGCTTTGACTGAGCGGCTGTAACCTAGTTTCCTTTACCTGGAGTTTTCCTTCCAGACGAGACGCCTAACATTCTATAAAGTAACGAGCATTTAAAGAAACCGTTATTTATGAGTTTGATGAATGCTTTTTAAAGGTTTCTAAAATATACGCTAACATATTCTAACTTTTAAACCTAAGGAGCCATCCATTTAGAACGTACGCAGAATTCCGGAAATGAGACGATAGAATTTGAGAATGAACCCTCAGCTAACAAACCACGTGAGCAGCTGTTGTAGTAATCCACGAATGGAGGCTTGCCGTCAATCTACGATCGGCCAGCGAATAAAAGATCAGTCCGTAAGACAGAGAGGCAGCCTATAATGGAGGTTGAGCAACTCGATTGGGGGGGGCATTTTCTCTGGGACGTGAGAATCTGGGTTTTGTTGACCTAAACGAAGCCTGCCTCAACAGCCATTCTGCTTTCTCCTCTCTCTGTGGTCTCTGTGGCAATTTCATTGGATATCAACAGTTTAACGATATCAAACGGCATCTAAAGGCGTTAACGCCTCTTTGAAAAAGAAAACGGAAGTAGCTTGTGATTTAGTAAACTATTGCTTATTATAATATTCCCTGGCGCCGCCGCCGCTAAGCCCTCAAGTCGAAACCAGTCGCTAAGCTATCGACTGCTAGCGACTTCGTTCACATAATTATTTTGTTTGTTATTTTCGCGGTTTCCGAGTTTCGATTTGATGAAGACTTCTAACTTTTGAAAGGACAACTGGTAATAATCGCATTACCACATTACCAAAAGATATCAGCAACAGGAGCAACAGTTGTCTATGTGATACGAGTCACAGTCAAACAGATTAACGGGTCACCAGTTTTTCACTTATTACCTTACTACCTACCCACTACTTTACTGGGTATACTTACCATGATCACCACTGTCACGTTACATCGACAATGGCGTCTTTTCGTACATGTAAACGTCTTGCTGAAATACGCTAGTTTCAACGAGTTTTGCCAGAGCGCAAAAGTTCCTCTAACAATTTAAAATCCATTCTGCGTGAAACCTTTTTTACGAACTTCGAGTTAACACAACTGCCAACGACTGCCATATTATATCTACTTTCCACTGAATCCTGACGTTGACTGGTGATTCTTATAGCGTCGGGTTAATTTATTTCAGAGGTGTTTAAGTAGACGTCGGATTGACCTTTTAGTAATACATATTTATTTGCATTTTGTGAAGTTTTCGTTGTGTACTTTCGCTGCAGTTATTTTATTTCGATTCATTTTCCGGGTTTTGGAATATTTGGAGCGAAAAAAAGGTCACCCACTCTAGTACAACCCAGTCACGATCAACTGGCTGGAAAAAGGATTTTTCTCCAACACTGGGAGATCGTGCTTTACTATCGTAAACGTAGTCGTAAAGAGAGAAGGCAAATATCATTAAGTAAGATAAATTTGAGACACATTCAAGTGTTTAACAGGGCTTTTCTGTAGAAATTTCTGTGCAGTATGGTACTTCTGATGATGTATTAGAAGACGTAGGATTTTCCCCGAAATTGTTGCATAGGTCAGTTTGATGCATTTTGAGATTGTACAATCCATACTTAGATTCACACGATCCAATCTTAATCTAGTTACGTGAAATCATTTACCTCTTATGACATTGTCCTATGCGAGATAGGGTTTTTCGTTGCCTCATCCGTTGGAGTCGTTCTTGTTTTGACAATCTAACACACTCGATGAAGGGCTGTAGGGGACACTGCCAGAAGAATGTCCGTAACCGGGGTCTTCATTTTCTCTATTTATTCTACGTCCACTTCATTTCGTTGAATTTGAGTTTTCGTCATCATTCGACAGCATTTCCTTAGTAACAATTAACTTAGTATTGATAGACACTGTAACAATGTTTATTTCTATCAATTTGGCGTCGTTGATGCTTACCGACTCTGCGGCAGTGCATATTTTAAGGAATTTAGACAACTGGGACAAAATCAGCCATGGGTCTAGTTCATGACCTTTTTTAGGAATTCATCTCCTGAAAAAGTTGATGGCCTCTTTTGGGGAATTTCATGACAATGCGTTTTACTAATTCTCATTTTACTACCGGGGCAAATCTTAAAACTCCTGTAACATTTGTCCCACTATAGTTATACTATCAACATACATTGCCTGGGACAGATCAGCCTAAGTACTGGGACAAATCATAAGACTACTGGGACATTTGTCCCACTAGTTATACAGTTAAAATATGCCCTGCTCTGCGGTGCTGTTCCTTTGTAGTTGATCGCTCCAGGATAAAGTCCTTTTGTAAATCTCATCTTCTCCGTCTTACTACAGAGGTCGCCCATTGTTGCGGCGTTGTTATCACTGGTTGGTTCGAAAGGAAAATGAATCAGAACAGTTTTATTTAATTATCTAAACTAAGTTTCACTCTAGTAATTTCAAGGTTTATGGTTTCTATTGTTTAACTACATCGTTTGGCTGCCAAAGCCGTTGTTGTCGTTCTTATCCATGGCGCTTAACTGCAGATTTTTTTTTATAGCAGTTTGGACTTTTCACGTCTACGATTAGGCCTATGACATCCTTATACGCTAACTTAAATGTTTGTTTGTGTGTTAATATAAATATTTGAAAGTTTTCCCGTTAACAGTAAAATTAATTCTTGCTTAATATTTGTTTTCTGCGATGTTCTTCCGTTGTAATTACAGTTATTAATTGACATTAGTCAAATGTTAAGCCTTGTTTGCTAGATTTAGATTTAAACATTAAGCTCTCGGGGTTTTATTGACTCTCATATAGCATAGCTCAAAATCGTTTTAAAGGTGTCTAAGTATAGAAATCAGTAATACAAATTAATTACAGCTTAAATACATGTTATTTCTGGTTGTATTTTGACACTCTATACTAGTGAGCTTCGTTCAACAGCTAGTTCGTCTTTGACAATTAATGATTGATTATTTTGCAGAAACATGGCCTATGACTAAACTAATCCGAAGAAGTTAGATAAATGGAAGAGAAGGATATTAGGGGTCACTTGGAGGAATAAGATAAAGAATGAAGATATAAGAAAGAGAACGTCTATGGAGAAAATGGAGGATATGTTGAGGAGCTCGCGCCTGCGCTGCCTAGGTCATATGTATACACCGATCGGACAGTGAAAGAATTCCCAAGCAGACACTAGATTGGACCCCGACGGGCTGCAAAAGAAAACGCGGGAGGCCGAGAAAGACTTGGCGAAGCACGGTCATACATGATTTGGCGGAATGACGTAGGAGGAGGCTGAGAAGACTGCGGAGGACACAGTGGTGTGGAGGAGCTGTGTCGCCCGATGCGCTGTCAGCGCGTGGAAGGACTAAGGTCTAAGGTAAGTTAGCTGTTGTTAACGACGCTGTGTCATAAGAAAGATGAATAGCGTCGCCCTCCTACTTTATCGAGGAATTAGACACCTTAAAATTGGTAGTTATAGTAGTATATATTTTCAGTTTTCGTTTAATCGTTTTGTAATTGTGGATTTTGGGTAATAATAACTCGGAAATTTGTCTGTACTCAACATTACAGACAACCATTAATAAAAATAAATTATAATTGAAAATACGGCCAACTTCTTGTGAGCCATCTTTTATTCTAAATGAATGTAGTGAAATTCCATCCAAACTGCGCTTGAAAAACTCGCTCAAGTTTGGATCTAAGATCCCCAGCTCATAAGATCGCCCAGCGGCAGAAGCCATACGAGACCACAGGACAGTTTATTCTTACGCAACTTCTCTTTAAGAAAATCCACTTTTAAAAGAACTCAGCATGTTTGCTCCTTAACATCGCCATTTAACTCACCATTTTATCAATCTACAGCCCTGTGGCTTAATATATGTATTAAAGTCGATCTGTCCTTGGAAGAAACTATTAGCATCGAGTATCAGTGATTTACAGGCTAAAAAGTATCGGCGATACACTTGCGATTCCAATAAAATATAACAATCGCGATCTGGATGCGATACTGAAAAAAGTATCGGCGATACCAAGTATTGCGATACTTTATCGCGATATTAACAGCCCCTCCAGAGTTTAACAACATCTTACGGTACCGTATCAAGGGCAGTTACAGTATTTTAATAGATCGACAACAACCACCTGTAAAATATCGCCTTCTCAGCAACCTGTCAGACACGAAATATACGACGAGAGAAGAGATAGAAAACTGATTACGAAAGTTACATGAATATAAACTTAACTACGAAAAACTGTAAAGACCTCAATGGCTTTTGCTTCTATAAGATGTCGTTAAACAGTGAACTTCAATCAGACCCACTTTTTTGGCTTTTCATCGTATTTGGCATTTCACGAAATAGCCTATTTATAGAGTCTGTAAGAAATGATTTAAAGGTGTCTAAACGCATCCGTAGGTTTGAATGCTTTGCGACATTTTGCGTGCATTCTTTCCTATTCCTTCCGATTGTTAGACAAGGATTGGATCCAAAGGGCGTCCGCGTTGTTATCTGTAGTAGTCGGTTCACTCGAAAGATGGCCGATGGTGACGAAAATATGTTTTTCTTGTTCAGTGCGTCTTTGCAATTGTATCAACGCTGTTCAGTGGACTCCTATGAAGGAAACTTTGTGGCATTGAGTTTTTTTTAATCCAATGGTTTAACGTCATCATATGACATCACAGACAATTCAATAGTATGAACAATACATTCAAAGCCGGAATTAACAGAGTACAACAGACAGCATTTAGAAGTGTCAAAACAGCACCTTACGATGTTCATAATTGTCATTTTTTTACCTCATAAATTATATATATTTATATATATACAGTTAGTAATTTCAATGACACTTGTATCATGAAAAGACAATCTTTAGTGCACATTAGACACAGAGCCGTAGCAACAAAGAGTGTGGCCCCCTCCGAACATACGTCCGGGGCCCCTTGCAATGTGGAAACTGGAATGCGGTAATATACAAAATACAGGGTTTATATTATGTATACATAGGACTACATGAATTAGCCAGTAGCATTATGTGATGCAACAAAACAGTATCATAATAAATTAATAATGACTTCACGCCATTCACGGTTATTTTTTGCCACTTTTAGGGGCCCCCTTCCTTGCGGGGCCCCCTCCGGTCGCAGGGTACGGAGGGCGGTCGCTACGCCTCTGAATTTAGACAGCATCTTGCATTAATTGGTATACACAAGACTTTTAAAATATAAAATAAATTAAATTAATGTTTGATGAACATTTATAATGTACATGAGATTTGTAATATAGTTATTCAATTATAAAATGGCCTTATTATCAAATGTACAATACATATTACTATGACATGAAATTTTTTATTTCTTTTTATTTTTAAATTTTCAAAATTTTTTTAATTCATTACAATAAAACAAGATTATATAAATGCATGCAAACATTGAAAACATCAGTTCTTCATCACATGTTATAAATTAAACAAATGAAACACAACTGTAATATGATCAGAGATTATTAATTTATTACGTTTAATTTTTGATACAGCTTATTGATTATTTATTATATATGGAATTTTGACATGTAATTCTTGTTTTAGTTATAAATTATTACATAAGTAATCAAAACATTTTGTTTTCATTGAGTTTTCAAAGCATTGAGTTTTTGCCTCTATTGAAGTTAATATAGCATCGTGAAGAATCGCTATAAAGGTGTCTAAATATGGACATTAGTACAACATCTAATACAATACTCTTTAAAATTAATAGTATCCATTTGCGAAGTATACAAGCGGATAATTTAGTAGTTACGATTCAGTATTTAACGACCTCTTTCGACAGTCAGGAGGGCACTCAGGAGCAACTGGTTGGCACAGGTAAAATTAAGCGTCTGTATGTGGCAGGGATGTCAAAACATCAGCCGGCAGGTCATTTCTGGCCCGCCGACGATGTTTTTCTGGCCCGCGGAGCCTTGTGTGAAGACTACACAATTTTATAATTGAAGTTCAAATTTGTATTTTTTCCCTGCGTATGAAGCGATTTGCTGTCCTAGCAACAGGCCACTCAATACCAAATACACTCGTTTTTTGTCTTGCCATCGCAGTTGGCGTTTCGCAAATTACGAGTATGTAGTGTCTGAAAGAAATGATTTTAAGGTGTTTAGCAGCCCTAGGGGCCTAGGT
The DNA here is from genome assembly GCA_963556255.1 of Allolobophora icterica. Taxonomy (NCBI): domain Eukaryota; kingdom Metazoa; phylum Annelida; class Clitellata; order Crassiclitellata; family Lumbricidae; genus Allolobophora; species Allolobophora icterica. Next base: position 3,711,590 of record OY744608.1, on the reverse strand, counting down.
TTGAAAGCTTTGCGATATTTTGCGTGCATTCTTTCCAATTCTTTTTGATTGTTAAATAGGGATTGGATCCAAAGGGCGTTCAAGTTGTTATCTCAAGTAGTCGTTGCACTCGAAAGACGTTCGTGTGCCAACGGTGACTACGATATTATTTTGTTATTCAATCCGTCTTTTGTTATTCAATCCGATAGCGCATTGGATAACATCTGGCGTAGAGTGCGAGAGGTACAGAGATCGAGTCCCATAGGCGGACATGCTTTATAGGCTGCAATTTGCGCCGTGTATTGCATGCTGTCTGTTCTGTTAGTAGTTAAGATTTATCGCATAACATGTACATGTACAGCGCAGTGCGTTTGCAGGCGCTTAACTAAAGAATAATTATTATTATTATTATTAATAATCATTGCATCGACGCTGCTGAATTAACTCCTATTGGGGAAGTTCAGAAAGGTTAACTCTTCGCTACGTTTGACTCTTATATAGCATCCGTAACGATAGCTATAAAGGTGTCTAAGTATGGATATTAGTACGACATGTAAAACAATACACTTTAAATTAATAATATTGCAAAGTGTACAGGAGGATAATTTCATGGATACAATTCACTGCTTAACGAGCTCTTGTGACTGTCAGGAGGGCAATCAAGAACAACTGGTAGGCACATAGAGCCTACCTTCAAATTTAGGCTTTCGTAGGCCTGTATGGCAGAGGTGTCATTTCTGGCCCGCTGAGCATTGGGTGAAGACTACACAATTTGAGCACTGAAGTTCAAATTTGTCATTTTTCACCCATTGATAAATTGGTTTGATGCTAAGTAAACAGTGTTCCGCAATACTTGTCCCGCCACAAAATTGGAAGTAAAAAATATTCTTAATAAACATTTGAAATGCACAATCCATTTATTCCAATTTTAAAACTCCAGCCATAAATGCGCAATACATATAAGTATAATTATGATTAATCGTGTTCTGCTAGCATGTATCGAGTTTACGAATCTTAAAACTTTATAGTGACCAAAGCAAGTGATTTAAAGGTGTCGAAACATAGCCGTGTGTTTGAATGTTTTGCGATCTGTTGCATAAATTCATTTCTTTTCCACCGATAGTTCAGATTATCTCAAACATTTAAACGGCATCCTATGAAACCAAAGGCCGTTGATTCGCATAAATCGGGGTCCACTATTCGGCTTTCAGGATTATATTTTACAGTATTTAATGTAATTTTTTGGCGCAAATGGCCAATGGCCTTTGACAAGTTTTGACGAAAATGTTCTTGAATGCAAACTTCTGATTTCGTTGACGTTTACTTTAGGTAATGTATAATCATAAGTAATTCTCAAAATAATGATAACGTCGACCTCCTCCTTTCTCGAGGCTTGGGACTGACACTACCAGTTGTCGCAATCGACGATCGCCTGTCGTGTGTTTGCCGTGTGTTGATGTCGACCCTCGACTGCTTGTTCTTTTACTTGCACTTTTATTTAACGTGCCTAACTTTTCTATAGAAGATCACGACGAACTTTGCTTAATTAATAAATGAATTTAATTAAAGAAACAAATATATACAATAACTCTACGGGAGCTTCCACGTAGTATTAAAGCGTTTAGATATTAAATCGGACTATCTCAATGTTGCTTCGTAAAGCCTAACTACAGATCGCTCTTCGCGTCAGTCTCTGAAACTGACGGACTTTACTCTGCCGCCGCCGCTGGTCGTTCCTCTCACTGTTGATCGCTCGACCGCTGTTCACACGTCGCGCTCGTCAGTAGTACAAGTCCCGTATTCTCCTTTTCCTTCTGTTAAGTAGGAACTTCAGCGTCCGTCGGTCCGCCCCCTCCCCACGTCATGCTATCGTCAATTAGTGTCAGATTGCTCTTCGAGCCGCGGGTCGTCGCTCGCCTGCAGCGCGGGCGGTGTCTGGTTTCACCTATGGCCGCGAGGTGTCCTATTACACCTTGGCTGTGTGGTGTCCGATTACACCTCGGCCTCGCTGCCTTCATTGTTGACCAAGTGGGGACTGGCTTTCGTCCGTCATCATTCCATCTCGACCGCCAACGACGACTCCATCGTGATGATGATGACATCTCGTCGTTGTCGTCGATCTCCTCACGCGACACCTCCCTTCCCGGGGAGGACAAAGCCAGTCATTGTTTCGCCTCCCGGCTGAGAATGATGTCGTTCCCACCATCGATTTCCTCCAGACCATGTCCTCGTCGTTCCCATAAAAATACAAAATATCAGCACAGTTAGAAATTATATTTACAGTTGTCGCGGTGCCTTACATGGTAGTCCGCCTTCTCCTCAATCATAGTCTGGACAAAAGATCAGCGGGAATATTCATCGACCCAGGTCGATATTCAAAAGAAATATCGAAGTCCTGGAGGGCCAGAGCCCATCTCGCAAGTTTAGCACTTGTGGGCGTAGAAGCAGTTAGGAAAGTCAAGGGGTTGTGATCAGAATAGAGGGTGGTCCTTGACATAAAAATCCAATTCCTAAACTTCTTCAACGCAAAGATTACAGCATACGCTTCGCGTTCCACAGTGGACCAACGCGCTTGCGTAGCATCTAATTTAGAACTGGCGAAACATAAATTATTGGCCGTTCTGTTCCATCGTCTTGGATTTGGAATAAGCAGCAACCGACTGCTTTGTCTGAAGCGTCAGTCGATAGACCAAACTCTCTGCCGTAGTCAATTGTCTGCAAACATACAGCGTTATTCAAATCGTGCGTAAGTTTATCTAGCGCATTTTGGTGTTCAACTCGCCAGGGTATCTTAGCAGGCACCGATTTCTGGGTCAAGTCAATGAGAATTCTGGCTGTCATTGTTCTGGCATGATTATCTAGACAGGTCAAGAGTATTCTGCTTCGAAGGTCGTCCGGGACAACGCAAGAGTCGAACAACCTTTCACAATGCACAAAGAAACCAGGGATTTGCGCATGGTCGCTTGGGAATCTTGGCAAGAGTCCTCGCAAGCTTTCACTATACGTTTTCATTCGTCCTATGACCGAATGCCTTAAGTTATAGTCCCTTTCGTCTCTGAGTCTCCTCTCTGCGTCCCTTTCCTCTCGGACTTCCCTCTCTCTCTTCTCTCCCTCCTCCTTTTCTTCTCTCCTCCGCTTCTCCTCCTGAAGCCCTAATTTCTCTGCTTCCTCTTTCTCTTCTCTCCTCAATCTTTCCGCTTCCTCTTTCTCTTCTCTCCTCTGCTTCTCCTCCTGAAGTCTGAGCTTCTCAGCCTGCTCTTCCTCTAGCATTCTGAGTCTCTCTGTTTCCTCCTTTTCTTCTTTCCTCAATCTCTCCGCTTCCTCTTTTTCTTCTCTCCTCCGTTTCTCCTCAAGTAGCCATAGTCTCTCAGCCTGCTTCTCCTTAAGCAGCCTGCTCTCCTCCCCAAGCAGCCTGAGCTTCTCAGCCCGCTTCTCCCCAAGGAGCCTCAGTCTGTCTTCTTTCTCTTCTAGTCTCCTCTCTCTCTCTCTTCTTCGATCCTTCTCTGCCTTTCCTCCTTCTCTTCCTTTCTCCTCTCCGCTCTCTCTTTAAGCAGCCTGAGTCTCCGCTCCGCTTCCTCTCCTTCTTCTTTCCTCAGTTTCTCCGCTTCCTCTTTCTCTTCACTTCTCTGCCTTTCTTCTTCCTCTTCTAGTCTCCTCTCTCTCTCTTCTTCGATCCTTCTCTGCCTTTCCTCCTCCTCTTCTTTTCTCCTCTCCGCTCTCTCCGCTTCCTTTCTCTCGTATTTTAATTGTTTGAGCTCGACTAGCTGCCTCTGCACTGTCGAGCGAATACTGTTATCTAGGCTATCTATGCTTACTTCCTCACTTACTTCTGGCGGGGCCTCCCGTCCAGAAACAATTATTTCAGCGCTAGCCTCTCGTAGCTGGTTCATATTCATGGAATTCAATTCCTTCTCTCCTAGTCCCATCTTTATCAGATATGCGACTAGTCTGTGATGGGGCATGTTCCGCACCCTCATTCCTTTCCATACCGACAACTTATCCATCTTCCAACAGTCCGCTCACTAATAGAAAAAGATAAGTAAGTTAGAGGAGAGTCACCGCTGGTCAGAAATCAAAGAAAACAATGTCCTAAAATTCTACCAAAATACAACAAGAACAGAACTGAGCAAAAAGGAGCTACGTAAAAGCCTCGGCTATTCGCACACCAATCCTCAACCACACCTCAACCGCAACCTCACAGATTACCACGACTACCAGTAAGGACTTACCCTCTGAATACGTCGAGCGTGTTCCGTCTTTTGGTATCTTGGCTGATCCGCTGTCCTCCGTTGCCACTCCCGTCCGTCGTTGCTAGCGATGGTCGGTCGTCCGTTGGCGCTCTTGTTCCTCGTCCTTGCCTGTTGCCGTCGGTTGCTTCGAGTCCTTCGTCTTCGGAGTCCGGCACTCGATTTCTCCAGTTGCGAAGGGTTGTATTCGCCGCTGGTCCCGATCTGTTGAGATTCCTCTTTTCCGTTTCCGGTTCCGCTCTTCGTCGTGACGTCTTCCGTTGAAAATCCTGTCGACTGCGCCAATGTCGCAATCGACGATCGCCTGTCGTGTGTTTGCCGTGTGTTGATGTCGACCCTCGACTGCTTGTTCTTTTACTTGCACTTTTATTTAACGTGCCTAACTTTTCTATAGAAGATTCACGACGAACTTTGCTTAATTAATAAATGAATTTAATTAAAGAAACAAATATATACAATAACTCTACGGGAGCTTCCACGTAGTATTAAAGCGTTTAGATATTAAATCGGACTATCTCAATGTTGCTTCGTACAGCCTAACTACAGATCGCTCTTCGCGTCAGTCTCTGAAACTGACGGACTTTACTCTGCCGCCGCCGCTGGTCGTTCCTCTCACTGTTGATCGCTCGACCGCTGTTCACACGTCGCGCTCGTCAGTAGTACAAGTCCCGTATTCTCCTTTTCCTTCTGTTAAGTAGGAACTTCAGCGTCCGTCGGTCCGCCCCCTCCCCACGTCATGCTATCGTCAATTAGTGTCAGATTGCTCTTCGAGCCGCGGGTCGTCGCTCGCCTGCAGCGCGGGCGGTGTCTGGTTTCACCTATGGCCGCGAGGTGTCCTATTACACCTTGGCTGTGTGGTGTCCGATTACACCTCGACCTCGCTGCCTTCATTGTTGACCAAGTGGGGACTGGCTTTCGTCCGTCATCATTCCATCTCGACCGCCAACGACGACTCCATCGTGATGATGATGACATCTCGTCGTTGTCGTCGATCTCCTCACGCGACACCAGTAAGGGCTGTAACGATTGCCTCGGAAGAAATGTGTTCTCGATTGTTTAACAACGTCTTATGGCTGCAAAACGTACTTCACAATCACCTACTTCGAAGCGGAGGGATTAGTGTTAATTCGACGAAAATTACAAGTACATACAGTCAGGATTCTCGGGAACTACACAACAAGGTTTGGCTGCTTCGGGACATTTTGCGTAGATTTTCTCCTTTCTTCCTGAGGGTTAATATAATGATTGGATGCAACAGTTTAACGACACCTTATAGCATCAAATGCCCTTTACGTCGGCAGAAAAACTTTTGTACAGTTATCGTTGTTACAGCAAGTTTGTTTTCTTTACTTTTCCCATTAAATGATTAACACGTTGTTAACAAAATTGTATGACACCTACCATTCTGATTGAATGATTATTATTTTTTCAAAACATTCGATTTAAAGGTGTCATAAAAGAGCCGTTGGGTTTGAGCGCGTTGTAATATTTTAGGTTATTTCTTTGTTTTCTTGCAAGAATTCAATAAGGATTGTTGCCAACAGTTTGACGACATAATTATTATGACATCCAAGGCCGTTGACGTTTGTATAAAATGCTTGTGCATTTCTCACTGGTTTGAGCTATGTAATTGAGGGAATGTGTATTTTCTTTTTTAAACGACGCTCTCAACGAAGGTGATTCTAAAATGAATATGTCAATGTTTCTCAATAGGCTATTATGGAACTCGATCCTTCTCCTTGTTCAATGAATGGATTGAGTGTGGGTCTTCCCCTTCCTTTATCCAGGCTTGAGACTTTAATCATCTCATAAACTGCGGTGGCGGAGTTGGTAAAAGAGTAAAGGTTAGTTACTGCTTTACAACACTCTATCAAAACAAAGATTATTAACGTCGACCCTCTGCCTAATTAAGTCTTGGGACTAACACCACCAAAATAATAGAATACGGCAGTGGCGAAGTTTTTGACGATTTGTAGTTGTTTTTCGGCATCTTTTGGCTGCCGTTGACGTCGACGTTTCCTTTTGTGTATTGTTGTGTAGGTTATTATCAGTTCAGGATGACCGGCGGTCATTATAACGTCGTTTACATTTGTGTAAGAGGTGTGTAGTGGACGTCCTAGTCACCTAGCGTTACAAGGAAATTCTTCTCTCTACCGTGTTTCCCATAAAATGTTCTAGTTTCTGGTGTTTATATACTGTACGTTTTTAATTGTACAAGCTATTAGCGAATAAAAAGACCAGGGGCTTAGTCAAACCACGACCAAACAGCGTGATTGTTGGGTCATTATCGGTTTGGCGTGAGAATCTGGGTTTTCTCGTTTCAAACGAAATCCGGCTTAGCAGATCTACTGCCTCTCCCTTGTCTATCTGACAATTCGATTGAATTTCAACAATTTAATTATGCCGTCAAAGTCCGTTACCGCAAATTTATACCGCATGGTAAAGCATAGTTTGGCGATTGAGTAAACTTTTGAATATTATAACGTCAGATAAACTGTTTTACAGGTGTGCTAATTTATATATGCGTCGGTTGAATTTTTTCAGAGGTGTGTAAGTATACGTGAGTCTGACCGACCTTTCAGCAATTCATATCTTTTTTGCGTTTTCTGAGGCCTTCGTTTTCTACTGTCGCGTCGTTGAATTTCTGTTTAAAATTTTTTGTATTTATTCTTATTTCGATTAATTTTCTGTGTTTGCAATTTTTGGAGCGAAGTCTCCCACTATAGCGCCACCTACGAACGTTCCCAGTGCGTTCCCACTCACGATTTACTGATTCACAAAATGATTTGTCTATCCATAACAGAACCTGTATAAACGCCTGCCCGACTTGTCAAATAGGATTTTTTACGAACGTATGTACGTACGTACGTATGTACAGACAGACAGTCAAAAAGACAGACAGACAGTCAAAAAGACAGACAGACAGTCAAAAAGACAGACACGCAGACAAACAGAGAGGCACACAGATCTACAAAGATAATTTATATTTTGACTGGATTAATAATTATTACAATCGTTACAACTTTGCCAATTTCTGTGTAAAACGCAGAATGTGTGCGTCTCCCTGCGTGCGCATGTATATCTGTCTGCATTTTATATGTCTGCATTTCTGTGCTTATGTATAGGCCTATGTGTATCAAACATACAGATTTTCTAGACCTACACACGTGCAGGGAGACAGTTAATTTATGATGCAGCCGTATAAATAACAAACGTTGGAACTTTGTCAATGCCAAAATGACGTAATGATTACGTCATAGTATTATCTTCATCTCCTGGGTTTCTCAGTCGTAGCTCAGAACTCGAAGGAGACGGACGAAAATTTCCAGAATCTTCCGTTCTTCGTCGAAATTCTTCCAATTTATGCTGCGCCAAATTCTGTTTCGAACGAATCTTCGTCGAGGGGTAAGAGGTGAACCCAAATAATTACAAAACATCGAATTTTTATCGAAATTTGCAACTAAAAATCGAGTTATCGATCTGTAAGGTACAAGTCTCGAAGTGATTTGCCTTTTTCTTGATGAGACTCGGTAATTTCTATAACACCGCAATATAATTTACTTACTCTTTGTAATTTAAAAAAAATTAAAGTGTTCAATTTATTTCTATTTTTAATTTTTAATGTACATTTTAAATTTGATTAGCTTAATTTTCGAGCAAGCTAGTGAGACGCGATTACTTCTATAGCGCCACAGTGTATTATTTTAAATTTAAGTTTTTAATTTCAATTTGTAAATTAATTTTTACAAGTCTCTTTGATGAAGCGCCACAGTGTATTATTTATTTATTTGTATTTTTAAATTTAAGTTGTTTACTTTAAATTTAATTTTTAGTCTATTTGAGTAAGCTAGTAAGATTCCTTGGCTTATACAGAGCCACTTGTATCATTTATATCTTATTAAAACATTTTATTTGAAATTTATTTTCATTTTTTCGTTATTTACTGGTTCTCTTGAATTGTAATCATAACTTATATATGCTATTTGTCGCTTGCACAGGAAGACTATTGACTGCCTTCGACTCGAGAGGGCGCTTGAATCGAAAGACGTCGACAGCAGAAGAAGGTGAATGTTCGATTATTCTATGCTTTGGACATCAGCTGATGATAGTCAATTACGTCTAATTAAATACACTGAAATAGCTCTCAGTCCACTTAGACTCAGTAACTCATATAGCGCCAGACTTCATTTTGAGCTGTTTTACTGGAGACGGATTTTGCAGTTAACGTTTGTTAACGTTTGTTCCTGCCAGCCATGACGTCACAAGCTGTTAAACACCGAATGTAGGCCTATAAGTTTTAACAGCATATGAACGTAGGCCTGCATGTGATACCTAGATACATCAATTACATTCAGATACATTCATACAGTAGGGCCTATCTGAATGTATCTGAACAACTGTATAACGCTTTTCAGGTAACTCAAAGCGCTGATCATTGTTATTGACATCCTAATTCAGTTTATTTTAATGACTTTTATAATGGTAATCGCATCTCAAAACTTTGTAAGCGAAACTTGAAAGCCAAGAGGGTCTAGGTCAATCGCAGTCATAATAAGTGCAGTTATAATAATGCTTGCGTAGTCTATGGGATGCATAAATTGATGCCTTGAAGTTTTAGACGCATTTTAGACATTGTAGACATCCGTTGAACTGATGATCTTCACTTAATAACAGACATGAGCTAAATGCTTCCCAGTCCACTAGTCACACATGTGACTCTTACAGAACCCTGAACCTCTGTCTATCAGCCCTCAGGCTTTCCACTCAAAACTGGTCTCACTTCTTCAGTCATTCACACCCCGACTCATCTGATCCTTCGCCTTCCAATTCTCGACCAAAACGACACCCACATTAGCAGCCACTCAACCTCCTCTGACATTCTGGCAACCGAACTCTGACCCCCTCTTGACTACCAATCAGACTCGACGCAGCGCTTGTGAATAAGCTGGTGCCCTGCGCTTAGCTTTCGAGTGGCGCTTTATAAATTTGGAGATTACGATAACGGTCTGTTGTCTTTCGTAATCGGTAGAATGATCACTGTAACGTTTCCGTCCACGATCGTCGTCAGGAGTGGCAAGGATCCATCCGGGAAACCGACAGCAATCGAAAGATGGCGTTTCTCGAGGCTGGAACCAACGACCTCTGGCTGGAACAACAGACGACACCTGGCGACCGCTGTACATCTGTCTTATTGCAACCCAATCGTAAGAGTATCTGCACATTTGTTATGGAAATATGCATAACGTCTTTCTAGGTAGAGTTGTCTCTTTCTGTTCCTGTAGAGGAAGAGGACGAGATGGCTTGAAGATCGGGTGATATGTTCTCCGCTCAAAATTTCACCATTCTCTTTCGAAGACGAATAAGAAGGGTGAAGCGTTGGGGAGAGAAGTCGAAATATACGTAGGCGATAAGACGAGGTCAGCGTAAGGTGTATTATTAGTCTGCCGGAATCTCTCTTTCTTTGTCTCTCTCTTCAGTCTCTTTGGCCATATTTTTCTATCACTGCCTCTGTCTGGCTATGGATCTGTTCTCTTACCTGTTTCTATCTCTGCCTCTGTCTGGCTTTAAGTCTGTCTGCATATCTGTTTCTAACGCTCTCTGTCTGGCTTTAGCTCTTCTCTCTTATCTGTTTCTAAAAAGGTCTTTGCCTGGCTATAGGTTTGTTACCTGATTCTATCACTGTCTCTGCCGGGTTTTAGGTCTGTCTGTTAATCTGTTTCTATCACTGTCTCTGTCTGGATTTAAATCTCTCTGCCTATGTGCTTCTCTCTCCCTGTCTAAGTACAGCTTCATGTGTGTCCTCTTATCTGTTTCTATCCCTGTCTCTGCATGGCTATAGATCTGTTCTCTTGTCTGCTTCTGTCAGTGTCTCTGTCTGGCTTTTGGTCTGTTTGCTTATCTATTTCTGTCACTGTCTGCTAAATTGATAATATGTTTCTATCACTGTCTGTGTCTGGCTTTAGGTCTCTCTGTTAATCTGCTTCTGTTATTGTCTATATCTGGTTAAGTACGTCTCTTTATCTCTTCTTATTACTGTCTCTGTCTGAGTTTAGGTCTGCCTTCTTATCTCTTTCTATCACTGTCAATATCTAGCTTCAGATCTGTTCTCTTGTCTGCTTCCGTCACCATCTATGACTGGCTTTAGGTCTGTTCTCAAGTCTGCTTCTGTTACTGTCTCTGTCTGGCTTTAGATCTGTTCTCTTGTCTGTGTCTGTGTCTGTTGTTGTCCCTGTCTGCTTTGCGTCTCACCGCTTGTCTGTTTCTCCCTCTGTCTCTTTCTGGCTTTAGATCTGTTCTCTTATATCTTTCTGTCACTCTCTATGTCTGCCTTTATGTCTGTCCTCTTATGCTTTCTATGCCTGGTTATAGGTGTGCGCTCTTAACTGTTTATGTCACAGTCTATGTCTGGCTTTAAGTCTGTTTCCGAATCTGCTTCTACCACTGCTTATGTCTCGCTTTAGGTCACTCTGCTTGTCTGTTTCTGTGCCTGTCTTTGTCTGTCTTTAGGTCTCTTCTAATATCTGTTTCTGTCACTGTCCTTGTCTGTGTTCAGGTCTGTCTATTTCTGTGCCTGCCTATGTCTGTCTTTAGGTCTCTTCTCGTATCTGTTTCTGTCACTGTCTCTGTCTGTGATTAGGTCTGTCTGCTTGTCTGTTTCTGTGCCTGCCTATGTCTGTCTTTAGGTCTCTTCTCCAATCCGTCACTGTCTCTGTCTGTGATTAGGTCTCTCTGCTTGTCTGTTTCTGTGCCTGCCTATGTCTGTCTTTAGGTCTCTTCTCCTATATGTTTCTGTCACTGTCCTTGTCTGTGTTTAGGTAAGTCTGCTTGTCTGTTTCTGTGTTTGCCTATGTCTGCCTTTAGGTCTCTTCTCCTATCTGTTTCTGTCACTGTCTATGTCTGTGATTAGGTCTGTCTGCTTGTCTGTTTCTGTGCCTGCCTATGTCGCTCTTTAGGTCTCTTCTCCTTTCTGTTTCTGTCACTATCTCTGTCTGCTTGTCTGTTTCTGTGCCTGCCTATGTCTCTCTTTGGTCTCTTCTATCTGTTTCTGTCACTCTCTCTGTCTGTGTATAGGTCTGTCTGCTTGTCTGTTTCTGTGCCTGCCTATGTCTGTTTTAGGTCTTTTCTCCTATCTGTTTCTGTCACTGTCTATGTCTGTGATTAGGTCTGTCTGCTTGTCTGTTTCTGTGCCTGCTTATGTCTGTCTTTAGGTCTCTTCTCCTATCTCTTTCTGTCGCTGTCTCTGTCTGTGTTAGGGTCTCTCTGTTTGGCTGTTTCTGTGTTTGACTATGTCTGTCTTTAGGTCTCTTCTCCTATCTGTTTCTTTCGCTGTCTCTGTCTGTGTTTGGGTCTGTCTGTTTCTCTGTTTCTGTGATTGAATATGTCTGTCTTTAGGTGTCTTCTCCTAAATCTTTCTATCACTGTCTCTGTCTGTGTTTAGGTCTGTCTGCTTGTCTCTTTCCGTGAATGCCTATGTCTTCAGGTCTCTTCTCCTTTCTGTATCTGTCACTGTCCTTGTCTTCTTTAGGTCTGTCTGCTTGTCTGTTTCTGTGTCTGCCTAAGTGTTTCTTTAGGTCTCTTCTCCTACCTGTTTCCGTCACTGTCTCTGTCTGTTATTAGGTCTGTGTGCTTGTCTGTTTCTGTGCCTGCCTCTGTCTGTCTTTAGGTCTCTTCTATTATCTGTTTCTGTCGCTTTCTCTGTCTGTGTTTGGGTGTATGTGTGGGTGTCTGTTTCTGTGCCTGCCTATGTCTGTCTTTAGGTCTCTTCTCGTATCTGTTTCTGTCACTGTCTCTGTCTCTGATTAGGTCTGTCTCCTTGTCTCTTTCTGTGCCTGCCTATATCTGTCTTTAGGTCTCTTCTCCTATGTGTTTCTGTCACTGTCCTTGTCTGTGTTTATGTATGTCTGCTTGTCTGTTTCTGTGCCTGCCTATGTCTGCCTTTAGGTCTCTTCTCCTATCTGTTTCTGTCACTGTCTATGTCTGTGATTAGGTCTGTCTGCTTGTCTGTTTCTGTGCCTGCCTATGTCTCTCTTTGGTCTCTTCTATCTGTTTCTGTCACTCTCTCTGTCTGTGTTTAGGTCTGTCTGCTTGTCTGTTTCTGTGCCTGCCTATGTCTGTTTTAGGTCTCTTCTCCTATCTGCTTCTGTCACTGTCTCTGTCTGTGTTTGGGTCTGTCTGTTTCTCTGTTTCTGTGCCTGCCTCTGTCTGTCTTTAGGTGTCTTCTCCTAATTCTTTCTGTCACTGTCTCTGTCTGTGTTTAGGTCTGTCTGCTTGTCTCTTTCCGTGAATGCCTATGTCTGTCTTCAGGTGTCTTCTCCTTTCTGTTTCTGTCACTGTCCCTGTCTTCTTTAGGTCTGTCTGCTTGTCTGTTTCTGTGTCTGCCTAAGTGTTTCTTTAGGTCTCTTCTCCCATCTGTTTCTGTCACTGTCTCTGTCTGTTATTAGGTCTGTCTGCTTGTCTGTTTCTGTGCCTGCCTATGTCTGTCTTTAGGTCTCTTCTCCTATCTGTTTCTGTCACTGTCTCTGTCTGTGATTAGGTCTGTCTCCTTGTCAGTTTCTGTGCCTGCCTATGTCTCTCTTTAGTTCTCTTCTTTCTGTTTCTGTCACTCTCTCTGTCTGTTATTAGGTCTGTCTGCTTGTCTGTTTCTGTGCCTGCCTATGTCTGTCCTTAGGTCTCTTATCGTATCTGTTTCTGTCACTCTCTCTGTCTGTGATTAGATCTGTCTGCTTGTCTGTTTCTGTGCCTGCGTATGTCTGTCTTTAGGTCTCTTCTCGTATCTGTTTCTGTCACTGTCTCTGTCTTTGATTAGGTCTGTCTCCTTGTCTCTTTCTGTGCCTGCCTATATCTGTATTTAGGTCTCTTCTCCTATCTGTTTCTGTCACTGTCCTTGTCTGTGTTTAGGTATGTCTGCTTGTCTGTTTCTGTGTTTGCCTATGTCTGCCTTTAGGTCTCTTCTCCTATCTGTTTCTGTCACTCTCTCTGTCTGCTTGTCTGTTTCTGTGCCTGCCTAAGTGTTTCTTTAGGTCTCTTCTCCTATCTGTTTCTGTCACTGTCTCTGTCTGTAATTAGGTCTGTCTGCTTGTCTGTTTCTGTGCCTGCCTATGTCTGTCTTTAGGTCTGTTCTCCTATCTGTTTCTGTCACTGTCTCTGTCTTTGATTAGGTCTGTCTGCTTGTCTCTTTCTGTGCCTGCCTATGTCTGTCTTTAGGTCTCTTCTAGTATCTGTTTCTGTCACTGTCCTTGTCTGTGTTTAGGTATGTCTGCTTGTCTGTTTCTGTGTTTGCCTATGTCTGCCTTTAGGTCTCTTCTCCTATCTGTTTCTGTCACTGCCTCTGTCTGTAATTAGGTCTGCCTCCTTGTCAGTTTCTGTGCCTGCCTATATCTGTCTTTAGGTCTCTTCTCCTATCTGTTTCTGTCACTGTCTATGTCTGTGAGTAGGTCTGTCTGCTTGTCTGTTTCTGTGCCTGCCTATGTCTGTCTTTAGGTCTCTTCTCCTATCTGTTTCTGTCACTCTCTCTGTCTGCTTGTCTGTTTCTGTGCCTGCCTAAGTGTTTCTTTAGGTCTCTTCTCCTATCTGTTTCTGTCACTGTCTCTGTCTGTAATTAGGTCTGGCTGCTTGTCTGTTTCTGTGCCTGCCTCTGTCTGTCTTTAGGTCTCTTCTATTATCTGTTTCTGTCGCTTTCTCTGTCTGTGCTTGGGTGTATGTGTGGGTGTCTGTTTCTGTGCCTGCCTATGTCTGTCTTTAGGTCTGTTCTCCTATCTGTTTCTGTCACTGTCTCTGTCTGTGATTAGGTCTGTCTCCTTATCAGTTTCTGTCCCGTCTATGTCTCTCTTTAGTTCTCTTCTTTCTGTTTCTGTCACTCTCTCTGTCTGTTATTAGGTCTGTCTGCTTGTCTGTTTCTGTGCCTGCCTATGTCTGTCTTTAGGTCTCTTCTCGTATCTGTTTCTGTCACTGTCTCTGTCTGTGATTAGGTCTGTCTCCTTGTCTCTTTCTGTGCCTGCCTATATCTGTCTTTAGGTCTCTTCTAATATCTGTTTCTGTCACTGTCCTTGTCTGTGTTTATGTATGTCTGTTTCTGTGGCAGTATATGTCTGTCTTTAGGTCTCTTCTCCTATCTGTTTCTGTCACTGTCTCTGTCTGTGTTTAGGTCTGTCTGCTTGTCTGTTTCTCTGCCTGCCTATGTCTGTCTATAGGTCTCTTCTCCTCTCTGTTTCTGTCATTGTCTCTGTGTGTGCTTAGGTCTGTCTGCTTGTCTGTTTCTGTGCCTGCCTATGTCTCTCCTTAGGTCTCGTCTATCTGTATCTGTCACTGTCTCTGTCTGTGGATAGGTATGTCTGGTTGTCTGTTTCTGTGCCTGCCTTTGTCTCTCTTTAGGTCTTTTCTTCCATCTGTTTCTGTCACTGTCTCTGTCTGTTTTTAGGTCTGTCTGCTTGTCTGTTTCTGTGCCTCTCAATATCACTTCTATTGAGACCTTCTTAGGTCTCTTCTATCTGTTTCTGTCACTGTCTTTGTCTGTGCTTGTCTGTTTCTGTGCCTGCCTCTGTCTGTCTTTAGGTCTCTTCTATTATCTGTTTCTGTCGCTTTCTCTGTCTGTGTTTGGGTGTATGTGTGGGTGTCTGTTTCTGTGCCTGCCTATGTCTGTCTTTAGGTCTCTTCTCGTATCTGTTTCTGTCACTGTCTCTGTCTCTGATTAGGTCTGTCTCCTTGTCTCTTTCTGTGCCTGCCTATATCTGTCTTTAGGTCTCTTCTCCTATGTGTTTCTGTCACTGTCCTTGTCTGTGTTTATGTATGTCTGCTTGTCTGTTTCTGTGCCTGCCTGTGTCTGTCTTTATGTCTCTGTCTGTGTTTATGTCTGTCTGCTTGTCTGTTTCTGTGCCTTTCTATGTCTCTCATTATTTCTCTTCTATCTGTTTCTGTCTCTGTCTCTGTCTGTGTTTAGGTCTGTCTGCTTGTCTGCTTCTGTGCCTGCGTATGTCTGTCTATAGGCTCCTTCTCCTCTCTGTTTCTGTCATTGTCTCTGTGTGTGTTTAGGTCTGTCTGCTTGTCTGTTTCTGTGCCTGCCTGTGTCTGTCTTTATGTCTCTCTGTGTTTATGTCTGTCTGCTTGTCTCTTTCTGTGCCTGCCTATGTCTGTATTTAGGTCTCTTCTCCTATCTGTTTCTGTCACTGTCCTTGTCTGTGTTTAGGTATGTCTGCTTGTCTGTTTCTGTGTTTGCCTATGTCTGCCTTTAGGTCTCTTCTCCTATCTGTTTCTGTCACTCTCTCTGTCTGCTTGTCTGTTTCTGTGCCTGCCTAAGTGTTTCTTTAGGTCTCTTCTCCTATCTGTTTCTGTCACTGTCTCTGTCTGTAATTAGGTCTGCCTCCTTGTCAGTTTCTGTGCCTGCCTATATCTGTCTTTAGGTCTCTTCTCCTATCTGTTTCTGTCACTGTCTATGTCTGTGAGTAGGTCTGTCTGCTTGTCTGTTTCTGTGCCTGCCTATGTCTGTCTTTAGGTCTCTTCTCCTATCTGTTTCTGTCACTCTCTCTGTCTGCTTGTCTGTTTCTGTGCCTGCCTAAGTGTTTCTTTAGGTCTCTTCTCCTATCTGTTTCTGTCACTGTCTCTGTCTGTAATTAGGTCTGGCTGCTTGTCTGTTTCTGTGCCTGCCTCTGTCTGTCTTTAGGTCTCTTCTATTATCTGTTTCTGTCGCTTTCTCTGTCTGTGCTTGGGTGTATGTGTGGGTGTCTGTTTCTGTGCCTGCCTATGTCTGTCTTTAGGTCTGTTCTCCTATCTGTTTCTGTCACTGTCTCTGTCTGTGATTAGGTCTGTCTCCTTATCAGTTTCTGTCCCGTCTATGTCTCTCTTTAGTTCTCTTCTTTCTGTTTCTGTCACTCTCTCTGTCTGTTATTAGGTCTGTCTGCTTGTCTGTTTCTGTGCCTGCCTATGTCTGTCTTTAGGTCTCTTCTCGTATCTGTTTCTGTCACTGTCTCTGTCTGTGATTAGGTCTGTCTCCTTGTCTCTTTCTGTGCCTGCCTATATCTGTCTTTAGGTCTCTTCTAATATCTGTTTCTGTCACTGTCCTTGTCTGTGTTTATGTATGTCTGTTTCTGTGGCAGTATATGTCTGTCTTTAGGTCTCTTCTCCTATCTGTTTCTGTCACTGTCTCTGTCTGTGTTTAGGTCTGTCTGCTTGTCTGTTTCTCTGCCTGCCTATGTCTGTCTATAGGTCTCTTCTCCTCTCTGTTTCTGTCATTGTCTCTGTGTGTGCTTAGGTCTGTCTGCTTGTCTGTTTCTGTGCCTGCCTATGTCTCTCCTTAGGTCTCGTCTATCTGTATCTGTCACTGTCTCTGTCTGTGGATAGGTATGTCTGGTTGTCTGTTTCTGTGCCTGCCTTTGTCTCTCTTTAGGTCTTTTCTTCCATCTGTTTCTGTCACTGTCTCTGTCTGTTTTTAGGTCTGTCTGCTTGTCTGTTTCTGTGCCTCTCAATATCACTTCTATTGAGACCTTCTTAGGTCTCTTCTATCTGTTTCTGTCACTGTCTTTGTCTGTGCTTGTCTGTTTCTGTGCCTGCCTCTGTCTGTCTTTAGGTCTCTTCTATTATCTGTTTCTGTCGCTTTCTCTGTCTGTGTTTGGGTGTATGTGTGGGTGTCTGTTTCTGTGCCTGCCTATGTCTGTCTTTAGGTCTCTTCTCGTATCTGTTTCTGTCACTGTCTCTGTCTCTGATTAGGTCTGTCTCCTTGTCTCTTTCTGTGCCTGCCTATATCTGTCTTTAGGTCTCTTCTCCTATGTGTTTCTGTCACTGTCCTTGTCTGTGTTTATGTATGTCTGCTTGTCTGTTTCTGTGCCTGCCTGTGTCTGTCTTTATGTCTCTGTCTGTGTTTATGTCTGTCTGCTTGTCTGTTTCTGTGCCTTTCTATGTCTCTCATTATTTCTCTTCTATCTGTTTCTGTCTCTGTCTCTGTCTGTGTTTAGGTCTGTCTGCTTGTCTGCTTCTGTGCCTGCGTATGTCTGTCTATAGGCTCCTTCTCCTCTCTGTTTCTGTCATTGTCTCTGTGTGTGTTTAGGTCTGTCTGCTTGTCTGTTTCTGTGCCTGCCTGTGTCTGTCTTTATGTCTCTCTGTGTTTATGTCTGTCTGCTTGTCTGTTTCTGTGCCTTTCTATGTCTCTCATTATTTCTCTTCTATCTGTTTCTGTCTCTGTCTCTGTCTGTGTTTAGGTCTGTCTGCTTGTCTGCTTCTGTGCCTGCGTATGTCTGTCTATAGGCTCCTTCTCCTCTCTGTTCCTGCCACTGTTTCTGTCTGTGCATAGGTCTGTCTGCTTGTCTGCTTCTGTACCTGACAATGTCCGTCTTTAGGTCTCTTCTCATAAGTGTTTCTGTCACTGTCTCTGTCTGTGTTTAGGTCTGTCTGCTTGTCTGTCTCTGTGCCTGCATATGTCTCTCTTTTGATCTCTTCTATCTGTTTCTGCAACTGTCTCAGTCTACGTTTAGCTCTGTCTGCTTGTCTGTTTCTGTGCCTGCCTATGTCTTTCTTTAGGTCTCTTCTCCTTTCTGTTTCTGTCACTGTCCTCTTCTGTGTTTAGGTATGTGTGCTTGTCTGTTTCTGTGCCTGCCTATGTCTGTCTTTAGGTCTCTTCTCCAATCCGTCACTGTCTCTGTCTGTGATTAGGTCTGTCTGCTTGTCTGTTTCTGTGCCTGCCTATGTCTGTCTTTAGGTCTCTTCTCCAATCCGTCACTGTCTCTGTCTGTGATTAGGTCTGTCTGCTTGTCTGTTTCTGTGCCTGCCTATGTCTGTCTTTAGGTCTCTTCTCCTATCTGTTTCTGTCACTGTCCTTGTCTGTGTTTAGGTAAGTCTGCTTGTCTGTTTCTGTGTTTGCCTATGTCTGCCTTTAGGTCTCTTCTCCTATCTGTTTCTGTCACTGTCTATGTCTGTGATTAGGTCTGTCTGCTTGTCTGTTTCTGTGCCTGCCTATGTCTGTCTTTAGGTCTCTTCTCCTATCTGTTTCTGTCACTCTCTCTGTCTGCTTGTCTGTTTCTGTGCCTGCCTATGTCTCTCTTTGGTCTCTTCTATCTGTTTCTGTCACTCTCTCTGTCTGTGTTTAGGTCTGTCTGCTTGTCTGTTTCTGTGCCTGCCTATGTCTGTTTTAGGTGTCTTCTCCTATCTGTTTCTGTCGCTGTCTCTGTCTGTGTTTGGGTCTGTCTGTTTCTCTGTTTCTGTGATTGAATATGTCTGTCTTTAGGTGTCTTCTCCTAAATCTTTCTGTCACTGTCTCTGTCTGTGTTTAGGTCTGTCTGCTTGTCTCTTTCCGTGAATGCCTATGTCTGTCTTCAGGTGTCTTCTCCTTTCTGTTTCTGTCACTGTCCTTGTCTTCTTTAGGTCTGTCTGCTTGTCTGTTTCTGTGTCTGCCTAAGTGTTTCTTTAGGTCTCTTCTCCTATCTGTTTCTGTCACTGTCTCTGTCTGTTATTAGGTCTGTCTGCTTGTCTGTTTCTGTGCCTGCCTCTTTCTGTCTTTAGGTCTCTTCTATTATCTGTTTCTGTCGCTTTCTCTCTCTGTGTTTGGGTGTATGTGTGGGTGTCTGTTTCTGTGCCTGCCTATGTCTGTCTTTAGGTCTCTTCTCCTATCTGTTTCTGTCACTGTCTCTGTCTGTGATTAGGTCTGTCTCCTTGTCAGTTTCTGTGCCTGCCTATGTCTCTCTTTAGTTCTCTTCTTTCTGTTTCTGTCACTCTCTCTGTCTGTTGTTAGGTCTGTCTGCTTGTCTGTTTCTGTGCCTGCCTATGTCTGTCTTTAGGTCTCTTCTCCTCTCTGTTTCTGTCATTGTCTCTGTGTGTGCTTAGGTCTGTCTGCTTGTCTGTTTCTGTGCCTGCCTATGTCTGTCTCTAGGTCTCTTCTCCTATCTGTTTCTGTCACTGTCTCTGTCTGTTATTAGGTCTGTCTGCTTGTCTGTTTCTGTGCCTGCCTCTGTCTGTCTTTAGGTCTCTTCTATTATCTGTTTCTGTCGCTTTCTCTGTCTGTGTTTGGGTGTATGTGTGGGTGTCTGTTTCTGTGCCTGCCTATGTCTGTCTTTAGGTCTCTTCTCCTATCTGTTTCTGTCACTGTCTCTGTCTGTGATTACATCTGTCTCCTTGTCTGTTTCTGTGGTTGCCTATGACTGTCTTTAGATCCCTTCTCCTCTGTGTTTCTGTCACTGTCTCTGTCTGTGATTTAGGTCTGTCTGCCTGTCTGTTTCTGTTCCTTTCTATGCCTCTCATTATTTCTCTTCTACCTGTTTCTGTCTCTGTCTCTGTCTGTGTTTAGGTCTGTCTGCTTGTTTGCTTCTGTGCCTGCGTATGTCTGTCTATAGGTTCCTTCTCCTCTCTGTTTCTGTCATTGTCTCTGTGTGTGTTTAGGTCTGTCTGCTTGTCTGCTTCTGTACCTGACAATGTCTGTCTTTAGGTCTCTTCTCGTATATGTTTCTGTCACTCTCTCTGTCTGTGATTAGATCTGTCTGCTTGTCTGTTTCTGTGCCTGCCTATATCTGTCTTTAGGTCTCTTCTCCTATGTGTTTCTGTCACTGTCCTTGTCTGTGTTTAGGTATGTCTGCTTGTCTGTTTCTGTGTTTGCCTATGTCTGCCTTTAGGTCTCTTCTCCTATCTGTTTCTGTCACTGTCTATGTCTGTGATTAGGTCTGTCTGCTTGTCTGTTTCTGTGCCTGCCTATGTCTGTCTCTAGGTCTCTTCTCCTATCTGTTTCTGTCACTGTCTCTGTCTGTTATTAGGTCTGTCTGCTTGTCTGTTTCTGTGCCTGCCTCTGTCTGTCTTTAGGTCTCTTCTATTATCTGTTTCTGTCGCTGTCTCTGTCTGTGTTTGGGTGTATGTGTGGGTGTCTGTTTCTGTGCCTGCCTATGTCTGTCTTTAGGTCTCTTCTCCTATCTGTTTCTGTCACTGTCTCTGTCTGTGATTACATCTGTCTCCTTGTCTGTTTCTGTGGTTGCCTATGTCTGTCTTTAGATCCCTTCTCCTATGTGTTTCTGTCACTGTCTCTGTCTGTGATTTAGGTCTGTCTGCCTGTCTGTTTCTGTGCCTTTCTATGCCTCTCATTATTTCTCTTCTACCTGTTTCTGTCTCTGTCTCTGTCTGTGTTTAGATCTGTCTGCTTGTTTGCTTCTGTGCCTGCGTATGTCTGTCTATAGGTTCCTTCTCCTCTCTGTTTCTGTCATTGTCTCTGTGTGTGTTTAGGTCTGTCTGCTTGTCTGCTTCTGTACCTGACAATGTCTGTCTTTAGGTCTCTTCTCATAAGTGTTTCTGTCACTGTCTCTGTCTGTGTTTAGGTCTGTTTGCTTGTCTGTCTCTGTGCCTGCATATGTCTCTCTTTTGATCTCTTCTATCTGTTTCTGCAACTGTCTCAGTCTGCATTTAGCTCTGTCTGCTTGTCTGTCTCTGTGCCTGCCTATGTCTTTCTTTAGATCTCTTCTCCTATCTGTTTCTGTCACTGTCTCTGTCTGTGATTAGTTCTTTCTGCTTGTCTGTTTCTGTGCCTGCCTATGTCTGTCTTTAGGTCTCTTCTCCTATCCGTTTCTGTCACTGTCTCTGTCTGTAATTAGGTCTGTCTCCTTGTCTCTTTCTGTGCCTGCCTATGTCTGTCTTTAGGTCTCTTCTCCTATCTGTTTCTGTCACTGTCTATGTCTGTGATTAGGTCTGTCTGCTTGTCTGTTTCTGTGCCTGCTTATGTCTGTCTTTAGGTCTCTTCTCCTATCTCTTTCTGTCGCTGTCTCTGTCTGTGTTAGGGTCTCTCTGTTTGGCTGTTTCTGTGTTTGACTATGTCTGTCTTTAGGTCTCTTCTCCTATCTGTTTCTTTCGCTGTCTCTGTCTGTGTTTGGGTCTGTCTGTTTCTCTTTTTCTGTGATTGAATATGTCTGTCTTTAGGTGTCTTCTCCTAAATCTTTCTGTCACTGTCTCTGTCTGTGTTTAGGTCTGTCTGCTTGTCTGTTTCCGTGAATGCCTATGTCTGTCTTCATGTCTCTTCTCCTTTCTGTTTCTGTCACTGTCCTTGTCTGCTTTAGGTCTGTCTGCTTGCCTGTTTCTGTGTCTGTCTAAGTGTTTCTTTATGTATCTTCTCCTATCTGTTTCTGTCACTGTCTCTGTCTGTGATTAGATCTGTCTGCTTGTCTGTTTCTGTGTTTGCCTATGTCTGTCTTTAGATCTCTTCTCCTATCTGTTTCTGTCACTGTCTCTGTCTGTGATTAGGTCTGTCTGCTTGTCTGTTTCTGTGCCTGCCTATGTCTGTCTTTAGGTCTCTTCTCGTATCTGTTTCTGTCACTGTCTCTGTCTGTTATTAGGTCTGTCTGCTTGTCTGTTTCTGTGCCTTCCTATGTCTGTCTTTAGGTCTCTTCTCCTATCTGTTTCTGTCACTGTCTTTGTCTGTGATTAGGTCTGTCTGCTTGTCTGTTTCTGTGCCTGCCTATGTCTGTCTTTAGGTCTCTTCTCCTATCTCTTTCTGTCACTCTCTCTGTCTGTGATTAGATCTGTCTGCTTGTCTGTTTCTGTGCTTGCCTATGTCTGTCTTTAGGTCTCTTCTCGTATCTGTTTCTGTCACTGTGTCTGTCTGTTATTAGGTCTGTCTGCTTGTCTGTTTCTGTGCCTGCCTATGTCTGTCTTTAGGTCTCTTTTCCTATCTGCTTCTGTCACTGTCTCTGTCTGTGATTAGGTCTGTCTGCTTGTCTGTTTCTGTGCCTGCCTATGTCTGTCTTTAGGTCTCTTCTCCTATCTCTTTCTGTCACTCTCTCTGTCTGTGATTAGATCTGTCTGCTTGTCTGTTTCTGTGCTTGCCTATGTCTGTCTTTAGGTCTCTTCTCGTATCTGTTTCTGTCACTGTGTCTGTCTGTTATTAGGTCTGTCTCCTTGTCTCTTTCTGTGTTTGCCTATGTCTGTCTTTAGATCTCTTCTCCTATCAGTTTCTGTCACTGTCTCTGTCTGTGATTAGGTCTGTCTGCTTGTCTGTTTCTGTGCCTGCCTATGTGTGTCTTTAGGTCTCTTCTCGTATCTGTTTCTGTCACTGTCTCTGTCTGTTATTAGGTCTGTCTGCTTGTCTGTTTCTGTGAATGCCTAAGTGTTTCTTTAGGTCTCTTCTACTACCTGTTTCTGTCACTGTCTCTGTGATTAGTTCTTGTCTGTTTCTGTGCCTGCCTATGTCTGTCTTTATGTCTCTTCTCCTTTCTGTTTCTGTCACTGTCTCTGTCTGTGTTTAGGCCTGTCTGCTTGTCTGTTTCTGTGCCTGCCTATGTCTTTCTTTGCGTCTCTTCTCGTATCTCTTCTCTGTGATTGTCTCTGCCTGCTAATTGGTGTGTCCTTTTGTCTGTTTCTGTCACTGTCTCTGTCTGTAGGTCTGTTCTCTGTTTCTGCCTTTGTCTGTGCCTGGCTTTAGGTCTGTCTTCTTGTCTGTTTCTGTCAATGTCTCTGTCATGCCTTAGGTCTGTCTTCTTGTCTGTCTCTTTCACTGTCTCCGTTTGGCTCTTCTCTTATCTCTTTCTGTCGCTGTCTTTATCTGACTTTAGGTCTGTCTGCTTGTCTTTTACTGATCCTGTCTATGTCTGTCTTTAGGACTGTTCTCCTATATGCTTGTATCAATGTCTATCTTCTATCACTCTCGAGGTCTGGTCTTAGGTCTGTTCTGTTATCTGTTTCTATCACTGTCCTTGTGTGTCTTTAGGTCAGTTTCTGTTTCTGTCTAGGTCTTTCTCTATGTCTCTTCCCTTTTCTATTTTTGTTTCTGTCCGTGTCTGGGCTTTAGGTCTGTTCTCTTATTTGTTTCTATCACTGTCCCCGACTATAGGTGTGTGCTCATACCTTTTTCTGTCACCGTCTATGTATGGTTATATGTCTCTCCTCTTGTCTGCCTGAATATGTGTCTTTTTTCTTATCTGCTTCTGTTACTTGTCTGTTTCTGTTTCTGCCTATGTCTGTCTGTCTTTAGATCTTTTCACTAACCTGTTTCGATCACCGTCTGTGTCTGGCTTTAGGTATGTTCTCTTATCTATTTCTGTCACTGTCTCTGTCTGGCTTTAGATCTGTTCTCTTGCCTGTTTCTATCACTCTCTCTGTCTGGCTTAAGGTCTCTCCTCTTGTCTGTTTCTCTGTCTCTGTCTGGCTTTATGTCTGTTTCCGTATCTGCTTCTATCACCGTCCATGTCTGACTTTAGGTCTCTTCTTCTATCTGTTTCTGTCACTGTCCTTGTGTGTCCTTAGATCTGTCTGCTTGCCTGATTCTGTGCTTGTCTATGTCTGTCTCTGGGTCTGTTCTCTTTTCTGTTTCTATCACTGTCTATTTCTGTCTTGAGATCTCTTCTCTTGTCTGTTCTGTCACTGTCTCTGTCTGGCTTTAAATCTGTCTGTTCATCTGTTTCCTTCTTTCTCTTATTTTTTTGCTTTCTTTCTTTGCTCTGTGTCTGTTCTCGCCTCTTTTACTAGCATTGGCACATCGTATATTTATTAGA
Source organism: Allolobophora icterica (assembly GCA_963556255.1). Classification (NCBI taxonomy): domain Eukaryota; kingdom Metazoa; phylum Annelida; class Clitellata; order Crassiclitellata; family Lumbricidae; genus Allolobophora; species Allolobophora icterica. The sequence continues at coordinate 3,687,925 of OY744608.1, read as the reverse complement.
ATGAGGAGATTAAGGAGTTGGAATATAGATGGACGTGAACCCAGGCAAGACGTCATTTATCATTTATTTACGAGTAATGAAACTTTATCTAAGCTTTTTGGTTTACTTATAATAAGCGCTTAATGTTATCGTGGTGTAAATGTTGCTCATTAATGTCTTTTGTGAGAAATGCGATGACCAAATGCATCACATTGTCTCTGTAGGTGTTAGGCATTTGGGTATTCCGATCATCGCAAGTGTCTCTGGCAGTTTCACTTTCCATTTTGATGTGGGATTCTTTAAGATTGATTAATCGTTTTTGCGTTATCATACGAAATAGCAGGCAATAAATCTGCTTCGTATGCTCCCAATCACTAGCTCACTCTATCTGTATCTCTGTATCTGTCTCTGTCTCCTAATGTCTGTCTCCGTATCTGTGTCTTTCTATCCGTGCCTCTGTTTCCGTGTCTCTGTATCCGTGTATCCGTGTCTCCGTGTTTCCGGTTCGTCTTCGTGTGTCTTTCTCCGTATCTCCGTGTCCGTGTCTCCGTGTCCGTGTCCGTGTCCATCTCTCTCTCTCTCTCTCTCTCTCTCTCTCTCTCTCTCTCTCTCTCTCTCATCTCTCTCTCTCTCTCTCTCTCTCTCTCTCTCTCTCTCTCTCTCTCTCTCTCTCTCTCTCTCTCTCTCTCTCTCTCTCTCTCTCTCTCTCTCTCTCTCTCTCTCTCTCTCTCTCTCTCTCTCTCTCTCTCTCTATCTATCTATCTATCTATCTCTCTCTCATATACTTCCATTTTCAGACGCTCTTCTTTCACTCTTATGACCAATTGACTTTTTCTCAATTTAACTGCGTTTCTTGTCATTCCCGCATTTCTTTCTCTCTGTATCTATTTCTTTCTCTTTCTGCATCTTTGTTGCTCTGACTTTCCTTTTTTGAGCGTGTCACTTCTTTCTTTGTCTCTGTATCTCTCTTGCTCTTACTCTATTACCAAGTCCATGTCCTTCGTTCCCAATCTTCCAATTCTCTATCCTGTCTCACTCTATCAACATCGCTCTCCTGTTCACGCTCTCGCTCTTGATTTCCTCTCCATCCGTTTTAGTCTAACGCACAGATCTAGTCTTTTCGATCCACTTATTCGCTCAGTCTCTTATATATTTACTTCTGTGTCCCAGGCTCTACCGCTTTTCGACCTATTCTAATGTCTAGTAGTTGTGTCTTTTCGCGAATATTTGTCTTGCGTTCCCATCCAAGTAAAAGTAGATTATTCAAAATTAAGAATATTTCTAAAATTGGGCATTCTGTGGGTAATGCCAAACTGGCGATGAAATTCGACTGCCTGAGCGCTGAAATGATCGGACTACGGAGACCTTTGCCAACACCTCCTCGTGGTGGTCTCTGGGCATGCAGTTTTACCACATGGTAGACTGCATGGCAAGGATTGGCAGCCGCACGTCATTATTCAGTTTTATCATCATAGTCATCATCATCATCATCATCATCATCATCATCATCATCAGTTCCTGACGCTAGCCATTTGGGGGCGATAGGTACGAATAAATTATATCCATTTTCATCGGTCATTTGTCAAGTATAATCCCCCTTTAGTATTACTCCAAGGGATGTTATGTCATCATTTATGGTATCTATCTAGCGTAGTTTTGGTCTGCCTTTGTTTTTTTTTCTTTCGAATCTTGCATGTCGTGCATCTCATTACAAAGTTCTTTCTTGTTTCAATTTCTTAGTTAAAGACCAGGCTAGTCCAGGATGTCTTTAGTCTTTACCATGAATCGATTGTAAATATCATACTGTAGTATAAAATAGGCCTCTAAATGGCTTACCAAAATCAGAGACGCTTACCATATTCGCTGGTGCTTTTTCATGTCAAAATTGCGATACTATGTTTATATGTAAGTTCTCAAATGACCGATGAAAATGGATATAATTTATTCGTACCTATTCGTACCATGCAGTCAACCATGTGGTAGAACTGCATGTCCAGAGACCACCACGAGGAGGAGAGTTCTAATGACAAATTTAACTCCGGAGATGTCAAGGAAACAGTGATGGATAATTAAGGTTTTGTGTCTAATTAATTAGAATTAGCATTAGTTCAAATTTGACAATCATTATCATGACAACATTCTAACGCGCGCAAAGTCACACAGAAAGGGGCGCGGTTAGTCAGTCGCCAGCTGAAGCGCAGTTAGGTATCTATATGTTTGAAGGTCAAGGAGAAATAGTGAGTTCAAATTTGATAATTAGAATTAGCATTTTTAGAAGAACTAATCAATTAGAATTAGCACTCAACTAATTAATTAGAATTAGGTGTTGACATCAGAATGAAAAATGACACAAAATGTATGTTTAAGCTTACTCCCTTGGTATACAATCTATTAGAACGCCGTCAAGTTGAATTGGTATTCACATTCAGATATTTGATATTCGCTATGGAAAGATATTACACATATATCTAAAAAACTGCTGCTCAAATTTCAAGCTCTTCGTCTAATTTCTACTTATAATTGTGGAAATGTTTTTAATTATAAGAAATCGGAGTTGCATTGTGAAACTATCATGTGTTTTAAAGTATTATTTTCAAGCCTATGTTATTTGCGACAACTTCTGCAACACCAACCGCTCGCTGCATTGAAACTGTTGTTTCAGGAACAACATGTTTCAGATGCACTGCGAGAGTCTGAAAAATCTCATTTTATTTTCTTACCAGAAGCTAGCAATTTTAATTCTGAAACAACGACTTTCCAGTTAATTTTACTTTACTTTTGGATTAGTATATGTACTGAAATTTTTCTGAAAAATGTGTCACACCTAAAGACAGTTTTTCTTTAAAAGATATCATAAAAAACTAGACATATAATATTTGTTGATATTTTAGTTCTAGTGAATTCAGTTTGCAAAAATAATGTAAGTAAGGAAATATATAGGCACGGTAATTATGAAGCTAATTTCGATGTAATTAGAATTGGACAACTTTAAGTAGAATTAGAATAAGAATTAGCAATATTTCGGTTACTAACTAATTAGAATTAGTTACCAAGTGTCTAATTTATTTCTTACCCGTCACTTTATCGCCATCGATTGAAACGGTTTTGGCATCTCATGCTTGTAAAGCATCTGGTGAAAGCGTTTTAAACGTGTTTAATTATGCAACCGTGTCCCATGCTTGAATAGCATCAGTTTAAACCCTTAAAAAGGTGTCTAAATAGAGCGTTAACCAATCAGCCATTGTGTTTCAAACCAAATTAATTTATTTCGACGTAATAAAATGTGCCAGTGGTGGGTAACAAATTATTTAGAAACTAATTAATTTCCACTTTTACCAGAGTAAGGGCAGTGGCGAAGTTCCATTGTTGAGATGTCATTACATAGTGTAATAAAAAAGATGATTATCGTTGCCCTTCTCCTTTATCTATTTAGACACCTTTAAATCGTTTATTTCAGATATTATATACTTTGAATATTCGTTTAAAAGTAAATTCACCGCTTTTCAGTAATGTTATCGGAAACTCGTCTGTGATCCAAATTACAGATTATCCTTAACAGAAAAGAAATTATAATAGAGGTTGTATTAAGTGAGAATAATTTCTGTCGACCTCAACGGCATTTGTTTACATAAGATGTCGTTAAACTCTGGATCCATTCATGCAATCGCTAGCTCGTCCACGACAATTAATAATTAATTCGCTAATTGGTGCTTAACCACGCTGTTTCATAAGAAAGCTGATTAGCATCGCCCTCCTCCTTTATCCGGGTTTTTGACTTGCACGAGCAGCGCTAGTCCAACGGGTGATTATTATAGTTTTGGATGAAGATATTTCAGAGATGTGCAAATCACGTCTGCCTGACCATGCTGTAGTTTTCTTAACTCGATAGATCAATGGGTTTTGTAGCTTGTTCAGGCAGTTCATGTCCCTTGTTAGTTTGTTTAGTATATGAAGTACTTCGTTACAATTAGATTTGTCCCTTTCCACTTGGTTTTGTTTTACTTTGTTTTGTTTTTTCATTACTTATGTGGACTATCAGTAATTAATCACCTTGTCACCTTGTGCTGTCAACTCTTGGAGCCCTAGCGATCGTCATGATAAACATTCTCCATTGCTTCCTATTCGAAGTCAGGTCCCTTAGTTCTTCCAAATTCATGCCAGTTACATCGTGAATCTCATCCATCCATTTCTTCCTTGGTCGACCCCGTCTTTTTTTCCCTCACCACAAGCCAACATCATTTCCTTTTCTAGCCCATCAGATCGCATAACATGACCAAAGAATCCTAGCTTCGATCTTGTCGCCTTTTGTTTTAATGACTCTTCATTCTCGACAACAATCTCCACTCGTATTGATTCGTTCGTCCTTTTCGCTGTCCATGATATTCTCAACATCTTTCTCCATATCCACACTTCACATGCTTTGACCTTTTTCTCCAAGTTCAGTGATCGTCAGTAATTAATACAAACAGTAAATTCTCATGCTTAACTTGGTGCATATCAGTGCACCGCAACATAGCTTTAGAAAAATAGTTTGAAAAGTAGTTACCTATTAATCTGATAGTGACACAGCAGTACCTGCGAGGTCGATGCTAGAAAGCGAAGGGAGAGAACGCAGGCTTTAGCGTGAACCGATCATAAATGCCTCAGACTTGTCTTAGTTTAGACGTTTTTGCTTACGAAAATGCTCCGTTCACACAAATAGACATTTATGTGGGACATGATGGTATAAAGTGTTTAACGACATATGGTAGCTGCAATGGCCGTTGATGTCAACATTACCATCACTTCGCGGGCCGGAAATTTAAGAGCAGCAGCCAAATTCTAACCAATCAGTAGGTACTATTGCTAGAACTTATTGATTAAAGTCAACGTCTGCTTGGACACCTTTAAAACGCTTTCATTCGTTGCTACATTAACATAAAAAAGAAACAAAAAGATGTTTCACCACTATTTCCGGATCAGGGTTTTTCCCGTGATAAACTCGCCTCGACGATAACGGTCCTCGCAACCGTAAAAATTAATGTCGGTAAAAGCTGAAATTGCGAACAAACATCGGAAGGTTCGTAAGTTATTTCAAATGTAAAGTGTGTGTTATAATGTAATGTAATGATGACCTCTGAAAAGAGTCCTTTCTTCATGCCATAGTTCCAACGCTGCTTAAGAAACCTTCTCTCGACCATGACGACCTGTCATACTGCAGAGTTACGGACGCAACTCAACTTTGAGCTTCATGTCTCAAACTGTTCAGCGGGTAGTTATAAATCGTAATCAAACTTATCCAACGCCCGAATCTCCTCATTTCATTCTGCATGTCTTAAGTTTATTTTAATAAAATGTACAATTCTTGCTGTTCGTAATGACATCTTGTGCTCTATGGATAGGGGTATGGGAAAGGCAGTTGCTCTCATTTAAATGTCTGCTTCTTTTGATTATGTGGACCATTCTCTTTCCTTCTTGTTGATGTCTTACAATAAAACACACTGAAATGCCAAACATTTCATAACTGTTTTGTTAAAGCCATTACTAATAATTTCAGATGCGAATATATAACATACTTACTCAAATCTTTGCATTGGCTTCCTGTTCAGCATAGGATTTGCTTCAACTTTGGGATAAGTTCAAAAATTCCAATGAAACGTTGGGCTGGCCAACCACATATACTTAACCCTCGAATGCCCAAGGGGGGTCCAACCGGACCCCAGACCCGCTTTTCCACGAATATCTTTAGAACGGCTATGAAATTGTAGAAATAGTTTTAGGACATCCTAAAGCCTTCAATTTGGCTTCGTATGATATATTTTGCGTGAGTATTCTACCACCCTGTAGCCCGCAACCGTAGCATATACCAAGGATCCCCCAAGATATGCGGCTGGTGGTTATACTGGCACATGGTCTACCAGCCCAGAAATATATTTTTTACGGATGTTATTGTTAAATGCCATATATCAGTCAATTGCATATTGAATTTGGATTATAACAAGCCAAATGCCGTTAAAATATTCCAATCCTGTACCCCACAACCATAGCATATACCAAGGGCACCCCAAGATATGCGGCTGATGGTCACACTGGCACATGGTTTACCAGCCCAGAAATAAATTTTTAAACTCACGTTATTAGGCATCGTTGGACGGCGAATTCAACGCTGAGTGTAATACAGTTTGATCCCTCTGTTGCCTATTCGAAGTTATACAGGCAAAGGCTACATGCGTACAATTGAATACCTGCGAAAACCCCGTAATTGCAAAATACTACAAACAAGTATTGAAGTTCAAATAAAGTTTCACCAGGTGGTGCTATTGTGAAATACCATATATCAGTCGATTGGAAATTCAATTTGGATTATAACAAGCCAAATCCCGTTAAAAATATTCCAATCCCTTCTCCAGCTATCACAATGAAAACACTGGGGTCCGGTCGGACCCCCCCCTTGGGCATTCGTGTACCAAAAATAGCTTGGGCATTCGAGGGTTAAATCAGCCCTTATTCCTGTGATCCCTCATTATTCAACGCCATCGTCTGACTACGTGTATCTTTCTCTGGTAACATCTAAACATCTAGAATGGTCCTTGATGAACGACCTCTGTCAGTAGCTAGACCAGTGGTTTTCAACCTTTTTGTAGTGACGGAACCCTACACAAGCACTCATTTGCTCGCGGAACCCCGGGGCGTTTTAGCCGTCCATTTTCCCAAGAAATTCTTTCTCTGGTAACATCTAAACATTCCCCTGGCCGACGCCCTCGGAACCCCTGGGTTCCGCGGAACCCCGGTTGAAAACCACTGAGCTAGACCAAGACGTTGGAAAACTTTCTCCCTGTATCTGTCCATTCTGTTCAGTCTTTAGTTCGGTCTCCAATAAAGAAGGCCGTTATTCTGGATAGGCATATTGACCAAATTATCGGTTTGTTTTGGGGCGCAATCGGTTGATGCTACGTGCAATAGACACCAGCGGATGGAATTTACTAAGTACAATTGCAGTAAGTAGCGAGCAACTACTAGAGTGTTTTATGATGTTAATTGTCAATTTAACTGCTAAGAGTTCACATCAGCTGCTACGTTTCCAGTGGCAAAATAAGCCCATTTAACGACACCTTTAAAACGTTTCCCGCCGTGGCGTTATATGGTTGTCAACTTCGATTACCAATTAACGATTACTGTACAGTGTTGCCACTCCTTGGGTTTTTTCACAAGATCTTGGGTTTTTTAATCCGAACTTGGGAAATGGGTTTTTTCCTCGAGACCTTGGGTTTTTTTGCTTGGGTTTTTGCTTGGGTTTTTTCTAATTTAATTGAAACCCCATTTTTTATTATTTTAATCAATTTTTTCAACGCTCTGGATGATCGAGGTCAATAAATAAATGGCGCAATATGGGTGCAAGCATGTGTTACTATAGTAATCTATTGTTATTTTAACATATAACCCTAAAGACTAAATTTCCTATTCTAGTCTACTGCTATATTTAGAAAATATAACTCTAAATGCTAATTATATAAAGGAAATTCCAGACTCAGACTGTACTTTTTCGGAAGATCCCGAAGTAATCAGCTCTTGCTCTTTTTTAAAACTTAAGATATAATATTTAGAATTTCATCCAGCGGGGGAGGCGAAATTTTTTAAGGGAAAATTTTTTAGGGAGGGGTGGCAAAATGACCTTTGTGCATAGAAATAAAATTTGCACAGAAAATAATTAAAAATAAATAATGATCAAGAAAGTGTAGGCCCTACCTAAATTAATAAGTCTTGTTTTCGCATTGAAAATCGTGTTGGGGCTGTTGTAATAATCATAATAATCAAAAGATCTTTCTTAAATATTTGCAAATCCAGGGGCCCCTCCTATGAGTTGCATAGTCTTTTATCTTTATTCTTGTTTTAAAAAATAAAATGTGCGATAGAAGTAATAATTCACGTGATTCGGAATCTGATGAAAATAAAAACATGTATATAAAGATTTTTGATTAGCTTTGAATATTTACTAATAACTTTTAGCAGTTAACAATTACCCATAAAATTGTAAAAAAAGAAAGATTGAAATGAAAGATGGAACAACATTTTTTTACATGAATTGGTATAATTGCATTATATAATTATATTTTATCTTCTAATGCGTTTATTAATTTTAAAAAGTCTGCAGAAAAACCACCTTGGGTTTTCTTGGGTTTTTTCAATGTCCTAACTTGGGTTTTTCATTTTTTATGAGTGGTAACACTGATTACACTATAAAAACTGTTCAAAAATAATTTCGGGTAACGTCAATGGCTTTTGTTGTTATAAGATGTCATTAAACCCTGGATCCATCGAAAATTATAAAGTGTAAAACCTACATCAACGACACACGACGTTGCTAAAAATGGAAACTTGAAAAAATGTGAAACTTGTCAAAAGGATCTTAATTGAGTTCTGCAACATGATCGATTTCTGTCACATACACGGTGTAACTTTCTTATTAAATTGTGTTCTTGCTTTCTTACTTCTTTTGATTTAAGAGCTCGATTAAGACAATCTGGAGCGGCATCCAATGCCTATAAATCATAGGTTTGAAACATTTTAAAGGTGTCTAAAGAGAGCGCTTTAACCTGTGAGTGATGGATGGATGGATTCAAAGTTTGACGACATCTTATAGGATCAAAGGCTGATGACGCCGACATCAATTATTTTGGCATATTGTCGCTTTTTAATGTAACCTGTGACAACTGTGTCTCATGCCTATATAGCATCGGTGTATCAATGCTTCAAAGGTGTCTAAAAGAGCGCTTTAACGAATCGGCCATTGTGTCTCATGCCTATGTACTGTCGGATCGGTTTAGAGCTCTATAAACCGATCGGATCGGTTTATAGAGCTCTGTTAAATTATATGAATTATATCGACGTCAAGATCTTTGTTACCATAAAATGTCGTTAAAGTCTGGATCCATACATCCTCCGGTTAACAGCGTTTTAAAGGTGCATACAGAGATAAGTTAGGCCGGATAGGAGAACAGATACAATCATTCACCGAATTACATATATATAGCATCGTCTGAAAACGTTTTACGGGTGTCGTAAAAGAACAATACGAAAAATGTGTTACTGTGTCGCAAACATATGTTATATAGCCACGTTTAAATCCGTTTCAAAGGTGTCTAATATGAGCGGCTCGTAACAATTGACTATAGTCACGGTATCCCACACAGCATGAAGCAACCTGTTCTAGATGAACAAGCCAACGATTTTTCATGTTATCATTTTCGCAAATTTTATGTGAGACCACGATATTACCCAGAAACTCGTAGGAGGCGCTGAAACTAAAAAAGGGCGAAAGAGAGGCCAATGAGTATTTTGCGGCTTTCCGGCAAGACAATGGCAAAATGGTGAAACATCTCAGAAAAGAGATATCATCACTGTGATACTATACCATACGAGGAGATGCGATATTGTTTTTGAAAATGTGGTCGGCGGACCAAGAGGGGTCCGCGAGGGCGTTCTTAAAATATTCATTAATGATTAACACTGCATGATTTTAGCATTAAGAGCCTGTGATTTCGAATTCATACACTGCCTTTGGATAAGATAAGAAAATATAAGATAACATAAGATAACTATATTCTTTATTAATTCCAACTGCTTTACAGCACTTTGGAGAACATGACCTTAAATAAGATATAACATTCTCATTAAGAACGTTTTACGCATTAAATAGTCTGCTCGAGGGACGCTTCGGTCGTGCGGTCGTGGGCGCAGGGAATAGGAAATCGCCCGTACAGGCAGAAGGAGCGGGTAGAGCACGTGAACCGAACTGTCCAGGACATCAGCAAAGAGGCTTCTGTCTGCCCTGCGACACAGCTGCTCGAAAGTTGGGCTTCCCTCCGGTAGATAGCGTAGTCGGATCAACCGGTTCATCACAGACTGCTGCCCCATGAACCCACCATGCCGGGGCCGCGTATACCAGGCGGGCCACCGTGGTCATCCGCACCATGTCATGCAGCATCAGCCCCGAAAGGCCGTGATGAAGTTTAGGGGGCCCAATCCCAATCCGTGTACAATGATGGCGTTGATGTTGGTGGTAGCTTAGACCGCTCCATTGTATTTGGTTCCGTGGCTACGATCAACCAAGAATGCCACGACCCAGTTGACGATGCAGTCCGGAGCGGATAACTCTGCCAGATAGGCGTATCTGACAGTGTACCGTGTATGATCCGTACGGGTACGACTGGGTATTCGATCAAACCGTTTTTGTGACGCTACTCTTATTATTATTAGCATGCTACAGTGACGTATATATAAGACGTATGGTCACGTTACATTTCTAGTCTAATAAAACGTGTGTCTTTTAATAAATTTTAATGAGTAATTTCTGCTTATCGGCTGTTAATCATTTCTATACCCAGGGTAAGCGCGATGTATTTGGAATAATATTAGCATATTATGCTGGTCTATTTCCTGATTGTGTCAAATCTGAACTTGTAGAAATTTGTGAAATTCGCCTGATTTTAGCCGTTAAATGAACGATAATACAGAGTTTTTGCAGAGCATATCCATATTTCGTTCACGTTAGCTGTAATATCCTGGCTATATCATTTTCTGTTTGTAGTTGGGCATGAATAACTTTTTGAAACGTAAGAAAACGGAACCACTGTTACACGAAACAGACAGTTCCGGCGACTGTGTTCCATAATTATTCCAGGAAGTTAATAATAATTTATTCAGTGTTGCTCCTTATATAGTCCTCGTCGTCATAAGCAAGCTTTTATTGTGGAAATAGTCTGTCGTTAATTTGATTAAATTTTACGTGATGACTTTTTACTTTTTAAATACTTGGGTGAGCGAGCTATGCCTAGAAAAATTAAGGGACCCTTGTCCAAATGTTTGAAAGCCACTTAGACACGATACATTTACTTCACCATTATCGTTACCAGACAATTCTACAACTCCATCTCATGCTTATATATCTTTGCGTGATCACGTTTTAAAGGTGTCCAAAAGACCTCTATTACCAGTCGGTTGGTAACAGGTATCATATAAAACTAAGGACTCAATATTATGGCTGTACCGAATAGGTGATTATTACTATTCGGCCGAATACGAATAATTGGACCAACTGGTCCAACACGAATACGAATAGTGTACAAAATAGATCTACCGCCAACATTCAAAATTTCAATGTAAGCAAACGTTTCAGTTCAGTCAATTTAATACATAAACTAAAATTAAACAGTTAACTAGATGTAATATTATTTTTGCATCCTTCTGCCAGTCTGTGTAAACTAGGAATCGAACTAATTTAACTAAACTTAGAAATTGTCACTTACTTAACGTTCACTCCACTCGCTATAGCAGCCGCTTATGCAGAAACAGATGTCACGTGACCACTATTCGTATTCGGTCCGACCGCTACTATTCGGCCGAATACCGAATAGCTATTTGGCCCACCATTCGGCCCCGAAGCGAATATTCGGTACAGCCATACTCAATATTTGTTGATATTCAGAATATTTTTATTTGCAATGAAATCAGTCAGCAAAAAGTAAGTAAAGAAATATCTAGGCAAGGTAATTATGAAGCTAATTATAGAATTTTAATTAGATTACCCCGCTAAAATTTGAATTTGACAACTTTAATTAGAATTAGCAAAATTTCTGTAAATAAGTAGAATTAAGTTATTAAGTAAGTATATTTTTTATTGGACCGGTTGCTGAAGAGCTGCACTCTGGCCCGAAAGCATATAAAAAGTCAGTTTAAAAAGTTAGCCACCAAATCAGCTACCAAGATAATTAATTAGGCAATTAATTGGTTTATAATTAATTAGTTACCCGTCAATTGCACTACTAGAGTAGACCTACGGACAATGGCGAAGTTCCATTGTTGATTGGTTGGTTAATTGTTCTTTAAAAAAGACGATTACCTGAAGCGACTGACTACAACGGAACAAAGCGGAACCGTCGGAAAGCGACAAGTACTAGCAATAATGATTACGACTACCATATACCAGGGATGTCAAAGCATTTTAATGGTGGGCCAGCGGCAATATTTTCCAGCAAATGGCGGGCCAGTGGTGCCGAATGCGCTTGAGCAAAATGGGATTAGTGGTTTTGGAGGGGTTCGGTGAGGCAGTCTCCAGTAAATATTTACAAAACTAAATCATATCTGGTGCATTTTTGCATACGAACAGTCAAATTAGGCTTATCTTTATTTGGTATTGAATGGCCTGTTGCTAGGACAGCAAATCGCTTCATACGCAGTGAAAAATGACAAATTTGAACTTCAATTCTCAAATTGTGCCAGAAAAACATCGTCGGCGGGCCAGAAATGACCTGCCTACTGGCGTTTTGACACCTCTGACATATACAAACGCCTAATTTTGCCGGTGCCAACCAGTTCATTCATTCATTCATTAGGATATATATATATATATATATATATATATATATATATATATATATATATATATATATATATATATATATATATATATATATATATATATATATATATATATATATATATATATATATATATATATATATATATATATATATATATATATATATATATAGCGCCTCTTCAAGAGGGCTACTCAGTGGCGCAGTTGTTCTTGAGTGCCCTCATGACTTACGAAAGAGGTCGTTAAAGACTCGTAACCATTAAATTATCCGCTTGTATACTTCGCAAACGGACACTAGTAAATTTAAAGTGTATTGCATTAGTTGTTGAACTAATGTCCATAATTAGACACCTTTGTAGCGATTGTTTCCGACGCTATATAAATGTAACAACTGGCGAAACTTGTATATAATTTTCGAACTTCCTCAATACGAGTTAATTAAACAGCGCTGATGCAGTAATTGCAAAGACGGATTGAATAAGATATATCCTCACCGTCAGCACATGACCATCTTTCGAGTGACACGATTACTACAGGTGACAACAACGTGAACGCTCTTTGGATCCAGTCGTTATTTAACAATCCGGAAGAATGGGAAAAAAATGCACGCTAAATGTCGCAAAGCATCCAAACCTTGGCCTGCGTTTTGACACCATTGAATCATTTATTTCAGGAACTACAAAGTCGTAATTTCCTGAAACGCCAATTGCGATGACAAGATTCATAAAAGAACGTGGGTATGTAGTCCAATGTTTAACGGCATCTTATAGCTAGTGGTTAAGTGAATAGTAGGCCATCACTAGCGCCCTGATGGTTGCCGTATAAACAGTTAAATTCGACTCCTGTAAAACTGTTATCATGTGCTTCTACTGTATACATGCATGTAAGGCTCCCTGAGTGGCTGCCGTTTCTACTATATGTATGTTCACTGTACAACGCAGTGCGGTTAACAGGCGCTTGAATAAAGAAAAGATTATTATTATTTATTATTAATATGGCAATAAAGTATCGCAATGACAAGCACTGCGATACTTTTTCCAGTATCGCACCCAGGTCGCGATAGATATATTTATATGTCTCGCATGTGTATCGCCGATACTTTTAGCCTGTCAATCACTGATACTTTATACCAATACTTTTTCCACTAAAAGACGTAGTTGTAATGGATTGATTACAAACCTCTGGTAGGTTATGCAATCAGTTTGCTGTGGGTTAGTGTCGTGGTCTACGCGGGTGCATGCATCAAGGGAAGAAAACCGACGCGTCAACAAGCTTGTTTACAACGCACGGAAAATTCTGCAGCAAGCTGTCAACATTAATTCGGTGCATGCAACAAGGATATACGTGTTCAGTAGGACTTTCCAGGGAAAAGTACAGTGACGTCACAGAACGTTCTGGAATCCGGGAGAACTCTATATAAGATAGACCTGATGTACATTGGGGGCCTTTTGACGAAGATTTGTAAACGTTGAAACATTGATCGTATGACGTTCAATCGAGACCAGCCAACCTGTGTGCTGTCTACGATTGTGATACTTGATAGACGAGTTGACTTACTTTACACTTAATCGACTTTATTTTTAATTAAAGATCTTTTAATAGTTCCTTCGTTGGTTCGTCGTTGCGATCGAAGGAGTCGACCGCGACATTATTGGTGGCAGCGGTGGGATCATCGGTGTTGGATCCGGTGAAGAAGACGCGAGCCGGCGGAGGAAGGAGTCAACCCGGAGGATCAAGAGACGGTCTGTTCCAGACAGCGAGCGGATCGAGACGCCTTTCTACCGTGGGAGACGGGTGAATCGGCATACGACAGTCGGACGGACGAAGTGCGTCGTTCGGCTGAGACAGCAGAAGACAGCAGTCAACATACGGGTAAGATCCTAGGTGTTGTCGTGGCTGAGAAGGAGAAAAGAGAGTGGAGTTGCAGCCGAGTGGGAGGCAGCCATTATTTCTCTTTCAATATCTGCTGATTATTTCTTTGAAATTTGATCCATTGTTGTGATCGAGGCCAGACTTGCGTGAGCTTGTATAGTTTTTGCGTACTTGGCGAGTGTACTTCTTTGGATACTGAATAGTTGCACTTTGGGTTGTGGAATTTTCCTTTTGTGTGGCGGGTTTGCCGCGTGGTGTCTGTTTTTTGTTGTTGTTGACTGACTGTTTGTAAAAATGGAAGCGTTGACAACAGAGATGCAAGCGAATATTCGCAAAATGTCGTCTGAGCGCCTTAGGGTGTATCTTATGAAGGCAGGAAGGGACGAAGATGATGTTATGTCATGGGATCGAAATCAATTAATGGAAGAATGGGCCATGGAGATTGGAAAAGAGGAAGAGGAATTTAAGGGTAGTCCAATATCTCCAACAGGAGTGGATTACGAGCTGCAGAAGCGCCGTCTGGAGTTCGAAATCCGTAAATATGAGGAACGGAAAGAGAAGGAAGAAAGAGAAAGGGAGGAACGGAAGGAGAAGGAAGAAAGGGAGGAAAAGAGGAGAGAGGAAGAAAAGAAAGAACAAAGGGAGAAGGAAGAAAGAGAAAGGGAGGAACGGAGGGAGAAGGAAGAAAGAGAAAGGGAGGAACGGAAGGAGAAGGAAGAAAGAGAGAGGGAGGAACGGAAGGAGAAGGAAGAAAGGGAGGAAAAGAGGAGAGAGGAAGAAAAGAAGGAACGGAAAGAGAAAGAAGAAAGAGAAAAGAAGGAACGGAAAGAGAAAGAAGAAAGGGAGAGGAAGGAAAAGCAGGAAGAACGAAATGTTAGAGATTCTTTAGCAAGTCGTACTAAGCGTTATAGTGATGCCCTTAAGAATATTCTTTGGAAATTTCCTTCCGACCCTATAGAAATTCCAGGTTTCTTTGATCACTTGGATGGTTTGTTTAATGTGTATGAGGTGGATGAAGATGTTAGAGCAAAATTATTGCTAGCCATTTTAAGTGAAAGAGCTAAGGCATTAACCATGCGCCTTACTGTGGCACAGCTCCATGACTACAAATTCCTGAAGGAGTTTTTGCTAAGGGAGTTTAAGATAAGCCCTTCAAATCTTAGAGCCCGATTTTGGTCGTTGCACAAAGCATCGGACGAATCATTTACGATCTATTCATCCAAATTGCGTGTGGCTCTTATGTATTATTTGAAAAGTAGAAAGATAACTGATGAGTTTGATAAACTTGTAAGTTTATTGGTTGCGGATCGGCTTAAGGAGTCCTTGTCGAAGGCTTGTTTAGATTATATCTTGGCCCAAGAAAAAGAGGAGTGGTTGAGCTGTGAAGACATAGCTAATGCGGCTGACATTTATGTAGCGTCGCATGATGGTGGGAATGACTTAGTATGCCGTAGTCATCCGACACCGAAGTATAACAATTGGATGAGAGGTCAACCACATGTTCAAGTCAATAACCAGACAGCTCAACCCAAGTCTCCCAAACCGGAAATAAGGGGTGAAGCCAAGATAGGTGCGAGGGTGTCTCAGGAGGAGGCCAAGGTAAAGGGTCTCTGTTTCCTATGTCATCAGAAGGGTCATATGGCAAGGGAGTGCCAGACCAAACCAAGTTCTAAAAAGGTGAGTACTTGTATATTTGGGAACCCAACTGAAGAAGTGATCGACTTAGTTGTTGAGAAGGTCAACGTGTTGCATGAGATACCTGAACAGGTAAAGCAAGGGAATTTATTGGATAATTCTAAACCAATAGGCTTGGAAACTGCTGTAAGGGTATACGAGAATAGTATTGATGGATTACAAGAGAGGTCGTATATCAATGTACAGATTGAAGATCTCCCTTCTCAGCCAGCATTATCTGATTCAGGAGCAGAAATTTGTTGTATTGATAAGAAATTAATTGAGTCACTAAACTTACCCGTGATTAAACGGATTAATATAATTGGTTTTCAGGGAGAAGGATGTAAGGCAGATGTAGTATACCTACACATGAAATTAGCTAATTCAATGGAAGGAACGACGAACATTGCGCCATCTTTGTGCGTCATGTTCGCTGTAGTCCCTGAACTAAATGAACGGGTTATTTTGACACCCCATGTTGTGGACCAATTAAGGGATAGTTCGCAATATGTAGTGATGGTAGCTGGCGTAGATCGATGTGTTCAAATAAATAAAGGGGCAGAAGAAGATAACTTAGAAGTTAATATCGAGAAAAGTAACAGCAACGAATCCTTGCCGTCAGAAGTGAATGAATATTCTCAGGAGCAACTAGTTGATGATTCAGATAATTTTCTTGATGTTGAGTCAACAGAGTTCAAGTCTGATGAGGGAGTAGCGAATAATGATACTTTATTGCGTGAGCAACAGAATTGTCACAATCTTATATCTTGCTGGCAACAAGCGAGACAGAATAAAAATAATTTCTTTATAGATAATAACCTCCTGTACCACAAAGGGGAAATTATGGGACATAAGGTTAATCAATTATGTTTACCGGAAGATAGAATCGAGGTTGTCTTGCGAGTAGCACACGATGCCCCATGTGCTGGGCACATGGCTTTTAAGGCAACGAGAGCCAGGATCAAATTAAACTTTTGGTTTCCAAGAATGGATGAGAGGATTCGCGAATATTGTGCGTCTTGTCAAATTTGTCAACTAAGAACTCCAGTTAAAGTGGCAGATCGAGTCCCGATCACTCCTATTCCGAGGGCGGATGAACTCTGTTTTAACCATCTAAATATGGATTGTATTGGCCCTATGGTAGTGACTGGAGAATCCAACAAATCGAAACCCCAGTACAATTATGCTCTGGTTCTGGTGGATAAATTTTCTCATTGGCCGATGGCGTATCCTCTTAGATCGCTGAATGCAAAGGGAGTTTGTGAAGCTCTGTTGCAAGTTTTTACAACTTTTTCTATTCCAAGGATCATCAGTTCTGATTGTGGTACCAACTTTACCAGTCGTTTGACGAAAGAATTCTTGCGGCGAATGGGTTGTAGTCCCAGATTTAATACCCCTGGACATCCTGAGGCAGCTGGATTGGTTGAAAGATGCAACCAAAGCTTGAAAACCATGATCTTTAAGCTTGCTCAATCTGATCCTCGTGGATGGCACCAATTGTTACCGTTTGTTCTGTGGAGCCTTAGAGAAAAACCTTCAGGCACGACTCATATTTCGCCATTCACTATGGTTTATGGAACTCTTCCTCGGGGTCCACTTAGTGTGTTGAAGGAATCGTGGGCTGGCGAACGAAAAGTACCTCTTAACTTAGGTAAATCACCCGAAGAGTATCTCCAATCACTGAAGGAAAACCTCGAATTCGCGAAAGTTTATGCAGATTACTATAGTGATATAGAAACAAAGCGGTATGCAGATTATTATAACTTGCGTAGTACTGACAGAAAATACGAAGTTGGAGATAAAGTAGCAGTATTAGCACCAGATTTTGGTAGTTCTAAATTTTATAGTCGATGGCAAGGACCTGCTACCGTAGTCAAGGTTAAATCCCCATATTCTTATATAGTAGAAATAGAGGGAAAACAAAGACATTTACACGCAAATAAGATCAAGCGATACCATGAACGACTCGAACAAGCGATGATCAATAGCTGTTCAGTAATTGTTGATCAAGATGAAGAATTTGGTATAGTAGGGTCAGGTTGTATTGAACCTGATCCAGGTAAGATCGCTACGATCAATGATATCCATCCTCCAACAACAAAGAAGGACGTTAGAAAGGTTATGGGTTTTTTCAGTTACTTTCGAAATTTTATACCTGCTTTAGCTGAAAAAGCACGGATAATAACTGATTTGACACGAGATAACATACCTACGAAGGTGCCTTGGGAGCAAAAGCATCAAGAAGCACTAGATAAGTTAAAGGATGATCTCAGTAAAGCTACACAGTTGCATACCATTGATTTCACTAAGGAATTTGGTTTAAGTGTTGACGCAAGTGCCACCGCGGTCGGGTGTTGCTTGTTTCAGTGGACCGAAGAAGGTCAAGAAAAACCAATTGCTTTTGCTAGCCTTAAACTTACAGATACACAGATGCATTGGTCTACAATTGAGAGAGAGGCTTTCGCAGTAATTTGGGCACTTAAACGATTCAAGTCATGGATATTTTTATCAAGGATAATCATTTATTCAGATCATAATCCTTTGTCTTATCTCACAGATGCAAGCCCTAAGAGTGCGAAACTGACTCGTTGGGCGTTAGCGTTGCAAGAGTTTAACGTGGACTTTCGATATCGTCCTGGACGTCAGAACACGGTGGCTGATTTCCTCTCTCGGTTGTGACTCGGATGGTGAAGGGGGGAAATGGCCCGACACACAAGGATCGAGCCCGCAAATTGTGTGGATAAGTTGACTAACTGATGTGTTTTGTTTTGGTTGTATATGCTGTATCGAGATGGAGTCTGGAGGCCCGGCTTGATCGTGATGACCCGTTCGGGATGGTGCTGAAGACGTGTCATCATCTGAGGGCGGAGGGAATGTCGTGGTCTACGCGGGTGCATGCATCAAGGGAAGAAAACCGACGCGTCAACAAGCTTGTTTACAACGCACGGAAAATTCTGCAGCAAGCTGTCAACATTAATTCGGTGCATGCAACAAGGATATACGTGTTCAGTAGGACTTTCCAGGGAAAAGTACAGTGACGTCACAGAACGTTCTGGAATCCGGGAGAACTCTATATAAGATAGACCTGATGTACATTGGGGGCCTTTTGACGAAGATTTGTAAACGTTGAAACATTGATCGTATGACGTTCAATCGAGACCAGCCAACCTGTGTGCTGTCTACGATTGTGATACTTGATAGACGAGTTGACTTACTTTACACTTAATCGACTTTATTTTTAATTAAAGATCTTTTAATAGTTCCTTCGTTGGTTCGTCGTTGCGATCGAAGGAGTCGACCGCGACAGTTAGATATCCTGCAAATGGAGAATGCCATTCGTTTAGGCTATCTGCTGCCAACACTTACTGTTATACTATATAGTCCTTGACACTGTTCGGACGTACTTTTTGTCAATAAACGTAAACTTACTTATCGAAAAGGATTGGTAAAAGCATTGGTATTGATATATTGCCAATACATTTATTAGGAAGTATTGGTATTGGTATTGTCAATACATTTTGCCAGAATTGTCAACAGCCTTGAACTCTGAATCCATTGATTCCATTCAGTGCAATAAACAACCATAAAATGCAAAAAGAAATAAACTATTAAGCCAAAATCATATCTGTCGACGTCAACGGCCTTTGTTGTCATAAGATTTTGTTAAAGTTTGAATCCAAGGTCCAAATCGAAATTATTCAAACATAATACACGAATGAAAAAGACTGAAGGAAAAAAACAATCTCAAAGAAAACAGCTCAAATGGGGAGGAAGAATAAACTTCTTTAAGTTGGTCTAGAGTAAATGGAAATCCTACTATCTTCATCCTCCAATGGAAGGGACAAGTGTTGGGTAGCCGGCTCGCAGCAACCCCGAAGGTAAGTCTAAGACAATGAATATTAACCCTCGAATGCCCAAGGGGGGGTCCGACCGGACCCCAGACCCGCTTTTCCACGGATAACTTTAGAACGGCAGCGAAATTGTAAAAAAGGTTTTAGGACATCCTAAAGCCTTCAATTGGGCTTCGTATGACATATTTTGCGTGATTATTCTACCACCCTGTAGCTCACAACCATAGCATATACCAAGGACACCCCAAGATTATGCGGCTGATGGTCATACTGGCACATGGTTTACCAGCCCAGAAATAAATTTTTAACGCAAGTTATTGTAAAATACCATATATCAGTCGATTGCAAATTGAATTTGGATTATAACAAGCCAAATCCCGTTAAAATATTCCATTCCTGTACCCCACAACCATACCATATACCAAGGACACCCCAAGATATGCAGCTGATGGTCATACTGGCATATGGTTTACCAGCCCAGAAATAAATTTTTAACGCAGGTTATTGTGAAATACCATATATCAGTCGAATGCAAATTGAATTTGAATTATAACAAGCCAAATCCCGTTACAATATTCCATTTCTGTACCCCACAACCAGCCTGAACCAGGCAACAACTACATGCGTACAATTGAATACATTCGAAAAATCCCGAAATTGCAAAATACTACAAACTAGTATTAAAGTTCAAATAAAGTTTCACCAGGTGGCGCTATTGTGAAATACTATATATCAGTCGATTGCAAATTGAATTTGGATTATAACAAGCCAAATCCCGTTAAAATATTCCAATCCGTTCTCCAGATATCACAATGATAACATTGGGGTCCGGTCGGACCCCCCCCCCCCGTTGGGCATTCGTGTACCAAAAAATAGCTTGGGCACTCGAGGGTTAAGAAACCATTTAGTATAATTTATAGAGACAACTAAACATTTAGCATAATGTATACTGCACGAGCGACTATTTTATCCAGAAAATGCAAAAATCAAACAAGCAATCGTCTGTCAGGGCAATAGGTAAGATTAGGTCGAAACTAACGGCCTTGGCAGACATAAAATCTCGTTCAGCCATGGATAAAATTACGCACTCATTCGACACCTTTAAAATGAAGTTAACCAAAAATATAAATACCTCAGTTACGCTTCATAGTGTATGTTATAGAATTACTCGGGTCATTATACAAAAAACCCACCTAACCCCCAAAAAATTTATACAAAAGGTTTCTCAGTTGATTTTGTTACTATTTGGCATGCTAATTAACATACTAAAAGTCTACTCTATTCTGACCATTGGAAAAGAGTTAATTTCAAGATGGCGTCCAAGATGGCTGCCGAGAGCTAAAATTGTCTATATCTCAAGCACTATTCAACCTAGAAAGGTGGTTTTGTGTCAAACCGTAGAGTTTATTGCTCAGTTTTAAGCTAAAATAACTTTAATCACTTAATGTATCATTTCAAGATGGCGTCCAAGATGGCTGCCGGGAGCTAAAATTGTCTCAAGCATTATTCAACCTAGTAGTAGTAGTAACAGTAGTAGTAGCAGTAGCAGCAGCACTAGTAGTAGTAATAATGGTAGTAGCAGTGGTAGTGGTAGTGGTAGTGGTAGTAGTAGCAGTAGTAGTTGTAGTAGTAGTAGTAGTAGTAGTAGTAGTAGTAGTAGTAGTAGTAGTAGTAGTAGTAGTAGTAGTAGTAGTAGTAGTAGTAGTAGTAGTAGTAGTAGTAGTAGTAGTAGTAGTAGTAGTAGTAGTAGTAGTAGTAGTAATAATAATAATATTAATAACAATTATGGTAGTAATAATAATGATGATTATGATGATGACGACGACGACGATGATAATAATAATAATGCAATTTATATAGCACCGTAGCGAGGCCAAGGCGGAACAGAGGGGCGCTGTACATGAGGTCAAAAAGTCAATGGCAGTCGTATAATTGCTTAACAAGATATGTCTTGAGCTGTGATTTAAAGGTCTCCAGAGATGGCGCATTCATCACATGGTCGTGAAGACTGTTTCACACAGTGGGTCCAGCGACAGAGAAGGAACATTCGCCAAACCTCGTTGAAGAACGCGGGACTTCAATATGATGCTTTGATGAGGATCGTAGCCGACATCTGTTCCGGTTGCCTGCTACTGAAGCTGGTCTAAAGCACAGGGAAATCCTACCTCCCTAATCCTGCAATGGCGGGGACTATATTCGGATAGTCGTGTCGCAGCAACCCCCGAGACTTTTGAATATGTGGACCATTCTCTTTCCTGTAATACACTTCTTGTTGATGTCTTAAAATGAAACACACTGAAATACCAACATTTCAGAACTGTTTTGCTAAAGCCATACCTAATAATTCCAGATACGAATATATAACTTACTTACTTGAATCTTTGCATTGGCTTCCTGTTCAGCATAGGATTTGCTTCAACTTTGGGATGAGTTCAAAAATTCCAATGAAACATTGGGCTGGCCAACCACATATACTGCAAAAAACACCTGACCCGCAAAAAATTGATACAAAAGGTTTCTCAGTTGATTTTGTTACCATAATGATTCAAAAGTAGTAGTTGTAATCAGCTGGGGGACCATGGACATAAGTACGTCCATGGTCCTGGGGGACCATGGACGTACTTATGTCCATGGTCCCCCAGCTGACCAACTTGCAACTGGCCATCTTGAAGACAAACATTTAAGATAATGTATAGGGCCTTGGCACCCAAAAAATGTCTTTAAACAATGGAAACCATAAACCTAGAAACTACAATAGTGAAACACGGTTTAGATAATTCTGATGGAACTGGTTCGATTTTTTCCTTCGCGGTAGAACGCCATTTGCTGCCATTTAACTCTACTGACCAATCGGAAAGAAAAGGGGAAAATGCGCGCAAAAGTCATTAAGCATTCATAATAATTTATTATTGCTGTGCTTAGACACCTTTAACAACGCTGCGTAATAAGAAAGATGATTAGCGTCGCCTTCCGCCTTTCTGCAGCATTTAGACACCTTTAAATCTGTTGTTTCATACACTATATAGCTGTAATTTTGTTCAATCGCTATATACAGATGCTCCTTTTTGTGTAAGGTATTGGAAACTCGTCTGCAACTTACAGGTTACCCTTAATAAAAAAAAATAAAATATAAGATGTATTAAGTCAGAATAATTTCTGTCGACGTCAACGGTTTCTGTTGCCATAAGATGTCATTTAACTCTGGATCCATCCATTCAATTCTAGCTCGTCCACGAGAATTGATTATTAATTGTTCTTGGTCCTATCCTTTACATTCTTTTTACCTCTGTCATTCACTCTATTTTCTAAGCATCTTGCATCTGGCCATCTCTATGCTGATGATGTGCAGACTTATGTCCATGGTCCCCCAGCTGACCAACTTCTTCTTGTTCGATACATTGACTCCCTTTCTCAAGATCTTCGCTCATGGATGCTCTCTAATCGGTTGAATCCCTCGAAAACCCAACTCATTTGGTTTGGTACAAAGCAACAATTGCCTAAACTTGATTTCACACTTCTGTCAGCTCACTTCCCGACCTTCTCATACTCTACGAATGTCCGTGATCTGGGAGTCACCTTAGACAGTTAATTAATTAACCTTTGCTTCTCACCTCTCCTTACTTACTCGCACTTGCTACTACCACTTGAGGAGACTGCGAGCTATTCGTCGATCCGTCTCTCCTGCAGTTTTCACTACCATTATCCATGCATTTATCTGTTGCCGCATTGATTATTGCAACTCTGTACTGGCAGGCCTTCCGAAAGTCCGTCTTTCTGCCCTTCAATCGGTACTTAACGCAGCTGCTCGCCTCATTGCTCATCGTTCTCGGTTCTCCTCCATCTCTACTTACATCACTGATGTCTTGCATTGGCTTCCTATCTCTGCTCGTATCCACTTCAAGATCATAACTCTTGTCTCTTAGGCACAGCAGGGCTTAGCTCCAGCCTACCTTTGTGACCTGATGCGCAAACCTCTCTCTGCTTCTTCTCATCGACCCCTACGTTCTCCGAAACGGCTTGATCTGTTCGTTCCCCGGATGAGGTCTGCTATGGCTCAGTCTCGCTCTTTCGCTGTCGTGGGTCCATCCCTATGGAACTCCTTCCCTTGGTACTGCGTGGGACCCTACTTACTAAGTTCTCTCTCTCTGTTGTTCATCGTTTATGAAAGTCATTTATGTTTCCGCGAGGCTCACCTGCTGAGAGCGCCTCTGAATAGTTCACACTGTGAGAGGCGCTTAATAAATTCTCAGATACCATACCATACCATACCATTAATTGGTTAATTGCTGTTTAACGACTCGTGTCACAACAAAGATGATTAGCGTCGCCCTCCTCCTTTCTCCAGGCTTGCGACTGGCAATGACAAGGTACGGGCAGTGGCGATTTCAACGGGTCATTATCATAGCGTCGGATGAAGGTATTACAGAGGCGTGCAAATTAATGCCTCCCTGACCACATCCTTCAAAGCTGTAGTTTTCTTAACTCGATAAACCATAAAATGTGTGTTATTTCCAGTGTTTACCTATAAATGTAATTGTACGAAATTTCCTCGTTCACCAGCGCTTAGTCAAACCAGGTTCTCACTAGAGCCAGTAGCCAATACCTCTGACTCTACGCAGCGCTCGTGAATAAACTGGTGCCCTGCGCTTAACTTTTAAGATGTGTTTCTCAGGTTTTAAGTTTGCAGCAATGATTTTCGTGGTGCTTACTGAAAACTCGGAATGGCAGTTCATTGGTTTGGTTCTAAGTGCTTGAGGAAGCTCGCCACTGTTGAGTTTTGTATTAAACCAAGCACTCTTCGGTTGTTGAAGAAACTTTCCTTGTTAATGAACTCTAACATTACGTAGGGTCTTATTATTCAACGAGATCGTCTGATCATCTTTCTCTGGTAATATAGAACGGTCTAGAACGGACCTTGATGAACGATCTCTTTCAGTTACCGTTGGAAAACTTTCTCCGAGTATCTGTCCATTCTGTTCGGTTTGTTGTGGCATTTCCGTCTCAACTAAAGAACGTCGAATATATGAGGCGGGCCGGTGTGATCATCCGGACCACGTTATGAAGCACCGGCCCCGAAAGGCCATGTTCCGTCAGAATGCGCAGTGCGTATAATGATTGTCTTGATTAGCCACATAAGCGTTTTATGTGAAGTTCGAAACCGAGAATATCGGTCATGGTTAACCACAAAATAACAATGTTCGAAACCCTTGGCAAACCCGGTATCTCTCCGAGGACTCTTCCCCATCCCGCTCCCGGGGTCGTCGGAAAACCATCTCGTGGGTCTTCTTGTGGTTCAGCCTATAGTTTGCATCCTTCTGCCCACTCGGAGACGTGGGCCAGTTCTGCCTTGACCGTTGCACTGTTTGAGGAAGGCATTAACAGATATGTATCGTCAGCATTCTTGACCATACGATTTGCCGAGTGGGATGGTTTTAGTTTCGCTATGGCCGTGATGAAGTTTAGGGGTCCCATTCCCGATCCCTGTGGAATATTCCAGATTTTATCCTTTAAATGAGCGATAATACAGAAGTTTTCAAAGTATATCCCTATTTGGTTCACGTTCGCTGTAATATCCTAACTATATAATTTTGCTGTTTGCAGTTGGGTATGGATAGCTTTTTAAAACGTAAGAAAACGGAGCTATGCCGTTACACAAAACAGGCAATTCTGGGCGATTGTGTTCCATAATTATAGTATTACTTTTATATTATAATAGTCCTCATCGTCATAATCAAGTTTTTATTGCGGAAAAAGTCTGCCTGTTATTTAGATTAACTTTTAAGTGATGCTTTTCAAATACTTGGTTCCGCGAGCTATGCCTAGAGAAACAAGTGTCCCTGGTCTAAAAAGTTTGAAACCACTGCGTTAAGACTGTTGCGTTGAGACAACCTCTAACTGTATCCAATGCCTATATAGCATCGGTTAATCACGTTTTAAAGGTGTCCAAAAGACCTCTAACCAATCGGTTGGTTACAGATTTCATATAAAACTAGACTCAAAATATTTGTTGATTTTTTAGTTGCAGTGAAATCAGTCAGCAAAAGTAAGTAAGAAAATATGTAGGCAAGGTAATTATGAAGATAATTATAAAATTTTAATTAGAATTAGACCACTAAAATTTGAATTACCTTACCTTAGACCTTAGTCCTTCCACGCGCTGATAGCGCATCGGGCGACACAGCTCTTTCTGTGTCGTTTCTGTTGCAATATGGTGTTTACCCGGGAGGGCTGCAAGCCGTCTGCGGAACCCTTCTGCTTTATCCGGGCTTGGGACTGGCACAGGTTCCATACTTAATTCTTGTCGGTCCTCATCATCAGCCATACGGTCGGCCGGCCACCCGACACGAACCAGTCCACACCTCCTTTCTCTGTTGAAGTTGTTGTTCGCTCTTTCTGAAACGACCAGTTCTTCTCACTTTGGATAATATGACGTCGATTAATATGTCGCAAATATATATAGTGACATTTAAATTCGTTTGAAAGGTGTCTAAAATGAGCGCTCGTAACAATTCACTACCGGCAGGGTCCTCACGGTGCCCCACACAGCATGAAACAACCTGTTCTAAATGAACATGACAACGATTTCTCCTGTCATCGTAATTGCAAATTTTATTTGGGATCACGATATTCCAGAGAAACTCGTAGGAGGAGCTTGAAACTGAAAAACAGCGAAAGAGAGGCCTAAGAGTATTTTGCGGCTTTCTGGCAAGACAAATGATAAAATGGTTAAACATCTCAGGATTGGTATCTTTGGAGAACATGACATTAACATACCATCACTGTGATACAATACCATACGAGGAGATAAGATAGTGTTCTTCAAACTCTGGTCGGCGGACGAAGAGGAGTTCGCGAAGGATATGGCGAGGATTCGCGTTCTGAAAATATTATGCATTAATATTATTAATACTGCAAGTTTTCAAATGTATACCCTACTTATAGATAAGATAAGATAAGATAAGATAAGATAAGATAAGATAAGATAAGATACGATAAGATAAGATAAGATAAGATAAGATAAGATAAGATAAGATAAGATAAGATAAGTTTATTCTTTATTATTTCCAACTGCTTTACCACACTTTGGATAATATGACATTAAATAAGATATACCTTTCTCATTCAGAACGTTTTACGCATTAAATGGTCAGCTTGTGGGACGATTCGGTTCGTGCTGCCGTGGGCGCAGGGAGTCGGGGATCGCCCTTTCAGGCGGAAGAGGCGGGTACACCACGTGACCCGAATTGTACAGGATGTGAGCAAAGAGGCTTCTGGCAGTCCTGCGACACAGCTGCTCGAAAGTTGGGCTTCCCTCCGGTAGGTAGCGTAGTCGGCTCAACCGGTTCATCACAGACTGTACTCGACTGCACTCTTGCTGCCCCACGAATCCCACCATGCCGGAGCCACGTATTCCAGACGGGCCACTGTGGTCATCCGCACCACGTCATGCAGCATCGGCCCCGAAAGGCCGTGATGAAGTTTAGGGGGCCCAATCCTGATCCGTGTAAATGCTGGCGTTGATGTTGAGCTAGTGTGACATGTCGAACAGAGTCAAAGGCTTTAGAAAAATCGAGAGCAACAAGAGTTACAGAAGGTTCAGTTAGGAATAATTTGCAGATTTGGTGTAAAATTGCAATAAGGGCCGATGTGGTAGAAAAGGTCGAAAAGCAAATTGGTCGAGAAGTTGTTGATGAAGTTAGTGGAGGTTCACAGAGAAGAAGTACAGAAATTTAAGAACAACCTCACGCTCAACAAGTCTGGAAAGCATAGGTACTACAGAAATAGGTCTAAAGTCTGACATGGAAGTAGGAGGATAAATTTTAGCAACAGGTCTGATTATAGCAATCTTCCATTGTGAGGGCATAATTATGTGATTTAGCAATTGAGGAGTTAATAAGATGGGTAATTACTTCAGAATAGATAGGTGCAGTTAGACTTAAAAACCAAGCAGGAAGGCCGTCTAATCCATCAGCAGTATGGTGCAAGTGGTCTAAGAAATTAAATATTCTAAATTCATTAGTGAACTGAGAATTATGAGGTAGGCTATACAGCGACACTGAGACAATCTTTATTATTATTCCACAGTTTAGCGTCGTCTTATGACACCAAAGGCCGTTGACGACAATTTAGAAATACAGTTTACAGAAAACGATAAACTTAATAGTGTCCGAAAGACACCATTTAAAGGTGTCAAACATAAGCTTACAATATCAATAATGTCACATCATTTAAATCAATATATCTAATGTTATTTATAAAACACATAGCTCTAAACTGTTTTGATACAAATTAAACAGTACTTCTCAACTATTGTCACTCGTAAGAAATATTTAAACAACTTCAGATGCACAGTACATAGAATTATAATTATTACATTATATTCTTATTTTATCTTTGAAATGTTTAATTGATTATTTCTTATTCCTCAGTTCAATATCTGCCACTACAATCATATCATGAATGAAATAGTAATAAATTTCACATACATCATGCACATTAAATGAAACATATGGTTATACCAAGTTCCTTTTTTTAAAGAAATTGTTCAGGTATCTAACACATTCAACTATAAGTTTTATTAATTAACAAAGCATATATGAGCATAATTGTCTCAAGTTTGATTTCAATGCATTCAAGTTACAATTACATGTATATTTCCTTTATTGCAACACAATAATACAGCACTATATAATATAATATTGATTTTACTCCAATACATAAACCAAATCAAACCATATGCGACATCCAAGCACCAAATGTTGGATGGTTGTAATATTGATACTCATTAATCAATGTATTATATATGCAATTTACTAGCATCACACTCTCATTATATACTTGCAATTGAAAAGAAACGGTTATATAGGTTCTCAAATAACCAATATGTAATGGATATAACTAAGGTTAATACACAAGAACATCATTACAAAATTTGACCTTTAGTAATTTGTTTAACTACCCTATACACTTCGTTTTGTAATACATTTACTGTCAAAAGGGTTGAAATAGAAATGTCCCTTTTATACAGTTGACATTTATCTCGCAACAACTTCGATATATCTTCGTTTTTACATTCAAGTAGGAGGTGGTGAATAGTCTCCTTGACCTGACAGGTATCACATAAACCACTAGAATGTCGTTTTATGATAAACAACCTTTGATTAGTATTCGCCACTCCCAGACGTAGTCTAGAAATTTGGACTTCTTTATGTCTATAAGGTTCCAAATATTTAATATCTGTACTTACAATTGGACATATAGATTTATAAAAATGTCCTCTATTATCATTAACATATTCTAATTGCCATATATTTACTATATAAAGTTTAATTAAAGTAAAAATTTCTGAAAGTTCAAGATAATTAGTAGAATTAACATCAATATTCAGGGCTTCTTTAGCCAAAGTATCTGCTCGATCATTGCCTGTCAAGTCAATGTGACTTGGTATCCAAATAAATCTTATTTGATTAGAATTTAGTTTGTTAATGAGAGATAATAAATCATTCAATAAAGCAGGTCTAGACTGAGAATAAGACTCTTTAATTGATGTAAGAACACTCAATGAATCAGAAAAAATCGCAAATTGACAATTCCTATAACATTCGGAGTTTAAAATCCATATAATAGTTTCTATAATTGCAGTCAACTCTGCGGCATAAATACTGGAGTTGTTACATAATCTAAATTTTTTATCTATATTTAAACTTGGTACTGTAAAGGCAGCAGAAACACTATCATCTACCTTTGACCCATCAGTATAGATATGTACATAAGAGTCGTATTTAGAAACTAATTCTAAAGCAGATTGTTTTAAAAATTCTGGATGATCAACTTTCTTATTTATTAACTTACTCAGAGTTAAGTCAACCTCTACTTGTTTGTTACACCAAGGAGGTTCAGAAGGGAAAGAAGGGCCAATGAATGATGTATTAAGTGATGAAAAAAATTCAAAAGTACGAGTATAAATGGAATGCTCCTTACTCTCAGGAGTCCTAAAAATGTTTGTCCAGTGATTTTCCATTGTTGCTGTATTTATGTGAAATTTATTACCCAAAATTTTAGTCCCACATTTTATTGAATTTTGGAGTCGTCTTAAATTAAGAGGTAACTCCCCACATTCATTTTGAAGTGCTGAGGCTGCAGTACCCCTAGGGGCTCCACAACATAATCTAAGTGCCTCAGTTTGAATACAGGAAAGTTTATCCAGGTAAGATTTACAGGCAGATGAATAAGCAACATCGCCATAATCTAAAATAGACCTAATTAAAGCTCTATAGATGGTTAAGAGAGTTTTCTTACAAGCTCCCCAACCATAACCACTGATTGCTCTTATGAGATTTAACCTCTTTTTGCATTTTTCAATTATATAATCAATATGTGCTTTCCAACTCAATTTACTGTCAAAAATTACTCCCAAGAATTTGACCTCATTTTCCATTTTAATTTGTTCTTTATCAATTTTAATAGTAATCCTTGATAATTTATTACTTTTGGAAAAAAGGACTCCAGTCGTTTTATTAATAGATATTTTAAAACCATTCTTATTACACCAATTTTGTATTAAATTGATCGATAGTTGAATTTTATTTTGTAATATTTTAACATTTCTATGTCCTAAATAAATAGCACTATCATCAGCAAACAGTGACATCTCTACACCATACACACCTGCAGCAATATCATTTATCATTAGCAAGAATAAAAGAGGAGATATTACCGAACCCTGGGGTGTACCATTCTGTTGTATACATTTATCAGAAAGTTCTGCCCCAACTTTCACTTGAAAAGTTCTATTTGAAAGAAAGTTTTCAATCCAGTTAAATGTATTACCCACTATTCCCAAATGCTGAATTTTATTTAAAAGGGTAGGTACATGTAACATGTCATATGCTCTTTCAAAGTCAATAAAAATAGCTAAAACATGTTCTTTATTTTTTATTTTTTTAAGAATAGTATCCTGAAGTTTAAGAATTTGATCATTTGTACTTCTATATTTTCGAAAGCCAGACTGATTTTTTGAAATAAGGTTATTTTTTTCCAAAAACCATTGAAGACGTTTTGTTACCATTGTTTCCATAACTTTACAAAGTGTTGGAGTCAGTGATATAGGTCGATAAGATTCTGGAATCGATGCGTTTTTATTAGGTTTTAATAATGGTAGAATAATGGCATGATGCCAGTCAATTGGCAATTTCCCTTCCTCCCAGATTTCATTATAAAATATTAATAGGGTATTAAGAGCATTATTATGGAGATGTTTTAATAATTCATAAGGTAGTTTGTCATCACCTGGTGACTTATTATTTTTAGCTGATCTAATTGCTTGTTTCAATTCATTAAGATAAAACCTCTCATTTAAGATTTCCATTTCATGAACAGGACTACTGTCAATCCTATTAGGGTTATCTTGTAAATTATTATCTTTGATATAATTTAAGAATTTTTCGTTAATTGTATCCTATGCCTATATAGCATCGGCTGATTACGTTTTAGAGGTGTCCAAATGAGCTCTCTAACCAATCGTTTGGTAAAAGATATCATTTAAAACTTGACTCAAAATATATGCTGATATTTTTAGCTGCAATGAAATCAGTCAGCATAAAGTAAGTAAGGAAATATTTAGGCAAGGTAATCATAAAGCTAATCAAAAATTCTAATTAGAATTAGAACAATTACATTTGAATTAGACAACTTTAATTAGTATTATCAACATTTATGTTAATAATTACAATTAGTATTTAGTTAGTAAGTAAGTATATTCTTTATTAAAGAAGAGCCGCACTCTGGTCCACAAGCATGTAAAAGTCAGTTTTAAAAGTCAGCTACCATATTAGCTACCAAAATAATTTATTAGTTAATTAGTTGGTTTCTAAATAATTAGTTGCCCATCAGTTTCACTAACAGAGTAGGCTAACGGACAGCGGGCAATTTCCATTGTAGGTTGGTTGGTCAGTCGCTCTTTAACAACGCTGTGTTATAAGAAATATGATTAGCCCAGCACTCCTCGCTTATCAATTTAGACACCCTTAAATCGATTTTCTCACACTACATATAAAAGGAATTGCGTTTAATCCTTAGTCGACCTCTGCGACTGACTAAACATCGAATAAGAAACTCGTCTGTATACTCCAAATCACAGATTAACGTTAAATAAAAAAAGAAAATACATCCATCCATCCAACCGCTAGCTCGCCCACGATTAATAATCATTAATTGTTAAGTTCGGGTTTAACGATGCTGTGTCATAAAAAATAAGATGCTTAGCGTCGCCCTCCTCCTATCTGCAGGCATTGACTGGCATTTTTAAGGAGCGAATAGCTGTGACTTCAACGGGTTTTATTATAGCATCGGGTAAACATGTTACAGAGGTGTGCAACTATGCCTTACCATAATATTATCCTTCAAAGCTGAAGTTTTCTTACCTTGATACACCAGTGTTTAACTACAAATGTAACTGTACAAATTTTTTCGTGCCACAAAAGTGTTGTGCGTAGAAACCCCAGCTTATTCACCAGCGCTTTTCAAGCCAGGTTCTCACTGGAGCCAGTAGACAAACCCTCTGACTCGAAGCAGCCCTCGTGAATAAACTGGTGCCCTGCGCTTAACTTTTAAGAGAAGCTTCTGAGATTTCAAGTCTACGATAACGATTCTCGTGGTGTTTACTGTTAACTCGGGGTGGCAATTCATTAATTTGGTTATACGCGTTTGAGGGAGCTCGCCACTGTTGAGTTTTGTATTAAACCAAGCACTCTTCGCTTGTTGAAGAAACTTTCCGTGTTAGTGAACCATAGCATTACGTAGGCTATCGTAGTGAGGGTCCCTTTTATAAATTTCTGGGACAGCAACGCTGTGTTACTTTTAATAGCTTATACTGTGGTGTTGCAATCGCAGTACGTTCTGATCTTTCTAATCTAAGTAAGTAAGTATTTTTATTACACCGTTATCAAATGCATGAAGGGACAATAGCTAGAAGCATTGATTGTAAAACATAGAAGTAGTAAATTGTAATAAAAGTAATCACCTTGTCACCTTGTGCTGTCAGCTCGTGGAGCTCTAGCGATCGTCCTGGTGAACACACTCCCTCATGACGATTCTCTTGTTAACAGAGGTGGTTTGCCATTGCCTTCCCCTGGTTTTGCCTGCCGTGCCCGTTCGTTCCCCTTCCTAGGAAGGGTACCAACGGTCCGCACCACGAGAAGGTGGGCACGGAGGACTTTGGTTCACCAGCCCAGGTCGGATCCGAGTCTACGCTCATCAGAGACGTCGGTCAGATCGCCTCCCCGTTTTACTCTGTATTAGAGTGACTGGTGAACCTTTGCGTTACTAAAAGTAATAAAATAAGTAAATAAGTAAGCAGGTGTTTTCCTGTCATCTAATATACAGCAACCTGGTAATGTAACCCATCCCTTCTCGGAGGATCATATCGCGGCATCTCACGATTTTGCGAGCGATGCCAAAGAAAGTACCCGGATAATCGTTTCGGAGGAACAAATCGTAGAGGACAGCATCGTCCGCCCTTGAATAAAACAGGTCAAGTGTAGGAGTATCAGTTGGCAGAAACCCTTGTATCTCAAGCGAGGACTTCCTGTGTATATAGTGAGGAAAGGTTGATAGGCAAATGGTAAGGGGTTATTTTAATAGAGAATGGCGAATGGTCTTCACATTTTACTCGCTAGGTGGCAGTCTGAACTTTAATACTACGGCTCGTTGGTCCGTTTCAGCTGCGTTGCTTGAACATTAGCTCTGATTAAGTGGCGCCCCAAGTGAATGGCATGAAAACTACACACACGGTTTCTTCGATAATAGTCGCCAGGTGGCAGAAGTCTTGCTTTAGTTCCAGCCAAACTGCGTTAAAAAGCTTTTAACTACGACTTTCATTGTGGCCGATTAAAACTTGATATTTAACCATTAATAACCTTAATATCAGTTATTTTTTCGCTCCGCTGCATCGCGCTTCAAAATCAATCAGTCAATCAATCGTTTATTGATCCAAACGTCCCGTCATTGCCAGACAATAGCAAAGCAAAGTCATATAAGAAATAAGCAATGAATTACCAGTATTACACGTTCGTTTATAGCTGGAGTAGTGGTTCAAAATGAGACCTTAAAGGAAGTTCCACTAGAAAAGGCCCATGTATTAGAGGAATATCAATAGATGACAGACATAGATGACAGACACGGCTTACCTTCGAGAGCTTTGCTGCACAGTTTCAGGTGCCCAAGGCAGACGTTCCCTCCGCTCAGCGGGAAAAGGGGTACTTTTAGTTCCATTTGCTCGTTCCAGGACTATGCAAAGTTGAGCTTTTTCAGTGCTGGGCCCGGTAGTCTGGAATAGACTTCCCTTAGAGCTCCGCATGTGCCCTGGGGTCACCCTGGCCTATTTGTTGCAAATCTTAAAACTGTTTTATATGAACGTGCTGGTGTTGGGAGCGCCTCTGAGTAGTTCCCTTGAAGGGGCGCTGTATAAATCTTCGAATGAATAGGCTAACAAGCGATATTGATAATGTTCCTACTCTGTAACATCATGACAACATCAAAGTCCAGGAATAATAA
This sequence comes from Allolobophora icterica, assembly GCA_963556255.1. Taxonomy (NCBI): domain Eukaryota; kingdom Metazoa; phylum Annelida; class Clitellata; order Crassiclitellata; family Lumbricidae; genus Allolobophora; species Allolobophora icterica. Next base: position 3,653,638 of record OY744608.1, on the reverse strand, counting down.
TTATAAGCAGTAATGAAGAGTTATTTCCATGACGGTGGATCACCTTTAATAGGCGATGGAAAACTTAATTAAGACAAAAACTCTTAACTATAAAAGTTGATAACACATGAGTGGATCATGGCTAAAGTCACGGTTACTTAACGTTAAGTAGGTGAGTATATTCTTTATTAAACGCTAGCAAACGCACATAGGTAGGCCCATGCACGCAGGCGTATTTTGAAAACACAAAAGTTGGAGATATGGAGTAGATCATATTCTGTGTAGGTCAATACATGGGGTCTTGGTATTAAGAAGTTTCTGCTTCTAAAATATTACGTTTTCACACAAATAGACATTTATGTGGTTCCATGGTGGCATAAAGTGTTTAACGTCATCCAATAACTGGCGTGTCTGTTGAAGTCAACCTTACCATTATATTTCCGGTCGCAAATATTTAGAGCAACAGCCAAATTCTAAGCAATCACTGCGAATTAATGCTAGAACTGATCGATTATAGTCAACGTCTGCTTGGACACCTTTAAAACGCTTTCAATCGTGGCTATAATTCATCTTAAAGCAAAAACGGGTTACATTAATAGTGGCAGAATTGTCAGTAACAAGGTCAGCTTGACGATAACGGCCGTGAGATGTCGGTAAAATCTGAAAATGCGAAAAAAAATCGGAATGCATATGTAAAGTGGTTTCATAATGTAATGGTAAGATGACCCCCGAAGTTTAAGACACCTTCTTTCGAGCAAGATGAACTGTCAGATTACAGAGTTACGGACCCCTCTCAAATTTGAACTTTATATCTAAAACTGTGCAGCGGGTAGTCATGAATCGTAATCAAACTGATCCAACGCCTTAATCTTCCCATTTCATTCTACATATCGTAAGTTTCTTTTAATAAAATGTGCACTTCTTGCTGTTCATAATGACATGTTGTGGTCTATGGATAAGAGTAAGTCACGGCAGTTGTTCTTCTTGACTTGTCTGCTGCTTTTGATACTGTGGACAATTAACTTTGCTGTAACTCGCTTCCTTTTGATATCTTAAAATGAAACATACTGAACTCCCAAACAGGTCAGAATTCTTTTGCTAAAGCCAAAACTAATAATTCAAAATACGATTATGTAACCCATGTGCTTAAATCTTTGCACAGGGTTCCTGTTCCTGAACTGTTCCTGTTCGGCAAAGGATTTGCTTCAAATTGGGGCTCATAGTTTACAAACTTAGGACTGGCCAACCACAGTACTTAAACTCAGCCCTTGTTCCTCAGATCTCTCATTATTCAACGACATCGTTTGATCATCTGGTAATATCGAAACATCTGCAATGCTTCTTGATGAACGAACTCTTTAAGTTGCTAGAACAAGACGTTGGGAAACTTTCTTTCAGTCTCTTTCGATTCTGTTCGGTCTCTTGTAACAGTTCGGGCTCAACTGAACTCCTTGCCTGTTCAAATTGGATTTTTGCAGCATTTTCTGCTTCATTGTTCTGGATATTGACCTGATTATATCGTAATCGTGATCTCCAAACTTCTAAAGCGCCACTCGAAGGCCAAGCGCAGGACACCAGCCTATTCACGAGCGCTACGTCAGATCAGAGGGTGTTTCCAGAGAGTAGTCCAAAAGAGGTCCAAGTCCGATTTCCAGGGTACCAGATCAGAGGGTTTCCAGGGGGTGGTCCAAAAGAGGTTATAGCTTGGTTATGGCGCGGCGTTGGTTGGTTCCACGTGCATTAGACACCGGTCGATATAATTAAAAACTTACAATTGTGGTGAGTGTTTTACCATGTCAATTGTCAATTTAAGTACGGTACCAGGAATTCGCATCAAGTGCTACGTCTCAAGTGGCAAAAGCAGCCCTTCTACGACACCTTTTAAACGCTTCTTTCTAGGTCTATATAGTCCTCAACTTCGAATGCCTAGTACCTACTGTCCAAGACAATTTTTACAGTTGTTGAAAAACGATAACCCAAGAAAGAACCCAAATTTTGGGGGTTTTGTTAACATTTAGGAAATTAATAAACGAATTATAAGATAAGATTCACGATATCGTACTATGCAACTTAAAATGGTCAGCTGAATTATGCCACACGAACGGTGAGAACTGTTCAAACGACATCAACGGCCTTTGTTGCCACAAGTTGTCGTTAAACTATGGATCCATCCATCCAATAATTACAGAGTGCTGCTGTACTATGAGGAATGATACGGTATAGATCAACGGTTTTGCAAGCCACAAGCAGTTGCTAAAAACTGGAAACTTTAAAAAAATTGGGAACTTGTCAACAAGATTTTAATTGATTTCTGCAACATATTCGATTCGTGTCACATATACGGTGTATAATTTACATCCTTGTTAATACATTTCATTTTTGATTTTTATTTCTCCGTTTTCTTGTTTTTTTCTTCTTAAATTGTTGTAAGACAAAAGCGCAATGGACACAGCATCCCATGCATATAAAGCTTAGTGTAAACCATTTTAAAGGTGTCTAAAGAGAGCGCTCTAGAAGCAATCGGCCACCGTGTCCCATGCCTATAATTATAGGATCGGCTAATTAAGCCAAAATAATTTAAGTGGACGTCAAAGCCTTTCTTGCCATAAGATGTCGTTAAACTCTGGATCGATCCATCTACTAATTGATCAGCAGCTTTTAAAGGTAAAGAAGGGATAGATTATTCATAATTTGAGAAAAGATATAACATGTCTCGAAAGTATCAATATTATAGCATAACGTGACAATGTTTAAAGGGTGTTAAAAGAGAAAATATGAACAATCGGCTTCTGTTTTTAAATATATATGGCATCGGTTAAATATGTTTTAAAGGTGTCTAAAATAAGCGTCTTAGCAACTGACTACCGTACCCCACAAAGCGTGAAGCAACTGTTCTATAAAATACAGGTCAACGTCTATTCCTGTTACCGTAATTGGAAAGTTTGAGGGCGCAACGATATTTCCGATTTCTAACTGAAAAAGAGTGAAAGGCAGGCCTTTGTTTTTCGGCTTTCTGGCAAGACAAATGGAAAATTGATACAACATCTCTGTCAGGCATGGTAATTTTGGAGATGCCATCGCTGAAATACCCCACCATTCGAGAAAATACGATACATTATACCACTTACTCTATCACTTTGGCCGGAGACATTCACTTTTTGTATCCCAGACCTATATATCATGAAGAAATCCCATTATAAGGGTGTGGAAAGACGGCTACCTGAGCAATTAGCTACAGTACCACATGGAAATATAGAATCCATTGACCACGTTTTAAAGGTGCCCAAAGAAAGCTCCAACCATTATTGGCTACAGTGATAATTGAGCATTCGTCGACAAAGTGTTAAAGTTGTCTAAAGAGAAAGCCATCTTTGACTATCTCTGGACAATCTAATCCAAGATGATCCAACCGTAATCGTATCTGGGACTGTAATCGCAAAGTTTATATAGCGCCACTTCCAAAGAGGCTCGTCAGCGTTGTTCGCTTTTCTTTGTTATGTGATTCAGTTTCATCCTATTATATAGCGCAACATCACGCTCAGTACCGTCCGACTGCTGCAGTTACACACAACAGATACTGTATAGAGGCGCTTAATATAATGCAGTTGTAGTAGTAGTAGTAGTAGTAGTACTAGTAGTAGTGGTGGTGGTGGTGGTGGTGGTGGTGGTGGTGGTGGTGGTGGTGGTGGTGGTGGTGGTGGTGGTGGTGGTGGTGGTGGTGGTGGTGGTGGTGGTGGTGGTGGTGGTGGTGGTGGTGGTGGTGGTGGTGGTGGTGGTGGTGGTGGTGGTGGTGGTGGTGGTGGTGGTGGTAGTAGTAGTAATAGTACTAGTAGTAGTAGTAGTAGTAGTAGTAGTAGTAGTAGTAGTAGTAGTAGTAGTAGTAGTAGTAGTAGTAGTAGTAGTAGTAGTAGTAGTAGTAGTAGTAGTAGTAGTAGTGGTGGTAGTAATAGTAGTAGTAGTAGTGGTAGTAGTGGTAGTAGTAGTAGTAGTAGTTTCCAGTGTTTAACAACATCTTATAACTGCAAAGAGCTTTAACGTCGCCCTCCTCATTTCTCCAGGCTTGGGAGTGTCGCTACCCTAGAACGGGCAGAGGCGGAGTTAATAAAGAAAGAAATTTTGATGGCAAGTTTTTGCCAGATGATTTCAGAAGAGAAAGCTTCGGTCATCAAGTGCATTTCGTGCGCACCTTTCTCTCGTAATTATGTGTATTTTCTTGAACGTGCGCTACACAAATGGCATTTTAATTAGGACGCTACGGGGCGTCACGCAACTAGCAGTCGTGGACAGTAACTTCCCCTACATCTGCTCGGATTTATGGGAGTCTTAGAAATCCTTCCCTGCTGCAGGAAGCCATGTCCACCCCGCCCCTCTCTCTCCTACCGACGGGGCTGGAGCGTCTACTCTGGCAGAGGGCGGGGGGGTATTTTTGTCGTAAACACCTAGCCCAGGTTGGGTACAATCGAGGCCATTGTTGGGCGGATGGATGAATGTAGCTATTAGGATGGCAGCTGTGATTCAGTATAGGCGCTGGACACTGATTACGCCCCGCGGCCATCTATCGACCACCTCTGTCTCCGCCTTACTGAACGCTAGGTGGCGTGTCCGTTGACCATTCCGCGCCAAAATTCGAAAGTGTCGCCTGCTCCGGTGCAACGGAAACTCAAACTTCGTTTCTAGATCGACGAAGGTCGCTTCCATTTCCTTCGAGACTTATTCTAACGTGTTCTGAACCTAAACTGAAGAAATTCTAGAATGTAGAACGTTTGTACTTTTAAAAACCTGAATCTTCTTAGAACATTCTACTTTAGAAAGCTTATATTTCAAATCGTAGAAATGATTCTAGAAAGTTCTGAATCATGAATTTTTTCAATTCTTGCACAATGTTTAGGTCCAAAACTAAAAATTCTCAAAAAAATATTGTGAATTAAAACGTTTAAAAATCCCAGTTTAGCAAACCTAGAGTGTTCTGAATTAGAACGCTTAGAATATGAAACCTAGAAATTCAAGTAGAATTATATGAATCAGAAAGCATTACTAGAGTGCTATGAATCTAAAACGTAAAAATTTAGGAATCGAGAGCGTTTGTACTTTAAAAATTTCTAAAATTTTGTGCAGCATTTTGAAGTAGAACTAAAACCTAGCAATTCTTCTTGAATGGTGTGTATCTGATGTTTAAAAAATAAAGAATTGAGACCGAGAGAAGGGTTATTTGAATTTGAATTTGAAATTGAACATTTCTGAATTCTTTTAAAACAATCTAAATTAGAACGGTCTGAATCTGAAATTTAGAAATTCTTCTGGAAATTTCTGAATTAGTAGGCTTAGATCTACAACTGTAAATTCACCAAAACTCTTGAAATAGAAAGTCCAGAATCTTCTAGAGCGTCTGAATTAGGGTTTCTTATAGGAGAAAACAAGACAAGACAGACAGCCAAACAGACAGACAAACAGACAGACAGAGCCCAGACAGACAAACAGACAAGCAACGAAAAAAGTGAGACAGGCGGATATTCAGACTTTGAAAATGAAAGATACAAGCAAATATAGAGACATATAGACAGACATACAGACACACAGACAGATAGACAAAGAAGGTAGATGTGCTGTCCTTTTGAAGTGTCTTTGACTCTCTTCCAGCGTACATCCTCTGCCCTCACCCCAATTCCTCACCCCAATTCCTTCCCCTTCCCTGATTTCTCCTTCTTCCCTTCCCAAAATCCCTAATCACTGCACCTGGGAATTATCGCTTTGACCCCTTTGTATCCGGCGGCGTCGCTTTGACCCCCGGAAGTGCGGTGGAGGGTAGACAATGCCCTGTGGGGGTGGGACACACCCTCCCTCACCCTCCCTCCCACCACCACCCTCAACGTCTCTCATCCCCTACCCCCGGGGCAAGTCATCATCCTCGAAAACCCCGATCATCGCCCTACAACAATAACCCCTTCTCACGGTCGGTGGTCATCGCTGATGGACGCCGGACAATGCGATGACCATCCCTCGATCACCACCGCCTGACCAACGGATGACCTCTCAACGGCTGACGAACGCTTTCACTTTTCGAAATTTGCACTTACGCAACGAAGGATGATTCAGCCGATGACAGTCTGAATGGCTCTCTGTGTCTCTATTATTACCTCTGTCTGTCTCTGTCTGTCTGTCTCTATCTGTCTGGCTCTATCTGTCTGACAGTGTCTGTCTGTCTGTCTGTCTGTCTGTCTGTCTGTCTGTCTGTCTGTCTGTCTGTCTGTCTGTCTGTCTGTCTGTCTGTCTGTCTGTCTGTCTGTCTGTCTGTCTGTCTGTCTGTCTCCTTGTGTCTTTCATTCTCTTTGTGACTCAACCTATAACCGTCTCACTAAGTCTGTATATCCGCCTGTCTCACCTTTTTATTTGCCTGGCTATTTTTACTGTCTTTATCTTTGTTTGTGTCCCTGTCTGTCTGTCCCTCTGTTTGTCCTTCCGTCTCTCACTCTGTAGATGTCTGAATGTCACCTACCTGCCTTTCGCCCGTCCGTTCCCGTCTACTGTCAGTATGTCCATCGGTCTCTCTGCTTGTCTGTCTAGCTGTCTCTCCGTCAATCTATATGGCCGTCTCCCTCTCTTGCCGTCAGTCCGTCTCTGTCAGTCTGCATCTATGCCTGTCCGTTCGACTCAGTCTTCGAGGTCTTAACGCCTCTGGTCCGCACCCTGGTGCCTGCCCTTCCCGCGTCACCCCTCTTTTCCCGCCTTTTAGAGACCGAGTGCGAGAAAGCATTAGTCGAACAAGTTGCTGACGTAACAGACCCATACAGAGAAGGGTAGGAGATTACAGGGTGCCTTCCCTCGTTCCCTTCCTCCCCTGGGGAACCGCCGACGGGGCAGAGGAGGATTTGTAGAGATGGGGATTAGGCGGAGATAAAGATAGGGCAGGCGGAATTCTATTAGAGGATAGACTAAGGCGGGATGAGACAGACAGTCTCTGGCTTTGATCTGGTATGCAGCCGTACATGTATGGATATATATATTGAGGCGCCAGATAAATGTCTTGATACATTCATACATGCGCATACATACATACAATGCATACATAGATACATACATGCATGCATACATACAAACATACATACATACAAACATACATACATACAAACATGCAGACATTCATACAGACATACTTACAGACATACATGCACGTATGCTTACATACAATACGTGCAATACATACATATTGGGGAGGGTGTATATAGTAATGGTAATACTTATGGCCAGGAGAGCATTAGGTACGCGGATCGATTCCCGTAACCCCTTCTATGGCGGCGCCTTGTATGGCTGCCAAACCGTGTGTTTAATTAAGATCTTGCCTACTTTCATGTTTCAATGTAATCTTGCTGCGTCTATCAGTTTGAAATAATAAAGAATATTATTAATTATTATGTATGCACACACAAACATACCTACAAACATACATAGATACATACATTTGTACGTATATACATGCACAGTGGTTGTTAAAGGTTTGAAGCTCTGGGGCCACAATAAGGCTTCTGCTGTTTTCGGAAAGCCTCTGAATCGTTGACTTATTTTAGACACCTTTAAATGGTATGTTTCCAAAACTATATAGTATATATGCAGTTTTCGTTCAATGAATTACTCTCAGAATGCGCTATTGTAAGTACGGTCGACGTGAATGCCCTTGGCAACCATAAGACGTTGCGAAGCAATAGAGTAATATGTAAATGATTGACGAATATAGAAATCTTCGCGTAAGATGTCGCTAAGGCTAAGCACTCAAAACTACGGTAAATATTAGGGTCTGTTTAGACACCTTTATATCGTACATAACCAAAACTATATAGGGCCTAATCGCAATATTCGTTAAATAGTTGTTGATTTGGATGAATCCAGAGATTAACGACATCTTATAGCAACAATGGCTGTTGACGTCGACAGAAATTATTTTTGGCATATTATAGCTCTTGTGATTTACCATCCGACGTCATATATAACTGTAATAGTAACGATTACCCGTAAAACTGTAAAAATGAAATATAGAAATGAAAGACAGAACAACATTTTTATTACA
>OY744608.1:3539689-3637900 GCA_963556255.1 Allolobophora icterica | reverse complement strand
ATGGGTGGTAAAGTGGCCGAGGGTTAACTCGCAGGGTTTCAAGTCTATGAACCAGGATTGAATCTCAAGTCATCAACTGCCCACAAGGCATCAACCGATGGCACTACTAAACCAAGTTCCATATAGTCAGGTCATTTACATAAAGCCAATCTACCGAGAACTGGATTTTGATACTCTCTCCCTCCCTCCCCTCTCTTCATCCCTCTCTCTCTCTCTCCTTCTCTCCCCATCTCTCTCCCTCTCCCTCTCCCTCTCTCTCTGCTTCTGTCTCTGTCTGTCTCTCTGTCTTTCTCTCACCCCACTCTCTCTGTCGCTGTCTCTATCTCTCTTCCCCTGCTCTCCCCCTCTCCTCTGCCCTCTCTCTCTCTCTCTCTCTCTCTCTCTCTCTCTCTCTCTCTCTCTCTCTCTCTCTCTCTCTCTCTCTCTCTCTCTCCTCTCCTCTCTCTCTCTCTCTCTCTCTCTCTCTCTCTCTCTCTCTCTCTCTCTCTCTCTCTCTCTCTCTCTCTCTCTCTCTCTCTCTTTCTCTCTCTGTATATCTCTCTGCCTGTCTCTCTCTCTCTCTCTCTCGCTCTGTGTACCTGTTCGTTTTGCTCAGTCTTTTCACTTTCCTTGCCTTCGTCTTCTCTTCTCTTACCCTCTCTTCTCTTCCCTCTTGCTTACCTTCTCTTGCTCTTGCCTTCCCTTTGCCTTCTCTTTTTTCTCGCCTCGTCTCTTCTCTCTTGCCTTGCCTTCACTTTCTATCTTTCTTGCCCTATCTCTCCTTTAACTCCCCTTGCCTTTCTTTCCTTGTGTTCTCTTATCTTCCTTTGCCTTCTTTCTTTTCCCCTTCCCTGCCACTCCTTACTTACGATCCCCCTCAGCACAATCAACAATTGGGATCTGGTCCCTGATATCGGAATGGGGTAGGGGATCTTGGCAGGTACCAGATGCCCGGATAAATAACCAGGGAGGGTGATGATCACCTGTGTTCACCTGTTCCAACCGTCATCAGCATCAACTCGACCCTCGAAACGAAACATCGTTAAAATGTCATCCTCCCACGCAGTTCATTAACACTCCTTAATCGAGCTCAATAATTAATTAATTTAGCGACGCTATTAATGAGGTAGCATGCGGAGATCCAATCTACAGGTTTCAAGTTAACAGACACCAGACAGACAATCTATATTCCGCCTGTCTTAGCATCCGAGAGCGCTAGAAAATGTCCTTTCCTGAAGTATCGCATGTGATTGTAATTGCATGTTTTATCATCGTGAATGTGGTTGTAATGTAACTGTAACTATGATTATGACTACAATTGTAACTGTAACTGTCACTGTCACTGTAACTATTACTGTAATTGTAATTGTATAACTGTAATTGTAATTGTTACGGCAACTCTATTTGACAATTGCAACTGTAAAATTGTATAGTGCCTTTTGTAGAGTAGCTCTGGTCATCAATTATTAACTTCTTGATTAGAATAACTAGTTTGAAAGCAGTTTGAAACGGTCCTGATTAGCCTGGACTAGCCAGCCGCTTTGGTGTGCCGAGAACGAGGAAACGAAGTCGCTCTGACAAGTGCGGATGTTTGGGTTTCAATGTCGTGGGGTGAATTTCTTCGTGCGTTAGGTTAGCTCGCTACAAGGTGTAGGGGTGAACTTGTTGATATACGATTCGTCTTCTAGATATTGACCAGATTAGGGCGCGATAGAAGTCACTAATTATAATTAAGTATACGTGTGAGGTAGGGTGGACTGGTGCTGTGTAAGTGGAGGTTAGACGGGGCTGCATACTAATCACGAGTTCCCTGTAATCATCCATGAAGGTGTGAATCGCTGTGATGTCTTTATTACACCCTTTTCGTTCCTCCTTAGTTCCTATACCCCTTTACAGCCACCCTTAGTCTATTCTGGGCTTGGTCATTATATTCATGGAAGGGGTTGTTTATCATAGCTACCCTGTCATTCCTTAATCGGAATGGAACCACAATTACTTGGTCGTAAAACCCTTCCATCTATAATGATGTCATCATCGGAATACAACCCTTCACCCCATCTCTCATATATAGTTATATATATATATATGTACATACATATATCTCATATATAGTTTTATATATATATGCACGCATACTATAGATACATATATAGTTATGTTATATGTATACGTGCAGATGTATATGTATAAACATGAAGCACTTCATCTCCATCTCCCCTATCGCCAAATATATATATATATATACGCACATATATTATGTATGTATATATATATATACATATATTTCTTCAATGTCGTAAATATATATTCTTGGGATTCTGTATGCAACGAAGGTATGCGGCACATCATATACGTTGACTATGTAATTATATGATCAAATAAGGTATTTGTCACGAAATATGTGTTGTATATAATTATGTATGTATGTATGTATATATGTGTATTTGTATGTATATATATATATATATATATATATATATATATATATATATATATATATATATATATATATAAGTGACAATAGAAATTTGTTGCTTTCTGAGATATTATAAAGGAAATACGTCATTTGTAGTTATTAGTCGTTCCAGGTTTTAACGACACCCTATGGCTACCATGGTTGTTGACGTTGCCCTCCTCCTTCTCTGGTCTGCGGACTGGCACTACCCGGCGTAAATGGCATTTAATATAGCAGAGTTGATAAATTGAACGGGTTTAAGAGGTGAACCGCGAGTGTCCCTTGGGGTTAATTCTCGGGTTCCCCATCTCTACCCTCATCCTTCTCTGCTTCTTTTTCCTTCCCCACCCCAACGATATACGATCCAAACATGAGATAGAAAATGTACCGCTCTTTCTTCGTTCCCTCGCCCCCTCCCTCATACCCTTCTTCGCACCCTCCATTGCACCCTCCCTCGTACCCTCCCTCTGTCCGGCAGATGTGGACGTCGTTTTGATGGCTGGGCTACTGTGGTCAATTCGCTTGGTCTCATCTGTCCGAAAGGTCACCGAGGTCAGTAGTTCTAACTCTTTCAACCCTTGTCTCTCTCTCTCTCTCCCAACCCCCTCGTCCTCCCCCATGCATTCCCTCAGATGTGCGGGAGAAGAAGCGATTAAGACGTTGGCGAGGTTTTCCCAGGACTCTGCGTTTGGAGAAAGAGGAGGAGGGAGGCAAGGAGGGGACTGAGGGATGGAAGGACGGAAGGATGGATAATGGAAGGACGAAAAGGACGAAAGGACTGAAGGACAAAATGATGGAAGAACGAATAATGCAAGGACGAAAAGACTGAAGGAAAGACGGACATAGGAATGGAAAAGATGCTGGCAGATGTTGTGAAGCTAAGCATCATCAAGTCGGGTTAGTACTTGATTGTGTGACCGTGGCTTTCGACAGTTACAGAATTAGATAGCAGCTGCTAGTGCAGGGTGAGCAAACTTTTGGCATATTGCCATATTGGGCCACATTAAACGCCAAAAAATTCGGGGGGCTGGTAACAAATGTTAAACTGTTAATAGCTACTAACATGAAGAAAGTTTACTTATTTAAAATTTACTTACTTAAATTTAAATAAACTTTAGCAGGGTTAATGCGTTATTATGAAAAACTAGACCGGAATGTTAAATAAGAAAGCAGCGACATATATGTAGAATGAATGACTCCAGGAAACTCAAGACGCTAGTTTTTGGCATGATGGAGGGGAAGAACAAAAGAGGACGCCCTAACAGAGAATGGACAGACGATATCATGACATGGTGCAGAAACGATTCTCTACAGCACCTGAGCCACATAGCAAGAGAAAGAGACACATGGAAGGAAGTGATAAAGAGCGCATCAAGCACCTACGGGCGATGAACCCATGGTTAATGATGATGATGATGATGATGAGCGACACATGAATAAAACGAGGAACATTTCTCGCAGACTGATTCTTGTGATTTCTTTGAATTTTCTGAAGAATTGTGTGGGCCGGTTTAAATCTGCTGGAGGGCCGGATCTGCCCGCGGGCCGTAGTCCCGCCCCCCCCCCCACCCCCGTTCTAGGGAGTTAGAACAACAAACGACAATTAAATAATTACAGAAAAAGAGGTTATTCATTAATTCATCCCTTCATATTTTGTTGATTCATTCATTCATTCGTTCTTTCATTCGTTCATTCATTCAGACAATTACTATTTCCTCGAGGCAGCTCACCTGCTTTCTGCCACCACCTTAAGTCTTCTCTGTTTAACCATGGCTGGACTGAGTAGGATTCTTGAAGAGGCGCTATATAAATTATCAAAATGAATGAATTAATTAATTAATTTTTAGTTCATTCGTTCGTTCGTTCATTCATTCATTTTTATTTTCGATCATTCGTTCATTAATTCACCGAATAAATAAATTCATCACTGAATAAATCAATTAATTTCATGAATTAATTGGTCATTTAGTCATGATTTTAATGACAAGCAGTCATTACATGAACCAGACACACCGGTCCAGCGCGTCGAGATCGGCAACTAGACAAATTAGCCCTGTCGACACCGACCGATACATCACCATTTCCTCCATTGTGGATTAGCCGTCGATAGTTCCTCCCCTCCGTCGCTAGGAGCGCTTTGTTGAATTAACGTAACAGTTGGTCAGTTGACATAGGCGTAAGAACACAAAGGCGGTGCTGCGGCCCTGGCGCAACCGAATCACAGCCCGCCGCAGTCCATTGTTCCCGGAGGCTTTGTTAAGCGGCCTGCGCAAAGAATATCAAGTTTTCCTGGATTAGGGGAGGGTGGTGAGCGGTGGGAGGGTCCTCCTCCCATCACCCACGGCCGTCCTTAATCGCCCCGCGAAAGATGACACTCGACTATTCATTATGGCCCTCTCGCGGGCGGATGGCAGCCCTGGAAACTCGTGAGTTTCTGATTGAATTAGCCCGTTGTCGACAGTCGGCGCCCCATACACTCGCCAGGCCATTCGTCATATGCAGTCAAAATGGCGGTTGGTGTGGTGTCACATTTGAACCGGGTGAAACTCAGTCCTGTGAAAGAGTCGTGATTGGTTCACGTGACCAATGCCCGGAAATTTGTTTCTTAATATAGAACTGTTCTGTTCAACGTTTGTCGAAATCATATTTCTCCTGGAGTAGCAATCTATCAATACAGACTGTCTGGGCTTCTACTTAATCATTTACTAATCTAATCTTATCCAATTCAATCTAATCTAATCCAATGATTTTTATAGCGCCGTCAGATTATGCCCAAGGCATCAATCCATTATGGTTCAAATTTAACTTGTAATAAAAAAAATTATTATCCCTTCCATCAGTCCTACTTCCAATTAAATTTTATGAACCGGACACTTTAAAAATAAGCTTCCATATGTTGTGCCAAATTTAGACCGAATGGGTAACTGTTTGCGGGAATCAATTTCACACCACACCGGAAGTCGATGATCATTCAGCAGCCCGCCAGAGGGAGCCTTCTGCCTCTGTCGTTCGTGCCGGCCGCGATTTAATTAGTCAATGACCGACGTAATCAAGTCGAGATCACGGACGTCGATGGGAGATAACGCGTTCTAAGTGACGCCCTCGTGTCATGGCCAGACTGACAAGCGACGATTATTAATATTAGATAGAGCGACGACCGACGATTAATAATCGCATCTAGAGCCTCGGTTTGCCGAGAAGAGACGACGCCATCGTAGAGGCAATTGGATTAATTAGGCGCTGGGGAAAAGGGAATATGAATTTTTCCATAAATGCGGAAGAAGTCGGAAAGAGAGACACCTTGTATCCAGATCTTGCTTTTATCATCTTCGCCAGCTCCGATCCATCCGCAAGTCTCTTTCATTTCATGCTGTTACTACACTGGTCCATGCTCTGATCTGCACTAGGGTAGACTTTGGCAATGCTGTGTACATTGGCCTTTCCTCCTCCAATATGCACAAACTTCAGACCATCCTTAATGCTGCTGCTCGGCTTATAGGTGACATTCCTAAGTTTGCCCACATTTCTGCCTTTATCCGTGATTCCCTCCACTGGCTCCCTGCTCAACAGCGAATTCAGTTTAAAACCCTCACTCTCATGCGCAACTGCCTTACTGCCTCTGCTCCGTCTTACCTAATGAATTTTTGCAACCCAGTTTCTTCCTTGCCTGCGAGGGCTTCCTTGCGATCTTCGGCTCGCGGCCTTATGGTTGTCCCTCGCATGCGATCTTCCACGGCACAATCCAGAAGTTTCGCCTATGTTGGCCCCTCTGCTTGGAACTGTCTCCCCTTGTTTCTCCGCCAAGAGCTTCTTGCCCTCTCTCCTCTCCAGTTCCGTAGACGCCTGAAAACTTTCCTTTTTGCCGGTGCCGGCATTGATGCGGGTTGAAAGCGCCGCTGATTTGAGTGGCGCTATATAAGTTTTCGGTTACAATTACAATTACAATTACAATTACAATATTTATAATGACACAGCGTCGTTAAACACCAAAAACCCGAGTAATTGTTTTATTGTTATGGATGAGGAAGCGATTGGATGGATGGATGAATCCAGAGTTTAACGACATCATATTGCAACAAAGGTCGTTGAAGTCGACAGAAATTATTCTGACTTAATACAGCTTCGGTTATAATTTCTTTTTCTTTAAGGATCATCTGTAATTTGGTGCATAGACGCGTTTCTTGTATAGTATGAAGAAACTTACAGGATGCAACGAAATTACTTTTATATGGTGTCTGAAAATGACGATTTAAAGGTGTCTAAATAAAGCAGGAAGTAGATGCTACTTCTCTTTCTTGTGATACCACGTCGTTAAACAGTAACTAACCATTCGGAACGGGTCTCTCCGTGTGGATTTAACAAAATTTGAGTGGACGTGAATTGTCTTTGACTCCATATATGTTGATCTTTTTAGGTTTATGTCGGCTAAATCATTAAATCTTGCGGGCGACCAAGCTGGAATTCTGTGTTAATCTGTTAGTGGGCAAACTACGGCCACAGGCTTTTTTCGTTGTAACACGGTCCTTAGCAGAAAAAGTTTGCCGACCGCTGTTGTAAGGTGTCGTTAAAGTATTGCATACAATCCTTATTGAACTATCGGAAGAATTGGGAACATGTACGCAAAATGTCGTAAAGTGCTGAAAAGCGCCTTCGTTAAGACACCTTTAAATTGTTTCTTTCCGATATTATAATTAAGTAAGTAATACTCGATTAATCAGTATATAGCAGATCAAAATACTGTCGACGTTAACGGCCTAATATAACTCTATGATGTTGATACAATTGACATCGAACAATACTAATTGTGTTAAATTTAAAAGAACATTATTATGCTTATGAAAGAATAAAGAAAAGAAGACTAACATGGTATGGACATGTGATCAGAATGGAGAGCGGAAGAATGCCGGCAAAGGCGCTGCACGGAGAAGTGGAGGGAACGAGGAGCAGAGGACGACCGAAGAAGAAGTGGATAGATAATGTACTGGAAGACATAGAAGACAGAGGATGGGAGTTCAAAAGGCAATAGAACTCGCAAGAGACCGGCCGAAATGGAGAAGTTTTGTTGGAGCCTCATCGTCGGTGAACACTTGACGGAGGAGAAAAAGAGAGAAGAGAATTATGCTTATGGTAAGAGCGAAAACCGTTTATTACATATTTCCTAACGACGCCATTGGCCTTTGGTGCCATAAGATATCGCTAAGCTGTTGGGTCTAACCGTCTAATCCTTATCGAACAATCCAGGGAAAAAAGAAAAAGCACTCTACGCAAAATGTCGTCATGCACTGAAACATGCAGGCTGCGTTTTGACCAGGGCTGTAGTGGTAAAATTTGATGTGAGTATACGTTACCGGTGAGCAGCGGCGTCACTAGGGCTGGTGTGACCCTAAAAAAATGTGAAGACCTTTTTGCAGGAATTCGTCTAAGAAAAATTTCAGACTTATTACCAATTCTCTGAAAATTTTCTGACTTTCACGATTTCGTCTCTGAAAAAGTTGATGGCCTTTTTTTAGTCATTCGCCCTAAAACCTTCCATCAAAACCTCTCTTTTTTCTCAAAATTTCATTGCTCAGTGGCTATACGGTCTCTACAGAGGTAAGTATACGCTGTATACCCGCGTTAACGCTCGTCTAGAGCCCTGAGTATACGCTCTCAAATTTCTCTAGAGGTGAGTATACGCTGTATACCCGCGTATACCCTCGACTACAGCCCTGGTTTTGACCCTTTCGAATGCTTTCTTTCATGAAGACACTGTATACTTGCAATATTACTCCAACCACTATATTCATTCTACAACCTTCAAGGTATACGATCAACAATCGACAATATTTAACAGTGTCTAAACTATACTCAAAAATGTCAAGCCATACCATACCATACCATGCCATACCCTATCCTACCATACCCTACCATACCGTACTTGGGTACCTTTGCCGCGCCTTGGGCAATAGGTAAATGAATCGCGTATAGGCCATACAAGAAGCCGAGGAAATGTATCGGACGCGAGCAAACGGTTTGGAAAAGGCTATGGTTGAAGAGGAATTGGAACTAGTGGTCGACCTATTCCCAGATGAAGGCACGGAAGAAGCGAAAGGAGAGAGACTATGTCACCCCTCTCAGCAGGTGAAGGCGAATCCCCCCGACCTTTGACTCCAGCACGCGCCACCAACCACTGTCAACCGCGAAGTGACAGTTATAAACCCTCTCGCTTTGTTATTGGGTTCATTAACGGGGTCAATTGATTGCAGCAATAAAAACGACACAAAGAGAGATAGACCTTTATATATTAATACACAGGTTTTATATACATCACTACAGATAAGTATTAATATATACAGGTCTAACATAAACTATATAATATACTTAAGCGCTATAAAGGACGAGTTGGTCTTATATATATATAAAAATATATATATACATATATATATATATATATATATAATTCGTAGGTGCATACTGATGGTTACATGGGCAATAATTTATATATATTAATATGTATGTTGTTGGGGTTTATTATCCTATGTTATAATGGAGCGGCACGCGCCACGAAGCATGTCGACAGAGTGCGCCAATGTTGGCTTTCGTTGTTCAATGGCCCTCTGGTGACGCTTCTGTCTTTTGTGTCCACGAGACTCTTGGATGATTGCATATCCTCGTTTTGCCTCTTGTTGACCTCAGTCGCCATGTTTAACTATCTGACAAATACATCGAATACATAGATATGGTTCTGCAGCCTTTGTGTTATATTGCACGTTTCATCCTATATGTCCTGATAAAGTATTTCTGATTTTAAATTTCTACCTTTATGGTCAATACTCAGAGGCGTCTATCCCCCCTAAGTCATTGGAGAAACTTCCCATTCCCTGTTCTTACCCCCTCCCCTTCCTTCCCCCGCCCCTCGTTAATGGTGGCACACACACTGACAGATCTCCCCCCTTTTTCTTGGATGGAGCATTTGCTCCAAGGTCTTTATGGTGTAGACGCCCCTGTCAATACTCGTGTTTAGGCCCCTATGTGTAGCATGTGTATAAGGCATATGTAAGTACATATGTATTTGTGTATGCGGTACATGTGTTGAAAATAAGATATGTATGTTGTTGGATGTACATGCATACTGATGTATTTTGAAACCTTTGTTTTCGCCATATATGTATGTCGTGGGGTATGTTGTATGTATGTTTGAATGTATGTAAGCACGTTGCATGAATATATGTTTGTAAGTATGTATGTATGCATTTTATGCATGTATGTGTGTATGTGTGTTTGTTTGTTTGTTTGTTTGTTTGTCAGTCTGTCCGTCCGTCCGTCTAAGTCACGTCTTACGCTTACCACATTTCATAAACTGATCATGATGAAACACAATAGAGGCCGAATATCACAAAGAGCTAGGACGCTGTCGCTATATAAATTCGCGTCAGACATTCCGAACAGACTGTAGAACTCGTCGCACGACATCTACACTTTCCGAACGGACTGTAGCCGTCTCGAGTCTCGACCCATTAACAATACAGCCACCTGGCCCGTGAGGGCGCGCTGAATACCTGACGCGTGATCGGAGGGGTTTCTTCGCTTCAACTACCCTCTCTATCCCTCCCTCAGGCCCCCCTATCCCTCCCCGTCCCTCTTCTTCTTCTGCCTGGGCGCACGCGTATTTCGCTGTCGTCTGCTACGATTATTCCCGCCAATTTTTGCCCGTCTGTCGAGACAGATGGTGGCTTCGGCGCGAAAGCCGAACGGCGAAATATGACACTTGGTCGAATCTGGGTCGAGTTTTGGGTCGAGGCGTTGATGGGTCAGAGTGAATTTTAATGTGTTGTGTGGAGGGGTCCTAGACCAGTGAGGAGTTTCGAGTTTTGTAGCGCCATCTTTACATTGTTAGAATTTTGAAATGAGAATACTGGGAATAATATGTATTGCGTTGTCCGATTAGTTCTATTGTCTTCTTTTCTGTTTGATTACATTATAGTCTATTGTGTTGTATTTGATTGTTACATTCCTTTGTTTTGTATTGCCTTATATTGTATTCAGTTGTACAGTAGGCCTACTGTATTCTATTGTTCAAGTAAGTAATCTCTACATGTATAAGCACAAACTCCCACAATTTGCAACAACAAAAATAGAACAATGCCAGTTGGAAAAGAAGAGGAGCAGTCTCTTAAGTTAGCCCTGAGGCATCCATCGATATGAAGTGTTAGCGACTTCATTTTCTTAGCCTCAGCATATGAGGGCGGGTGGCCATTCTTCTCCATCGCCGTCTCATCTTCCCACAGACAGTCTACGGTCAGTGTACACATTATAGCTCAGTTGGCTAGGGTGCGCAATTGGAGCAGATATCTCGAACCCAATTTCTGCCCAGGCGTGGATTTGATCCCCGACCTCTCGATTAACAGTCCAGCACGCTAACCCCACTATCAAGCATCCCAGTTGTTAAAAAACGATGCAATATTCTAAACAGTTTAAAAGTCCTAATAGTCTAGAACTAGGCCCCTACTGTATGTTATTTTTGTACAGTGAGCGAATAATGAAAGATTTTTATTTTTTATTTAATGTTACAATAATACTTCCTTGCCTGTCTGTCTGCCTGCCTGACTGCCTGCCTGCCTTCTTTCCTACTTCCTTCTCAATCTGGCCCTCTGCCTGCCTCTCTCCCGTCTTCCATTTCTGTCACTTCCTGTGCCTTCTTCCCAATTTCCCTCCCTCCCTATCTTATCTATCTACTAACTCCCTCCCTGCTTGCCTTTCCTATCCATCTTCCAGCCTACGTTTCCTCCGCCTACCTCTGTCACTGTGTATGTTTGTCTGTCTGTCTCGCCCTGTCTCTGTGTCTGTGTCTGTCTGTGTTGTCTGTGTCTGTCTGTGTGTCTGTCTGTCTGTCTGTGTGTCTGTCTGTCTGTGTGTGTGTCTGTCTGTCTGTCTGTCTGTCTATCTGTCTGTCTGTCTGTCTGTCTGTTTATCCGTGACCCACTCCCTCCATCTGTCCTTTGCCTTGTAAACAACCAGCGTCTTCTATCAGCAAAGGGATCCATAATTACCGCCTTCCGTTCGACCCAGCCATCTTCGGTAACTCTTACAAGTAGCTTGTTGTCTTAGTCCAACAGGTGTCACGTCAACCTAATCTCCTCCTCCTCCCTTCGGGCCAGACGCTGCTTCCGGCCTCTGTAGCACCTTTCAAATAGTATGTGGAAGTGAAGGGTTATATCAGCTTTAGAAGTCCAGGATTCATGACCATGGTTTTGAATGCACCGCGAACCCTTCTTCGGAAGACTTGTCAGCTATTCGCCCTTGCGTTCTAGGTTCGGTCCCTAAGCATCGCGATTTCGTCATCGTCATCGTCATCATCATCATCATCATCATCATCATCATCATCGTCATCGTCATCGTCATCGTCATCGTCATCGTCATCGTCATCGTCATCATCATCATCATCATCATCATCATCATCATCATCATCATCATCATCATCATCATCATCATCATCGTCATCGTCATCATCATCATCATCGTCATCGTCATCGTCATCGTCATCGTCATCGTCATCACCATCACCATCATCATCGTCATCATCATCACTATCATCATCATCACCATCATCGTCGTTGTCGTCATCATCATCATCGTCGTCGTCATCAGCTTCAAAAGGCGATCGGTTTCGAAGTTGAGCATGGACTGATGGTGAGAGTGTTGCATTTCTTCACATGGTATAGACTTACATATCCACTGCTGTTCACTAGAATTCCACGAGAGATCCCTTGACTGACGAAGTGTGGTACAATTAGAGAAAACAGCGAACGTCCTTCAAATCTCAGTCTTTGAATTCGACCCAGATCTATCGCTGCATGTCTACAAGAACGACGAGCGGATGGGGAGAGAATTTCCTCATTGGAGAAGGAGAGGGACAGGAAGAGGGAGATCGAAAGAGAGAGGCAGAGGCAGAGGAGGAAGAGAGTAGAAGGAGCAGGAGAAGGAATAGGAGAAGGAAAAGGGGAGGGGAGGAAGAGAAGGAGGAGGACAAGAAGGAGGAGGAGGGAAAGGAGGAGGGAAAGGAGGCAGAGGAGGGACAATAGAAGGAAGCGGAGGCGGATGAGATATAGACTGGTATCAGAGGGGTCCTTGGCATTAAGAAAAGCGACTTAATAGGCCTATATTGTTTTTACTTCCGACTAAACCCTTCTTCCACTCTTCGAGAACATCTCACTGTCATCCATCATCCACTCACAGTCAGACGCCTTCTGATTTCTCTCAGTCTAAAGAACCCCACAGTAAGAGCACATCCGTCACTTTCTTTCTTTCTCTGTCTGTGTGTGTGTGTGTGTGTCTCTCTCTCTTTCTCTATCTATCTATCTATCTATCTATCTATCTATCTATCTATCTATCTATCTATCTATCTATCTATCTATCTATCTATCTATCTATCTATCTATCTATCTATCTATCTATCTATCTATCTATCTATCTATCTATCTATCTATCTATCTATCTATCTATCTATCTATCTATCTATCTATCTATCTATCTATCTATCTATCTATCTATCTATCTATCTATCTATCTATCTCAGACTCTCTGTCTTTCTACCTCTGCCTGTCTGTGTCTTTCGCCCTCTGTCGCTCTCTCCCTCTGTCTCTCTCTCCCTCTGTCGCTCTCTGTCTGTCTCTCTTTCTACCTCTGCCTGTCTGTCTCTCCCCCTCTGTCTGTCTTTTTTTCTCTCTCTCTCTCTGTCTCCATCTGTCACTCTTTCCCTCTGTCTCTCTATGCCAATATTAAATTTGTAACTCTTCTGCTTCTCGTCTTCCTTCCTGCTTCCTCTCTTTCGCATCCTCATTCTCTCTACCTTCCTCCTCTTCTCCCTCTTTCAGTGGATCTCACCTTCGTTCGTCCCTTCTTCCTTATTCTCTTAATGCTCATGCTCCCTCTTCTTCCACCTCTTCCCCCCGCCCTCCTACTCTTTTTGCTCCTCCTTTTCCTCTTTATTCTCTCTGCTCATTCTATATGTCTTGCACCCTCCTTCCATATCCTTCTTCTTTCCCTTCCACCCCTCCTGCTCTTCTTCCTCCCTCCTTCCTTCGTCTTCCGGTCTCAGGGCCTGATGTATCTATCGACTGCGTTGGAGTGTGGCTTGGCTCAGACCGGCGACTTGTTCATCGTGTGAATGTCGATGGGGGAAGTTTCTGGAACAGATTGGATAAGAACCAGTCCCCATCTTCTTTCTCCCTACTCTCGTCCTCGTCTTTCAACTCATCTCTATCTCTGTCTGTCTGTCTGTCTCTGTTACTGTCTCTATCTGTCTGTCTCTCTCATCCGCTTCTTCCTCCTCTTTACCTCCTCTTTCTCCTCCTCTACTTTTTCTCTCGCTGCTCTTTTGTTCTTCCGTTTTCCCTCCTCCTTCTTGTGCTGTTGCTTCTCCTTCTCTGTCTCTCTGTCTCTCTGTCTCTCTGTCTCTGTCTCTGTCTCTCTGTCTCTGTCTCTGTCTCTGTCTCTGTCTCTGTCTCTGTCTCTGTCTCTGTCTCTGTCTCTGTCTCTGTCTCTCTCTCTCTCTCTCTCTCTCTCTCTCTCTCTCTCTCTCTCTCTCTCTCTCTCTCTCTCTCTCTCTCTCTCTCTCTCTCTCTCTCTCTCTCTCTCTCTCTTTCTCTCTGTTTTCCTTCTCCTTCCTCCTCCTCCTCCTTCTTCTGCTGTTGCTTCTCCTTCTCCTCCTGCTCCTTCTCCTTCTCTGTCTCTCTCTTCCTCTCCCTTTGCTTCTCCTCCTCTACCACCTCTTCCTTCTCCTCTTCCCTCTTCCCATTCCATCGTCTCCTTGACATCCGCTGGTGTCATAAACTCTTGCCTTCCATATAAATACCCTAATACGTCGGCGTTCATCGCATCAACCTCTCTGGCCTTCGCCAAAGGTGGGGAGGGGTCGTCACCCATCGTATCCGCCCTCGTCTTCTACTCTCCCTCACCCGTCGAGGGTCAACAGGATGGAACCCTTTCAATCGCTCTACGCGGCGCTCACAATGCGATTAGGTTACCCCTTCAAAAGGCCCTGCGCCGCTTTAAGGCTGCGCCGCCAACCGATGGAACGGCAATTACGGAGAAAGTGGAGACCTTAGCATCATCCACTCTTTCATTCCACGCTCTTTCATTCCACGCTCCCTATGTCTCTTCCAATCCTTCTTTCTCTACTTGTATATATCTCTCTCCATCTCTCTCGATCTGTCTGCCTTTGTTGTTGTCTCCGATTCACTGTCTGTGTGTCTGTGTGTGTCTCTCCATATCTTTTCATCTCTCTTCACCTCTCTGGATGTGTCTGTCCTGTTGTTGTCTCCGATGCACTGCCTGCCTGTCTGTCTATCTGTCTATTGTATGTATGTATGCCTGTCTGTCTGTTTGTCTGTCTGTTTGTCTGTCTGTTTGTCTGTCTGTTTGTCTGTCTGTTTGTCTGTCTGTTTGTCTGTCTATTTTTCTGTCTGTCTGTTTTTCTGTATGTCTGTGTATATCATTCGCTCGCTGTCTCTCTTCCTTTATTGTCTGTGGTATGTCTGCCTGTCTCTGCCTATGTCTCTTTCTGTCTGTCTGTCTATCCGTCCGTCTGTCTCCCAAATGAACTTTATGGCATTACCCGAGTGATGGCACCCGAAAAGGGTTTCTCGTCGGTAGAGCAGGTGGGTGAGAGAAAGGAAAGGGTGGCGACAGGAAGGGAGGAAGAAAGGGTTGAGGGTCACATGCGTCAAGGTGTTGGCCGTTGAATATCAGAAGCGGAAGACATTTGCATAATCTCCACCATCTGGCTGTTTGTGTCTTTGAATGACTGTATGTATGGCTTTGACTTACTTCTGTCTGTCGCTGTGTATTTGCTTGCTCTGTCTCTCATGTCTGTATGTCTGCATGCCTGGCTGTCTCTGTCTGTCTGTCTCTCTGTCTGTCTGTCTCTCTCTCTGTCTGTCTGTCTCTCTCTCTCTGTTTCTCTCTATCTCACTTTGTGTGCGTCTCTGCACTTTTCCTATCTATTTGCCGCTGTCTTTGGAACTTTGTCTCCATATATTTTTGTTTGCCTCTCACTGTCTCGCTCTATCCCACTCTCTATGTCTCTCTCTGTCCCTCTCTGTTTTATTCTCTGCCTGTTTCCCATCTCTCCCTCTGCATCTCCATCCCATCCTCCTAATTATCATCGTCAAATAAATTGTCTTCGTTGTCATCAGTAACAAAAACAACAATTAGACGATTTTTATAGCGCCGTAATTCAACCGAGGCCGAATCTAAACGGCGCTGTCGTCATAATCATATCACCCTGAACTATCACTGATATAAAACACTGATATAAAACACAATAGACTGTGGTTTCATTTGATAAACTTCCGCTTTCAAAGTCGTCATCACTTTGTCTGTGACTAGCTTTATTGTTCTCAAGACATAATAGCCTTTGTTACAGAAATTTGCGGTTCCTAAGCCTCTCCCGCCTCCCAAATTGTTTTGTTTATTAATCCTCCAATAGATGTCTCCGCTCTAAATCTTTCCTGGCGTCATCTAGCGGCCAGAACTGTCCGTCAGACGGCCAGGGATTTCAGCCCCCTGGCGGTGTATCCGAGAATCGCCTATAATTCGTTTCATGTTGCTAATCGGACGATTGACTGGCCGGCTGTTAATTAGTAGGTTGCGGGAAACGGTTGGTTCGAAAAACGTTCGACAGATGCCGTTTCGGTTGGGCGGTAATTCTAATGAACGATCAAAGGGATTTGCGGTTGCCAGGGTTGCGACTGGAAAACGGGAATCGTTGGCGTGTAACCGAAGAGAGTCGTTTCGTCTGAGTATCGCCCGATTCGTGTTTCAGTTTAGATTAATGGGAATCGAAGTGAGCAACAGTTTTATGGTCGTATGACTTGTTTCGATGATTGACTTCGTGACTGGGTATATTCTTAGATATTAGGAGGGTGAAGGTAAGGAAGGTAAGGTAAGGTAGTAAAGTCGGGTAAGTTCCGGTAGGTTACGGTCAGGTAAGATAAGGTATTAACGCAAGGTGAGGAAATGTAAGGGGTATTACGGTATGGTAAAGGAAAGATAATATATGGTAAGGTAACACACAGGTAGAAGAAGAAGAGCAGTTCCCTAAGCTAGCTGTAGAGAGGCAGCCATGAGTATGAAGTGTTAGCGACTTTATTTTCTTAGCCTCGGCATGTGAGAGCGGGTGGCCAGTCCTCTCCCTAGCCGTCTCATCTTCCAACTGACAGTGCACGTTAGTTTACTCATAATAACTGAATTTTTGCCCTGGCAGGGATTTGAACCCCCGAATTCTCGATTGACAGTCCAGCACCCTAACCAGTAGAAATCATGCATGGTAAACTATCGTACAAGGTAATTATAAAGCAAGAGAAACTTGGGTAAGATGGAGTAAGATGAATGTGGTAGGATGACATAAAGTAAACTATTGGCTTCATCTGAGAAGGTAACTTAGGTAGGGTATAATGTTACAGGTAGCATAATTGTCAAGACACCCAAAAGGATTGTATTTCTTGAGACTCAATTCAAACTCCAGTACAACGACATTTCAAAACCTCCATTCTAATAACGCTTGATTCTAAAAAGACAACTGCACTAGTAGCCACCATGTTGTTAAACAATTATATTACTAACACTAAAAGGAACCAACAATAGGTAGCGTTGGATTGAGTACTTCTTAAACACCTGTAAAAAGACTTCTTATGAAGCTATAATAACGACAATAATCCATGAGATCATCACTCGTCAAATTAGGAGGCTGAACGTTCAAAAGAAACGTGTGTGGCAGAAATGCAATGCTGATAAAAGCTGCAAGGTCAAGTTGATGTGGAGGCTGACAAGATGTCGATAACACACAATAAAATTCCCATTTTTCCACATTTTTCCAATCTTTACGATTGGAAAAATGTGGAAAACACCTTTATTAACTTTTCCTAAGGTACTATAATAATCATCGCTAACCGGTCAGAATTGGAAACTTCGTTAAAAGCTGAACACTATCTGAGTTAATTCACTTTAATCCAATGGATGACTGGATGAGTGGATGGATGATCCACCCACTCATCTATTCATCCATCTGTTCATCTAATCATCCTAATCCATCCATCCATCCATCCATCCATCCATCCATCCATCCATCCATCCATCCATCCATCCATCTATCCATCCACTCATTCATTCATCCTTCCCGGTCATCCATCCATCCATCCATCCATCCATCCATCCATCCATCCATCCATCCATCCATCCATCCATCCATCCATCCATCCATCCATCCATCCATCCATCCATCCATCCATCCATCCATACATCCATACATCCATACATCCATACATACATACATCCATCCATCCATCCATCCACCCATCCACCCACCCATCCTTCATCCATCCATCCATCCACCCAAATTCATCCATCCATCTATTTATCCATCTATCCATCAATCCATACCCCCAATCCATTCATCCATCGGTCATACATCCGCATTAGTATCTGTATTTGTCAGACACCAATTTCCAGAGTCAGTTAACTGAATGACAGACACACAGTGAGCGAGTGACTGAGTCAGACTGAGTCGAAGTCTGGCATCAATTAATCAATGAGTCAAAAGATCGATCGAATCCTCGCTCACCTGTTCTGTGTTACTCGATTGCGTTTTGTTAATTGGTAAGAGATCTGAGGAAAACAAAATCACCGGCATAATCCTTGCAACTCAAGTCATTATCATCATCATCATCATCATCATCATCATCATCATCATCATCATCATCATCATCATCATCATCATCATCATCATCATCATCATCATCATCATCGTCGCCGCCGTCGTCGTCGTCGTCGTCGCCGTTGTGGTTGTCGTCGTCATCATAATCGTCGCGATCATCGTCATCATTATTATCATCATCATTGTCGTCGTCGTTATCATCATAATCATCATCGTCCTTCTCCACTCCTCCTCCTCCTCCTGATCATCATCATCGTCGCCCTTATCATCCTCTTCCTCCTCCTCCTCCTCTACTTCCTCTTTCTATTGTCATTGCGCCTTTTAAAGGCCCTCCCTCAATCATCCTCAATGAACACCAATAACTTGCACCGATTCCTGGCTTTGTCTTCGACAATGATGATCTCACTGCTGATAACCAGTCATCGATTCCACAAACCGGAAGGCGCCACACAATCACCGTTATACACCATCCTCCGCATCCTCCTTCTCATCCTCCTCCTCATCATCCTCATCAACAGCAGCAGCAGGACCAACCATAGAACCGTGGCATGGATGCCAATCGCGGAAGTGATCACGATTATCGCTTTCCTGCAGATGTCAGTGACTGGCGCTATATGATTTGTCGCCCGTGACGTCTTTCGCTGCAGGCGATGATGCTTTGTTGGCGCCGGCGGCGGCGGCGACCATTGTCTGCAGCAGACGATAGAGGGACAGTTGGCGGGAAACGACGCACGTGTGGCATGGAGGGTCGCTATTAAAGTAGACAGACGGAGAGATGAGAGTGGGGAGAGGGAGCGACAGAGACAGAGACAGACAGAGACAGACGGACAGACTCACTAACCGACAGACAAAGGAACAGACAGATAGATGAACAGACGAACAGACGGACAGACAGATAGACAGAGAGAAAGGCGCAGAGACGCAGACAGATAGATGAACAGACAGACAGACAGACAGAAAGACACATAGAAGAGAGGAACAGAAGCAGAAAAATAACATGAAGGAGAAGTGGAAGAAGAAGCAAACAGACACAGAGAATTACAAAGAGACACAAAGAGAAAGATTTAAGTAGAGACTCAGAGAGACAGCGACTGATACAAATAGACACAGACAGTGATAGTAACAGGAGAGTGTGACAGAAAGTGACAGAGAGGCAGACATATAGAAAGACATACACCGACAAAGAGAAAAGCACAGACAGGCAGACACACAGACCGAGAAAGTGAGCCGTGGTTGATGAGCCGAAGCGAGCAGCTCGCGCCACCTACCGACGATCAGAGGAGACCGGTTATTATTGGGACAACGATGACTATGGACAGCCGAAACTGCGCAAATACGTCGTAGATCAATGGCGAACCTTAGTGGTTTATTGTGATGAATCATTTGGGTGACAGATTTGAAACGACTCATTATGACTGATTTTTCGCTCCCTCCAAATCTCATTGTCTCCGTACTTGTGCGTCAAGTCAATCTGTGTGTATGTCTCACTCTGTGTGTATGTGCCTGTGCCTGTGCCTGTGTCTGTCTGTGTGTCTGTCTGTGTGTCTGTGTGTCTGTCTGTGTGTCTGTGTGTCTGTGTGTCTGTGTGTCTGTCTGTGTGTGTGTGTCTGTCTGTCTGTCTGTCTGTCTGTTTGATCTCTCCTCATCGCTGACTTTTTCTTTTATCTGATTTCTTTAGTCATCGATTTCAGGTCGTGATCCAATAATCGATCTGTTGAACCATCAACTCCTAGTGATATTTTCGATAATGTTCTTTCTAGGATTTGGTAGCAAAATAGTCTAAAATTTGAAACAAAACGTAACCAATAACTAATTTAACTGCAAGGTAACTAAGCAACTAAATAAATAGGTGAGAAGCTAGGTTGGTAGGTAGTTCGGCAGGTAACTTATAGGTGGGTAGTAGAGTAGGCAAGGCAAAGATAGTTAGGCATGTAGATATTTTGGTGCATAATTCGTAGATTGGCTGATAATTAAATAGTTAGGTGACTGACTAAACGACTAAACAGAGGAAGAAGAAGAAGAGGAAGACAACGAAGAAGAGGAAGAAGAAGAGGAGGAGAACGAGAAGAAGAAGAAGAAGAAGAAGAAGAGATGACCAGTCCCTTAAGCTGACCCTGAGAGACAACCCTGGGTATGAAGTGTTAGCGACTTCATTTTCTTAGCCTCGACATCTGAAGATGAGTGGCAAGTCCTCTCCATCGACGTCTCGTCTTCCACCAATAGTGTACGGTCAGTGTACTCGTTATATTTGAGTTGACTAGGAGGCGCAGGTGGAGCAGAAATCTCGAACCAAAATTGTTTTGTGCTGTCGTCGTAGACGACTTGACAACATAACTCCTCTATAAATACTCTTTTGTGTCGGAGTCTTATTGCAAATCGTTGTGCTAATTTACCTTGTTCTCAAAGTCCCTGTTGAGCGCAACACTGCCTGGGTTAAGAAACGACCCAACGGCGTTCCATACTCCCTGCGGCCATTCTAACAGATGGCAAGTCCTTTGACAACGACGCGACTATGGCAACGGATACGGCGGTTGAAGCCATATGGCGAGCCGAGTGAATCATAATACTACGGGGATTCCCGGTAGCCAGGCTAGCCACTTAGGCGCCACCTTTTCCCCAGGGGCTCTGATAAATAGCCGTAGGTTGTTCCGAACTTCCGATCTGACCATTCATTCATCCCTCGACGGTGGCCACTTGTATAGGGTTGATGTCAAGGGTTGGGGATGATGGGCACTTCGTATTTTGGGGTTAACTCTTTTCACTTTTCCAAAGTTGGCACTTTGAATTGTGAAGTTTACAGATTTTATTAACAATATAAAAACTATTTACATCATTTAGCTGGGCAAAATCCATCTCAAATGGCTGACAATCACTGTACAGGTTCATCGGTCTATGCACCCATTTCAAACAAATAAGACTGCAACACTAATCACCTTGTCACCTTGTGCTGTCGATTCGTTGAATCCTAGCGACTGTCATGGTCAACCTTCTCCATGTGCTCCGATTTCTCGTGGCCTCTCTCAGCTTCGAGATGTTCATCTTCATTGCCTCTTGTATCTCGTCCATCCATCTCCTCCTTGGTCGTCCTCTCCTCCTCTTGCCCTCCCCACACGCCAACATCATCTCCTTTTCCAGCCCATCTGCACGCATCACATGTCCAAAGTATGACATCTTCTGCCTGGACGCTCTCTGCCCCAACGTCAAACTCCCTCTCCAGTGTCCTATTTCTTCCAGGATATCCTCGTTAGTTCTCTTCTCAGTCCAAGAAACCCTCAACATTTTCCTCCAGATCCACATTTCACATGCCTCAATTTTCTTCTCCAATGCCTTCGTTTTTGTCCATGTTTCGCATCCGTAAAGCACCACTGGTAAGATCATTGCTTTAACAATTCTTGTCTTCGTTCCCAAACTCACTGATTTGTCCTTCCATATTTAATAGGTAGGTAATAAACAATTCAAACTAAGAGACTGTGTAGAGACGAAAACGGCAGATAGTGGAATGCATGTTAATATAGTTAAGTACTTACAGACTGTATTTATAGATATTACTTACACTATTTTCTTATAATATTTGCATAACTTTCCATTAGTTATGCATAGTCGTATATTATATACTTCGAGATAAATATCTCGAATAGACAAGATATTTTTAATACTATAATTTAATCGAATGTTTCTATCCACATTTGTGAAGTAGTAAGTATGATATTACAGATAGTCACTGTTCTTTTATCAAACATTGAAAGAAACGGACTTTAATTATAGCGTAGGATAGAACTATTATAATCGTATATAACTGACATTATACATTTTTTAGCAATAACTTTACGATAGGGAATATTATAGTATATATATTCGTTTATTAAGAAAGAAAGTTGACATAGCGCAACAGTGTACAATAGCAATATAAC
Organism: Allolobophora icterica; assembly: GCA_963556255.1. Classification (NCBI taxonomy): domain Eukaryota; kingdom Metazoa; phylum Annelida; class Clitellata; order Crassiclitellata; family Lumbricidae; genus Allolobophora; species Allolobophora icterica. The sequence goes on along the minus strand of OY744608.1, from coordinate 3,615,861 downwards.
AAGAAGGTTCAGTATGCACAAAAATAATATAAAGAGCTAAAATAAGACAAAAATTAAAGGAACCATTAGACATAATGAGAAAAAGAAGGAATTGACTAATGACAAAATAGTAGGATAATTAAAAGGGGCAACAATTAAATTATAGGCCTAATGGTATATAAAACATATAGGAAATATTAAATAATATTATGTAATGTCATGCACATTTATTTGATGTCGATATTATATAATATCATATAATATTTTCTGTAGGTATTATACACTATTAATATAATATTACCAATCGTGAAAGTTATTTCTAATATAATATGTATGGCAACGTCACTTAGACACCTTTATAACGGCTTTACGCTACGCTATAATTGAAACCCGTCAAGTTGGTGTTCAATAGGTTGTTTAAGTGGGCTGATATTTTCCGGTATGTTGACTCGACAAATGCAAAGTTTGGACGCCATCGTTGATGGTGTGCATTAGATATCGGTGCTATAGAAGTTATTTATTACAATGTGGAAATGTACATTTTTTGCATTTGTGTGCATGCGTTCGGTTGTGTGTAAGTTGGCGTTGAACGCTTGTGCGTGGACACTGTGCAATAGATGATGGTTTGTGATTGAGTTTATAGATAACATGATTAGTTCTCTCGACTAGTAAATAATTACTGTTTATGTGTTGTTATCATCAGTTATCGCCTATCAGTTATGGGTTATAGGTTATAGATTACAGATTACAGATTATAGAGATGATTGATTATCGATTGTCGAATATTGATTATCGATTATCAATAATCCATTATCAGTACTCAATTATCAGTTATCAGTTAATGTTACATTTACTGATACCCTTCCAAATTGTACCTCTGATGTTGAAATTATTTGATGTTAAGGTAAATATCTTCAATTTACTCATAGGTAAATATTTTAAATATAAGACTGAAACCAACATTAAGAACCTGCTCAATATGGCCTGCTTATAGACGTGTCAAACATATTACTAAAGGAAATAGTTTGAAAAACTGTTGTACACAAAACCTTATGTTTACTCGTGTGTGAATTAGTCATTTTTTAAACTGTTCACATGATAAAGAAATGTCGTTTTCACTTTTGCTGTATATTTCTATTTTCTATAACAATGTTTGATTATATTGACTGATAACTTCTTGAAAACTAAAAAGTAGAATAAGAAGTCATGTCATCATTACATATGTTTTAAACTTGTAATCGACGCTGTCTTAAAATGTTAATAACTAGATTAAGAAATCTCATGTGCATTAAGATTATTCGTAAAAAACATTTACATTTAAAATTTCTTGTGTATGACAATTGCTGCAAAATGTTGTTTAATTTGCATCAAATACCGTCTTATCATCGTAGACTTTGTTCACTGTAATTGTATATCAGTTTCGTTTTCTCGATTGTAGGTTATTCGTTTCCATGCCTATATTATGCCACAAGGAGCTGGACAACCGTCAATTATGTTGTAACCGGAGTGATGCTTATTATAGCGACAGATAAAACAGTTTTAAAGGTGTCCAAATAAATGTAATATTTACTATCATATGCAGTATATTGAAGTTTTTTATTCCAGGGTTTAACGTCATCATACGACACAAAAAATCCTACATCTTGAATCACTTCCTACCCTAATCCACCCAATCCTATACTTTAATCCATCCAATCCTCTGGCAACTGGACTTCCCTTGACCAGCTCTGGACAACCCCTTTGACTTGACGCAGCGCTCATAAATAAGATGGTTCTCTGCGTTTTCGTCATGCCATTTTAATTAATGTCTCGATCAAACATTTATTGCAAATCATTCCTTACAGAGTCAATCTGTAGACGTTCCTGTGTCACCACCTTCTCTGTCCTCACGCCATTATCTGCACACTTAATAATTACAGCCATTTTTTTTGTACCTCACCAAGATGTTATAACATTGCGCTATTATACGGAGCTATAGAACGAAAAGAACAAAATAGCAAGTTTAGTTTTTCGGTTGCTAAATATTGTTTAGGCCTCTGTGAGTAAATCTCATAACTATTTGTGGGGCGTGGTGGCTCAGTGGTAAGTTCGGCGCCCTGTGACCGGAGGGTTGCAGGTTCGAATCCCACTCTAGCCGCTGCGTACGGACCTTGGGCAAGTCCTTCACTCGCAATTGCTCGTGGCGCTTCGGCATGAAAATTCCGGCACAGTATCAAATGCTGTAGTCGGGAGCGCCTCTGAGTAGTAGTTGACTTCGAGAGGCGCTATAGAAATATCCGGAATAAATAAATAAATAAATAAAACTATTATTAAAACTTTATTTGATCGATTGTTTAACGACATCCTTTTGTTACAAAGGCCGTTGACGCCTTTCACGTTCATTGATATATAAGGAGTCAGGATCGTCCAGTTATTAAAACTTATTATTATTATTCCAAAAGTTTAACGACATCTTATGGCTACATAGGCCGTTGACGTCTTTACAGTTTTTTTTATATATTTCAGTTCATGTTCGTATAACTTTCATTCATCAGAGTCTTTCTTTCTGTTTTCTTTCTTTCTTTCTTTTTCTTTCTTTCTTTTGATTGTCTCATCGTTTGTTTCCTTGTTTGGCAAGTTATTGAGATGCCGTTGATTGACAGCTGGTAGCAGTCCATCTTTTTTAATATATAGATTAATATTTTAATTTACATGTTTACATGTTTATATATACACACGTATGTACATATGCATCATTATTCATTTATCCACTTGGCTTATATTCATTTTCTATTTGGCCCAAAGGCTCTTTTTCGACCATATCGGTTCTTTTCTTTTTTCAATGACTGATCCTATACATTGATTTACACACACACGCACGCACGCACACCAGTTTAGCAGTATTGTCCAAGGACCAATAATATTATAAATATCATTAGTCATCGATTATATCCAATTTAAAAAAAAGAGAAAAAGAAAAAAAAAGAACATATTAGGTTATGAATTCCATACATTTTAAAACATTACAAATCACCAATTTATATGTAACAAGCAATTATCAGTGTCCAGAAAAAAAATGTTATATGGTTAGATAACACAACGAAGAAAATAGTTTCTTGGATTACTTCAAATTAGTGAATTACCTAGAAATTAACAGATGATTAGTGATAAGCACATAAGAATCTGTCAATTAATTTCTTTTTATATAAACATTATGGTAGCAAAATTTATAACTATTTACATTATTTTTTCGGAGAACATCCAGCTCAAATGGCAGAACTCCAATATACATGTTGACAGTATTTTCAGATATAATTTACACTATTTATTTATGATATTTACATAATCTTTCCACTAGTTATAGTCATAAGTAAACTATATACTTCAAGATAAATATCTCGAACTGTCAAGAAATTTTTAACAGTGTATTCCACTTTTTTCTTTGCACATTTCTGAACTAGCATTTGTGATATTTCATGTTTTTTACAAGCAGTTAGTATATGATGAATTGTTTCAGGTACCTGGCATTCAAAACATAAGTCCGTTGGGCTTTTACCTATAGATTTCAGCCAGGTATTAGTTAGAATATGTCCCATTCTAAGTCTGGTAATTTGAACTTCTCGTTTTCTAAGATAGTCTGTAAATTTTATATCTGTAGATACCTGGGGTTGAATATTTTTATAGAATCTTCCATTTGTTTCAAGGTTGTACTCAATTTGCCATTTATTAATTACATAATTCCTTATTAAAGAATAGATTTCCTTAAACTCTAAATAATTTGTTGAATTAATTTCGGATATTTCCAGTCCCTTCTTTGCCAGCATATCTGCCATTTCATTTCCAGATAAACCAATATGGCTTGGTATCCATGCTACGATGATATTGCTATGTTTTATCTTATTAAAATTATCTAAAAATTCAAGAAAAAGATTAGGCCTTGAACTAGACCCATTCTCTTTTATAGAAGTGGCTACACTTAATGAGTCAGTAAATATGATATATTTATTTGTATTTTCATTTTCATTTATTAAAAATTTATTTATTTATTTATTCAGTTATTAAAACGCGGTTAAAACAATTAATTATAGCACAGATCGAAACTGTTTTAGAGGTGTCAGCTTATACGTATAACGTCATTGTTGTTATTGATTTTTTTATTATTAAACTTATTATTCTTAAACTTCATATTATTAACTTTGCTATTATTATTATTATTATTATTATTATTATTATTATTATTATTATTATTATTATTATTATTATTATTATTATTATTATCATCATCATCATCATCATCATCATCATCATCATCATCATCATCATCATCATCATCATCATCATCATCATCATCATCATCATCATCATCATCATCATCATCATCATCATCATCATCATCATTATTATTACAAAAATAATAACATTGTTATCACTATTATTATTATTATTAATTATTAACATTATTTTTTATTATTATTAGCTTTGACTTCACCACACATACACAGATCATATATATATTCTGCATTCTGCAAATGTCCATTTTGCGCAGTGTATATATATACACTGTGCGAATGCATCTAAAGTTTATGCATTCTTATACATCGATAGGTTGAGCTTGGCCCTTCGGCTTCAATTCCAAATTCGCTCAGCTATTCAAGTCCACTCCGGGTTATGCATTGCGTTAACATAGTCGTGCAAGCCAGCGTCGTGTCCGCAGCATCAAACATCCCCATATTACAACGCAGTGTTTTATTAAATCTTTGGCTCACTGAGTCGTTAACCAAGATCTTCGGAACACAACCTATCCATCGTAATAGTCTGTTATAATTATCACCGACCGAGTTCAGATTATTATAGCGTCTAAGGAAAGCGTTTTAAAGGTGTTTAAGAAACATCGACCTAACTTTACTTCGTTAAAAGCTTTACCGCTAACAGTTTCACCGTTCATATGTCGTAAAGCCGCTTAAGTATACTTAGAAATAAAATCCTGTTGTTTCCTGTTGGTTACTATAGCGTCAGGTAAAAGCTTTTCAAATGTGTCTTTACATGTAATCCTGCATTTAATTTAATTTAATTTGTTTAAAAATTGTATTTAGGACAATTTATATGGCATTGTCATCAGCATGCCATTTCTAGTGTTCTTGACAATATAAAATGTCACTGCAAAAGTAAGCAATCAGCGTTTCGTAAGCTATGAGCCTAATTAAAAATTAATGTAACTCTAATTAGATCTTTGAATTAAACTTTAAGATTATCATTGTAGTAAAGTTATGTATATTTCCCATAGTCTCCGGCAGCGACTTTCAACTTCACATTAACCGAAAAGAATTGTAAAAAATTTATATCTCGCATGCTTTATAGAAACATTTACTCACCTTCAAAGTCTGTTACTAAATCAAGGTTCGAGATAGTACAACTGCAACTCTATCTTTAAATACGGTGTAACCCTGTTGCGTTTGTCTTGACAGGAATTTTTGCAATACATGAATAAATTGATTTGTACATGTATAGTGTCCAGTTTTAGCGATACCTTGTGCACTTATCTACACAGGATATTTCCTTCAGTTAAAGACTTAAAACAAACGGTTTCAATCGTTTTAGACGTGTCTGTGTGAAAGTAGCACTAACTTGATCTATTCAGCTACTTTTAGACGCAGATACAGATACAGAAGCAGACACACAGATGGACACACATGTGGACATAAAGCTGATGAGAGGCGTTTGTCCAAAAGTAAGCGTCTAATTTTAGATGCACCCAAAAGCTGCATTTATAATGCTAACATTTCAATGATATATTTATTAAATGATCTCAGCTCATTATACTGACCTTTATTATAGTCAGTTTGATGACATGAGCTGTTCTGTTGTTGACTCAAGTTAACGCTATGTAGGCTATTTTTTATTTTATTTTATTTTTTATTGCCTCTGGCTATCGACCAGAAGAAAGTGTCACCATGTACAGCCAGGATGGTACTGGCAGGACTCCCCAATTTTAGCCCCCCTCCCTCAGGGCCAGGTACACGATTTTTCACATGTACATAGTGAACACTTTTATCTTGGTCGATAGACCGAGAAGCGCTAGAGCGCCTCTCTCGAAATTGACTTTTATATTTTATTTAACGTCAAGAAAAAAGATGTTTAAGGAAGCTTATTTTTCTGTAGCCATAACTATTACAATTCCGCGCTTACATAAAAAGCAAACATAACACTAAAACGCACTTCAAATACAGTTGAAATACTGCAATTTATACTCCCATATCTTTAATAGTTAAAGTTTGATTAAATTGTTATAATTTGTGTTTTGTTTCTTATGTGACTAATTACGGGGAACGGAGCGTGGCGCCTCTATCGGCAATGACGTATGACGTCGTGTTTAGGCCTACATAAAAATCGCATGCGGTTTCTATGATGAAATTAGACGAATAATTATTATTTAGCCAATAAACAATTGCCTATATAAGCAGAACATATGCACTGTATTGTCTATTACCACTTAAATGACATTTTATTTAATTTTGAAGCTAATTTTGTATAACTTTTTCAGTGCGCAACGATGCCGCAGTGGACCACACTATGTTAACATATCTTAGACATGGCCGAGATCAGATCGAGTGTGTGTGTGTGTGTGTGTGTGCACTGTGTGTGTGTGTGTGTGTGTGTGTGTGTGTGTGCCTACCCATATCCCCGCCCCTCCTTTCCCCCCTTGCCTCCCCTTCCTTCTCCTACCCCGAAGCCGCGGGTCCGGGGTCCTCCTTCGGTAAATTTTGGAATTGTACATTGCTCTAGGTGAATTTTAGCGCATTTTCAGATAAAGAAACCTGGTCTCTTGTCACGGTTTTCGTCGTAAGAAACTAGTTAAAATTCACGTGACTGACTGACATAATTGCGCAAAGACTGACTTTTTCTCAATTAAAGTTTTACTAGTCACATGACACGATGGCTTTGCGAATTTTTACGAGCATTTCGTATTGATAAAGTAGGCCTATAGGCATTAGTATCCATTGTGTAGCGATAGCTGGTAGCTGTATTAAGTTACCATTTATTGGCGCCAGATTTCAAATGGTAACTACTATAGCGTCAACTTACGCTTTCAAAACACGACCTGGCATTTCTGTTAGCAGAATTTGAACACAGGTGGTGTCTCTGTTCTTTGGATAAAACTTCTCCAATAAGGAATGAGCCAGTCAAATCGTAATTACAGGTTGCCTTATCAGGAAAACTTCTTTTCAACATTCGACCTTTTCATGTTGCCGACTCGCGTCATTTGCACACCCACCCGTCCTTATTCTACCCCATGTTATTATCCCCCATCGTTCCTTACTCCACCCCGTAATGCACTCCATTCTGAGATAATTCGTCACAAAAAAAATGGTTAAGACATCGATGTGGTGTGTGGTTTGTACGGACCAGATGGAAAGAAGACATGAAGAAACTGAAGGCGTTAGAGACGTGGATTTGGAGAAGAATGGAGATGATCACAAAACAAATGAAGAAGTGTCGGGAAGGATTGGAGAAGAAAGATCACTGATACACGCTTTAAGAAAGCGGCAGAGGCAATGGATCGAGCACACGCTGACAGCGGACTCTCTCCTAAGAAATGTCATCGAGGGAAGAATGGAGGGAGGAGAATAAGAAGGAGACCAAGACAGATGATGCTGGATGAGATGATGAAGGAAGGATACAAAAGATTGAAATAAGAGGCTCGGCATCGAGAGGAGTGGCGATGTCGGACATTTGAACCTGCCTGAAGACAGAAAACCAGAACAAGCGCAACTGAAATATCTATAACGTCTCACAAGATAAATCGCATCTTCTGTCCCATAATTATATAGCACAGATAGACAGCATTTAAAAGGTGTCTAAGCGAGCGCTCTAACCAATCGGATGTCGGACATATTAACCTACCTGAAGGCAGAGAACCAGACTAAAGTATGTACTGTGCAAATGCATAGAAATTTGATGCATCGCTAGATAGAGCTTATTCCTTCGGATTACATTCTGTTGACTGCACCCATCTATTTGGCGTTGCGTAACTTTCACGTGCATGCGCGTGTCATATCCACAGCGCCAATCACCCTCCACATTATAACCCAGTATCTAATGAAATCTTTGACTTCAAGGATCTTTGTATTATTTTTTTTATTGTCGCTGGTTGGTTGGTTAGTTGCTGTTTAACGACACTGTGTTATAACAAAGATGGTTAGCGTCGACATCCGCCTTTCTCTAGCATTTAGACACCTTTTAATCGTTTTATTTAAACGCTATATATTCATAATTACCGTCCAATTGCCAATGTAGATAATCAATCGTCTATCGTATCGGAAAGTATTCTGCAGTCCAAATTACAGATTACCTTTAACTTAAAAAAAGAAATTATAATATAAAGCGTATTAAGTGAGAATAATTTCTGTCGACGTCAACGGCCTCTGTTGTCATAAGATGTCGTTAAACTCTGGATCCTTCCATCCAATCGCTAGTTCTTCCACGGCAATTACTTGGTTTGCTGCTGTTTAACGACGCTGTATCATAACTGATTAGCGTCGCCCTCCTCCTTTCTCCAGGCTTTGGACTGGCATTACCAAAGTACAGGTAGCAGTAGCGGAATTTTTTATTGTAGGGATCCAGAGTTTAACGACTGGAATGGATGCGACCGGGACACACAACCCCCGAAGATAAAATGGAGCACAGCAGTCTCGCAGAAAGTATAAGAACCTTATGCTCAATAGTTTGTGCTTCGACAGCCAGTGTCCATTGGTGTGCCCTCGGTTGATGCCTTGTGCATTATCCTTGGCGCCACAGAAGTAAATAATTAATAACGATAATATCGAGCGATACAGTACATGCAAACCCGATCAATGGTCTGTATTACTTGCAACTAGCTTTCTGTATAGCGATATCTTGTGATAGTTGATTGCTTACACAGAGTCTAGCGACATCTTGTGGCATTGACAATAATCTGAAGTGTTAAATTGTATTAGAGTTAATGTTTATTATAGTCTCAGCTATAAGCTTTTTAAAGGTGTCGAAATATATGTAATTATTTCTTATTATTAATTAGTATTTTGTATCGCGCGGGTGTCTAATGCGGACAATGCATCAACCGATGGTACGCCAGACCCAAAGTTGTAATACATGTAAGACCAATATCCAGAAGATCAGTCCGTAAGACAGAGAGGCAGCCTATGGTTGATATGCAATCTGAAAGAGGTAAGTTTTAAGTTGAGAACGAAATGACACAAGCGATTGAGCATAGCACAGAGACACAGAGGGAGAGCTCCGAAAACTAGGTCCAGCAACTGAAAAAGCTCTAGTCCTAGGTATGACCAGAGTAAGATAATCAGATGACCTTGTTAAAAAAGATAAGTTAGAGGAATCAGCATTCTATGTTTCGTAAACTAACAGCCAAATTAAAAAAGAAATGTAACGATGGAACTTCGGAGTTGTATGTGTAAGATTATGGCAAAGGAACGGTGAGAACCATTAAGAATAATATATGTCGACGTCAACGGCCTAGTTACCATGAGATGTCGTTAAACTCCGGTTCCCGGATAAAGTAGCAGTTCTTCTAATAGCTGCATGATTAGTTGTATCGAATGTTCACCCAGACCTTTGTGGAGGTAGTACAATACCAGGTTATTGGCACCAGTAGGTTCCATTGTTTAACGACATCTTATGCCATTATGGCAACTAAGACCGTTGACGTGGGCCTCCTCCTTTTCACCAGCCTTGGTATTGCATGCTAGGTCAAGTTGACGTGGAGCCTGACAACCACAAGATGGAGTGTGGTGTTGTAGGGATCAGAGACATTGACCATGAGGAATAAGAACATTAAGACACTGGAGGCGTTCGAGATGTGGATTTTGGGAAGAATGGAAAAGATCAGATGGACGGAACATAAAACAAATGAAAAAGTGATGGAAAGGATTGGAGAAGAGAGATCCTTGATACACACATTTTTATTGTAGGCCCTATAGCTGGTTGGTTGGCAAGTTGCAGCTTAACGACGCTGTGTCATAACAAAGAAGATTAACGTCGCTCTCCTCTTTTGTCCCGCATTTAGACACCTTTAAATAGTTTCTTTCAAACACTATATGAAAAACCTGTAATTTTTCAGTCATTTGCTAACTCGCAGCGGTCCGTGTTATATCGTATTGGAAACACGTCTGTAAACAAAATTACAGATTACCCGTGATAAAAAAGAATTTCTGTCGACGTCAACGGCCTTTGTTGTCATAAGTTGTAGCTAAACTCTCGATCCATCCAGTCCAATCCTTATCTCGCTCACGATAATTAATAATTAGTTGGTTAGTTGCTGTTTAACGACGCTGTGTCATAACAGAGATGATTAGCCTTACCCTCCTCCTTTCTGTAGGCTTGGGACTGGCACCACAAGGGTGCAAACACCAGTGGAGTTATTTTTACTGTAGCGATTGAGCGCAGCTTATTATAGCGTCTTATAAACCGTTTTAAAGGTGTCTTTAAAAGTTTACCTGTCGCTTCGTGGCTAGAGCTTTACGTAAGTTAAATGAGCCGCAGCTCGTACTCAGGTAGTGTCAGTCCCAAGCCTGGAGAAAGGAAGAGGAGGGAGATGTTTGCAGCCTTAGAAGACTGTCTTGTAATGTAGTGCAATGTAATCACGGCTTTATATAGCTCCTCTTCAAGAAAAACAAACAATAGGCGCTCTCGCCCTAACATTGAAAAACCAGGATGGAAGAGAATGATTCCCAAGCGCTTAGGGAATAGAGGACCGAGAAGCTTATGTTGTTAGATGCTAAGTAACCTATTCCAGAAAGGTTCGACTTTAAGTAGCACGCACTATTAGCACTATTAGCCGTAGCTATGAATGTTTAAATACCAAAAGCGAGTGTTAGTTAATGTTTAAAGTCGAACCTTTCTGGAATAGGTTACTTAGCATCTTACAACATGAGCCATTCACGATTTATTGACATTATTGAAAAATTTGACAACTTTATAGCTTCTTGAAAACTCCTTTGAAGGTGTCTAAGTAGCACGCACTATTAGCACTATTAGCCGTAGCTATGAATGTTTAAATAAAAAAAGCGAGTGTTAGTTAATGTTTAGACAAATGATTTTTCAAGAAGCTATAAAAATGTCAAATTTTTCAATAATGTCAATAAATCGTATATGGCTTTTCGATACGCATACAAAGCAATCACGACCTAGAACAATTCATCTGCAAGCTTCTATGATGTACTTTGGATGTTCTGGTTGAGAGAACAGCTAGGTCACCCTGCGCAGCAGAGCGAAGAAATCTACTGACAGGAATGGATGCGACCGAAACACAACTCCCAGATATAGGATGAAGCTCAGTCTTCAAGGAAATTACGCATTAGCATTAATATCTTAATACGTTTTAGCTTCGGCAGCCAGTGTTTATTCGCTTTGGTGTGCCATCGGTTGATGCCTTGTGCATTATTCCTGGCGCCATAGAAGTAACTAATTAATAATGATCGTGATATCGAGTCATACAGTGCATGCAAACCCTATCAACGGTTTGTGTTATTTCCAACTATTTTTCTGTATAGCGACGTCTTGTGACTGTCAGAGCCGTTATTGACAGCCCTAAACTACGCTACTTACTAATTAATTATTTTCTAATCATTGAGTTATATACGTGATGGATTGGTTAAACATAGTATAACGACATCTACTGAAATGGTACAATCGATTTAAATATATAACTGTCTAATCAAAGCCTTTTAAAGGTGTCCACGGAGATTTAAGTAATTGTAATTATAATTGTAATTGTAATCGAGGATTTATATAGCGCCACTCATAAACAGAGGCGCTCCCGACCCGTGTCAGTGTCTTCACTGACAAAGAGAAATGTTTTCAGGCGCTTGCGAGACTGGGCAGGAGACAGAGAGAGGAGGACTAGCCTAAAGTAATAAGGCTGTACCAAGTCAAAATAATTTCTTTCGACGTCAAGGGCCGTTTCAGGTTTGTTTAATACTAAGTAATAATGAAATAACATAATAATAATAATAATGATGATGATGATGATGATGATGATGATGATGATGATGATGATGATGATGACAAAACACAACATTTATATCATGCTGATGATTATGATGTTAAGTAATGATGAAATAACATAATAATTATCATCATCATCATCATTACTATTATTATTATTATTATTGTTATATCCCAATTCGTTAGACTAGCAGTATTTTCGTCGCGTATTCAATTTTATATAATTTCTGATAAAACAGTTTAAAGGTGTCTAATTACACGTTGACTTATAAGGCGTTGTCTTTATTCTGATTACTTGTCGTAAAAAAGTGTAGCATTTGCGGTAATATCGATATTTATCGACATCTTGTGGCTGCCAGGACCTTTGACCCAGACCTTTCCTTTCCATATAATTATATTTACAATTTGCCTCCATAAGATAAGCGCTTCATGGGGTGAGGAAGGTGTAAACTCGTTGAAACAGGTTTTCTCCTTGATGCTGAATCATATGCTACCAAGAAAACAGCCGTGACGTTTTTTTAAGATGTCTTTAATCTCTTAATTCATTCTTACCTGTACCAGCGCCAGTCCCAAGCCTTGAGAATGGAGGAGGGCGACGCTGAGATTGCGTTGAGCAATGGATACTGTAATGCTGATATTCAACACCTTTTAAACTTTTTTCAGTCGCGCTTAGGTTTTAAATAATTCTCACCTTTCTGTTTCCAAAGGAATGGTATGAACTGTTAGAAAACGCTTCTGCCTACGTCAACGGCCTTTGTTGCCGTGAGATGTCGTTAAACTCTGGATCCATCTGTGATAGGTCACTGTAGGGTCAGCTAAGGTCATAAGATGTTAAACACTAGAAACTTCTTAACGTGCATCAATTTTCCATATCGATGCGAATCATCTAAATTCTCAGCTTCATAAATGATTTGCTGCTTCAAGTAACTGCTTTCAGAGGAATCTATCTAGGCCTGACCAATTGTCAGATAATAAAATACGACACTTCGTTATTACGTAATTTCGTTCTCAACTTAAGACCTTTTTGTTAACAACAACAACAACAACAACAACAACAACAACAACAACAACAACAACACAACAACAGCAGCAGCAGCAACAACAACAACAACAACAACAGTATTTCCCATTTGAACGACAGCTTATGACTGCCACGGCTGTTAACGTTAATTATATAGCGCCTAAGTAACACTCTGGAATCATCATGACACGGAACTCATCTCTTATCAACATCTTAGCACAGTGGACGTCTTTGTTCATTGGATAAAATGACTCTAATAATGGAATGAGTCAGTCAAATCGTAATTATAGGTTGCCTTATCTGGAAAATTTCGTCATCCAACCTTTCATGTTGCCGAATTGAGTCATTAGCTCCACCCGTCCTTACTCCACCCCGTGTCATTAGCCTCTGACTCTTCCTTACTCTACCCCGTAATAATGCCCCGCCTGAGAACGTCATCACAACGTGCTTCCGCCAGTTATTTCTGCTGTTGTCAATGCTGCTGTTGTTCTAAGTGTTGTTTCAAATGTTTTCATAGTTGCTATTGATGCTATCGATGTGTTAGTGTTGTTTTCATTGTTTTCGTGATTATTATTGTTGCTGTTTTCATCGTTTGTTCACTTTGTTGTTGTTGGTGCTTTGTTTATTGTTGTCGTAGTTGTTAGTGTTGCAGTTGTCAACAGTCGACGGTTCATCACTGTCTTATTGTAGTAGTTGCCGTCGTCATTGTTGTCCCTGTTGCATCATTGTTGCTATTGTTGTTGTTAGTGTTGCATCGTTGTTTCTATTGTACTAATTGTGTTGCTAGTGTTGTTATTCTGTTGTCATAGTTGTCAATCATGATATATCCGTTTGTGGAAATCATAGCTCACAAGTGAACACCCTCAAGAAATGCCACACGATTTTACTAGAATGAAACGCTTGTTAACTAAAAATCTAGTCTAATCTAATTATTTCTATATCACCTTAATCTGTAATTTCACCGAAAAATAATAAATGATTAAAAGAACAATTTCTGGGACTACTTAACAACGAAATTTCACAACATAAGGAAAAGATAAAATCTGAGAATACATATTCGGAATACGTATATATCCGAGAACTGCAAAACATTTAAAAGGCTTTATGACGCCTTAGTAACGGTGAGAACTGTTCAATTAATTACACACCTCTTTTAAGCGTGATATTCGCCCTAGAAGAAAAAGCAGACGAGCTACGTTCTACTGTGAAACGCAATGTTGCAAAATAATTTTTGTCGACGTCAACGGCCTTTGTTGTCATAAGATGTCGTAAAACTCTGAATCCACGTTCTACTATATTATAACTCCTGTTCGCTTTAACTACGTCCCTACCTTAGACGCGGAGGTGCCACTCCCAAGTAAAAGAGTGGAATATGGCGACTCGGATCGTCTTTATTATGCACAATGTCTTTAAACAGTACCTAAGTAAGGTCCTGGTGTTTATTATGTCATACGAACGGTGAGAAACTGTTCAAAATAATATCTGTCGACGTCAAAGGATTTTGTCGCCAAAAGATGTCGTTAAACTCTGGACCCTTCCCATTCTAGAGTGTCTAAGTAGGCCTACAGAATACAAAAAGGTTATGTGAGTAGTGAGTAGGCCATACTGTTCGGAATATCTTCCCCATATAAGCTTACCTCAAAGGTCTTTAATTGCATAAGATTCCGTTTAACTGTTGAATAAAATCCTTATTTAATTACCGGAAGAAAAGACAAAAGTACGCAGGATTTCGCAAAACATGCAAGTCTTAAGACACCTTTAAAACGCGTCTCACCGATGCTATTTAAGTGTAATATTCGTTCAATCAATCACTTATATCCAGGTCTCTGACAAAAAGGCAAAATACGATCCAGAAATGGAAAAGCAACCTCAAAACTTGCCATACGAATTAATGGTGAAAACTGTTCAAAATAATTTCTATCGACGTCAACGGCTTCTGTTGCCATAAGGTGTTGTTGAATTCTGATTGTGCTTATTGTACTGATTGTACTTCTGTTGCACCTGTGTCTAATGCAAAGGCAACTACTAACAACTAACTTAGGCAACTACTAGCAACCAACTTGGACAACTACTAACAACCAACTTAGGCAACTACTAACAACCTACTTATGTAACTAGTTCGTTAAGTAGAAAGCTCCGCCACTGCCCGTACTCCGGTAGTATCAGTCCTAAGGCTGGATAAAAGAGGAGGGCGACGCTAATCATCCATATCATGACACAGCGCCGTTAAACAGTAACTACTGTACAACCACCAAGCAGAAATGCAATGTATTTAACGACACTGTGTCATAAGAAAGATAATTAGCGTCGCCCTCCTCCTTCCTTCAAGCTTCGGACTGGCACAATCCGAACACGGCTGAAATTTCAGTTTATCTGCCCTATAAAACGATAAAATGTGATCTTTATTATCCTATATATAATCAGCATTCAAAGGAAGCACAGGATTCAAGTGACTTCAAAGGTTGTCCTTCAAATCCGACAAATCATCGTAAGAAGCTGTGAATAGCATATGAATAGGACGAAACGTAACACCTCCAGTTGGCTTTGTCCGTCTGTCTGTCTTTCTGTCTGTCTGTCTGTCTGTCTGTGTCTGTCTGCCTGCCTGTCAGTCAGTCAGTCAGTCAGTCAGTCAGTCAGTCAGTCAGTCAGTCAGTCAGTCAGTCAGTCTGTCTGTCTGTCTGTCTGTCTGTCTGTCTGTCTGTCTGTCTGTCTGTCTGTCTGTCTGTCTGTCTGCCTGTCTGTATCCTCGTAACCTCGTTACTTCCTCGTGTGAAACAAATCGAGCGTCATATAAATTACTACTTCGTAGAACGAAGTGAGGGAGAGTAGGGGAAGAATGCGTCCTATGTGGGGTGTTACGTTTATGGGGCAATGATGGACATTGAGGATGTGCATGGAGCGGGTGGTTTACAAGGGACTACGAAGAGATGGCAATTTTAATAAGAGATTTGCAGCGGAGTTATTTTACAAGGGGTGCGAGACAGACAAACAGACAGACAAACAGACGGAAAGTCTGACAGACATACAGACAGAGACAGACACACGGACACACTGTCACACAAACGCACAGATGCACAGAAACATATAGGGTATTATAGGAGGGATGTCATATAGGGTTGTTTTACAAAGGGTGCGAGACAGACAAACAGACAAACAGACAGATAGAATAACAGAGATACAGACAGAGAGACAGACACACGGAAACACAGACGCACAGACGCACATAGACATAGAGGGTATTATAGGAAGGTTGTCATATAGGCCGAGAGGACTTAATTGCTACCGAAAAGGTCGTAGAGGAATTTGAAAACGAGCCAAACTGCGGCCCATCCCTTGTCGAGGGTATTCTCGTTAACCCTCACCCCTCTGGCGACTCCGTCGAACGACCCACTAGGTAGGCCTAGTATCTGCCCCTCTACGATGGCTAATTACACGAAAGAGGAGGGCTCGAGAAACTTCACCTCAGATAACCCCCACCTTTCATGTACGTACGCTCTAGCGGAGCCTAGCCTGACAGGCAGGCAGACAAACCCCACAGACAGACAGACAGACAGACAGACAGACAGACAGACAGACAGACAGACAGACAGACAGACAGACAGACGGAGAGACAGCCACACAGATAAACAGACCTACAGATGAACAGCCATACATGAAGAATTTCGGAGACAAACTCAGACCGACGGACAGACAAACAGCTAGACAGATAGGCAGACAGTTAGGCAGACAGAATCAACATCAGGCAGATGGATTGACAGATATACAGAGAGTTAGACAGATATATAAACAGACAGATATGTAAACATACAGATAGATAGACAGACAGATAGATAGACAGACAGATAGGAAGAGTTAGACAGACAGACAAACAGACAGACAGACAGAATCAACATCGGAGCCAAGAAACATGCGGAACGGGTAACTCAAAAGGGTCATTGGTCGTGTCAAGGATTAGGGTGATCGACCCTTCCATCTAGGGTCGAATGAGAAACGATCCACCTTATCACTAGCCCCACCCTTTGCGGGTGTCACTTCTCTGAGCAAAGGGGTGCGGCCTTGGCGACCCTTCTGCGACCCAGGTACGCCTTTGAAAGTTACGCCAAGGGCTAATGTAGCCAAAGGTCAACGGGTCATGACCTGGGGTCACAGGGACGAGCCGGGGTCACGTCTCATTAATTAATTTATGTCCGAATTAAACGGAATCCGTAGCCATTTATCAGAAGGAACGATTGAAAACGGTGGACTAGCGCCCCTCAAACACCCTCTGAAGTCTGAGCGCCCTTAGCAGAGAGTTGTAACCCCTAGGTTGTTACCTATGACAGTGAGGAAAGCAGACCGGAACTCTAGGTCTTGGCACAGCTGTTCCTCGCTCTCTACACTGGCTTCCTCCTCGAACATATATATGTTGCCTAATAATCTACCTACGACATCTTATTCTAGAAATTTCTTAAGTGCAACTCAAAAAGCGTTGCGCAAGACAGCGGCTCATTCACGAGTGCTACGTCTTGTCAGAGGGGTTGACCAGAGGTCATTCAGTTCGATCGTGGATTCGTGTTGTTTAAGTCGGTGTGTTTCCACTGAGGTGGCGCTATAAAAATCTTCAGTTACGAATACGATTCGTACACCTGAACGTATCTGTTTAAAGGTTGCTCTCCTCGTGTACAGATTTGCACGTCCAATTCATCTGCCATCCAACTCGTCATCCATGGAATTTCGACATTTTCTAAACACAATTATATAACGTAAGCCAGGCAGACTGTGGTAGAAGAGCAGTGCTTTAAGCTAGCCCTGAGGTAGCCATGGGTATGAAGTGTTAGCGACTTCATTTTCTTAGCCTCGGCATATGAGGGAAGGTGGCCAGTCCTCTCCCTCACCGTCTCATCTTCCCACCGACAGCATACGGTCAGTGTACACATTATAGTTTAGTCGGCCAGAGGCCGCAGGTGGAGCAGAACCAAATTTCTGCCCTGGAGGTGGTTTGAACCTCCGACCTCTCGATTGATAGTCCACACGCTAACCACTACACCATCGAGCATCTCTAACCTAAGGTAGGATACGAGATAATTAGCAATTACATAGCGCTTCTATTCCATACGGAGAACAGATGTAAACAGAACAGAATGATCTATAATGACATTTCCTCCCTTCACAAAGATATCAAAGCCTAGCTCACTGCTTAAATACGCTGAGCATGTTTATATACATGTATACGCTCCTCAGTGAAGATGGGGTATATAAATAAGAGTCTTCGTATATATATATATATATATATATATATATATATATATATACATAACTTCTATGTGGAAGAAGAACTTGAAAACTGTGATCTAGGCTTCGAATACACACGTACAAAATGCATTTTATACTACAGTATATGATAAGCAGGGCCTAGGACAGGATTTGGAGGCCCAGGGCCACAACTAATTTTCAAGGACTTTTCCAATTAAAAATAATAAATTTTGTGATATATATTTTTTTTAAATTTAATGAACAGGATTTAGTTTATAAAATATCTTTTAAAAACTCAACAGAAAGGTTCAAATCATCCTTCGCATCTTCAAAGCTACAAATTTTTCGATAATGGTTTGATAATTTAAAGTTCTAGCGATATCAGAATTAATGGTTAACATAGCCAATCCATGAAGACGCTGCTGACCCATCGTGGAACGGAGGTAGTTCTTAGTTCTTTTCTGGTTACTGAATGATCTCTCGGCATCTGCAGCAGATATAGGCAACGTCATGAAAATTCTCAAGGAAATAAACACATTTGGAAACAGATCGACCAGATTTTGAGTCACTATTTCTTGTAGTAGATTCTTTGGTGAAAGAGAAAGCTTGAAATTAATTTTGTATATTTCTTTGAGAAAAATCATTTCTTCGACGAGCTCAGGTGATATGTCTTTTAAACGGCTTAAAGTATATCTCGTAGCTGCCTCTTTCAACTGATCGTCACTCATAGAACTGAATTGCCATAAAAATTCAAAATTCTCCACGATGCTTGCAATGGCTGAGAATCTTGTTAAAAGACTTTCAGTGAGTGTTGAAAGAATCTTATTGAAAACTAGGTCCTGATTATAAGAACAATATATTAATATTAAAACATTATTTAGGTTTGAGTGTTTGACTTACGACTTACGAGTAACGAGTTACGATAGAGTTTAGACTGTTTCAATAAATAACTCCGTAATTCCGAGGCCCTTTATCAAGTGAGGCCTGGGGCCAAATGGCCCCGGTGGCCCCCCTTGTCCTAGGCCCTGATGATAAGTATTATATATATATATATGTATATGTATATATATATATATATATATATATATGTCCATTGCGTAATCGCTGTATATGTATAAGAACAACATCCTGTCGTCGTATGCCTTGCCAGGTCATTAACATTGTAGTCGTTTGAACGCCTTTGTCCGTAGCACGCGCCAAACCTCATCAGTCGCCTTTATACAAGTACTCTGTCAAACTCTTACAGTCATTGTTAATAAATATATAAGGTATATATATCATATATAATATATATACATATATATTTATATATACACAATGGAGTAACGTCTAAATATCTATGGCGTTTGTAGTTTATGGCCTGGGCTTGTGGACGGCACTTGTAGGCGAATCTCTGAGCAAATATTAATACGAGGCTCCTATTATAACTGTGTTATTGACTGCTTGCTAGGTCGTCCGTCGCGGCGTGGATAAGTGTGCGCTTGCGTAGACCTTAGAGCTCCTTCGTGGCTGATCTGAGGCGATGATTGAGTGAAGCACGGAGGGAAGAATAAATATACCATTTAGTCTTTAGTCTTGAAGAGAGAGAGATGGCCTAAACGCCAACTTTTGCCCGCACGAAAAGTCACATACACTCGGCATTTGCTAAAATGTTTATATGTAAATGTGGACAGACAGACAGACAGACAGACAGAAAGACAGACAGACACACACACACACACACACACACACAGACACACATACACACAGACAAACAGAAGATCCTTATCTGTGCGAGTGTGTTGATTCTATGCATTATATTGCCTGTGCGTAGTTCTGAGCAGGTGCGCATTTCGTTTTTGGCGCCAAGGACAGAATCGTTGTTGTTTAAAAGAGCTGACGCCTCTTTTTTGACACAGCAATACCAATGTTATATATTGTAGGGTAAGATATTGCGACGAATTGTGCAGTGCTGTAGAGTGATTAGTAATAGGAATATAATATTTTTGTTCTTAGGTAATTAATTGTATAACGATTAACACTTGTATTGTACTGTATTGTTTTTGGTAATACAAAAACAATACAGTACAATACAAGTGTTAATCGGGGTGTATTTTATTTCGTTTTATTGTATTGTATCGTTAGGCTAATCGTGCTGTCCTTGAAATATCTGCCCCTGGGAAAGTGGAAACCCAAAGCCGAGACGCACTAAGGCAGGGCGTTTGGTAGGACGAGGGTTAGTTACCAGATGCTCTGAGCTGCTGAGACAGAGCGCTGCTAGAGAGGAACCACTGATAACAATGATGCGGGATGAACGTCTCTGTATAATATGACGAAATATATGCGGGAGAAACAGACAGATAGACAGACATACAGACCAATTGGTCGGACGTGATAGACAGAGAAAGAGACCGAGGCACGATAGAGACAGACAGACAGACAGACAGACAGACAGACAGACAGACAGACAGACAGACAGACCGAGTTAATGACAGACGCAGACAGAGAGAAACACAGAGAGACAAAGAGAAGAAAAGATAGACAGAGACAGAGGCAGAGAGAGAAGGCGACTGGACACAGTACCCCGCGGCGCTGAGTCGGGTCATTGCGGGCAACTGGACACTGCGGACGATAAGAACCGCCGGACAACAACACCAACACCACTACTCTGGTCAGTGAAACCGAGCACCCTGGTCAGTCACCGTGGCCATAAAGCAGCAGGTGGCCGCGCGATAAGCACCCCACAAGACACACCAGGAGGGGGTGCGAGGTTTAATAGCCCCTCATTAGCATTTTGAATCCAGCCGATATCTACCCCGCTCTCCACCCCACATCCGGGGCGGACACCTACGCCTCCCACGCCCTCGACATAACACATATCCAGACGGGGTAGGATCGCACCCCGGCCATCCTGAAATGGGGCGGGGGTTTAATGGGAGAAAGGGAAGTCCATTCCAGCGCCTGCTAATTTTTCTGAAGAACGTTCGACAACTTGACAATGATGACCATTGTCGGTGTTGACAAAAGGAAACTCCCTTTGTCGTTATTAGTCCGCCTTTCTTGTCTCAGTTTCTTTGTTGCCGGTCAGAGCAGCTGACACGAGAGATTTCTCCAGCAATGTCCATTTCCTGCCTTTTCATCCATCGTTCCATTCATTCATTCGTGCATTTCCGATCCATCCATCCACCCATCCATCCACCCATCCATCCATCCACCCAATCCATCCATCCATCCATCCATTCATCCACCCACCCATCCACCCAATCCATCCATCCATCCATCCATCCATCCATCCATCCATCCATCCATCCATCCATCAACCCATCCATCCATCAATCCATCCATCCATCCATCCATCCATCCATCCATCCATCCATCCATCCATCCATCCATCCATCCATCCATCATTCCTTCCTTCCTTCCTTCCATCCACCCACCCACCCACCCACCCATCGTTCTCTAAGATTGCTAATCAGTGGTTTTCGATGACATACTCTTCCGTTTGCCTATAAAGACGGTGACAGTAACTGTTGTTCCCGATATTGTCCGCTGCATTGGACCCAGCCCTGCCCTCATTGAACCCCAGCGCTGCCCACACCCTGCTCGATAAACTCCACAATGTCAACCATCTTCCGCACTATGCATTTCCTCGTTAAGCCCTTATCAAAGCCGGCCCGTGTCTCCCTTGTCAGAGCCAGCCCGTGTCTCCTACGCCCACGTTTTATTACAATAGCGACACTGACTTCTTTTGTTTGCTAAGGCCTTTAACTTTGAGGCTGAAATAGTTTCGGAAAATGTTGGTTGCACCGACAACAGATGTCGCCCTCCTATGAGACCGGATGTGACGTAGGTCATCATCAGGTGATTGGTGATCTTCGTTTATACTCGGGTCAGACGGAGATATCGGAGATCTGTTGGAAACATGTATTTTATAAAGATAACTCTAAAGTAATTCCATCAATTTTCTGACAGTGCGTTGTGCATTATCACTACTGATTTTAAGTGAGACGGTTTTTGCGCGCATCAGTTAGGTTTTCAAAACCGCCTCAAACTTAGGCTTGAGATAGTCTGTCTGTCTGTCTGTCTGTCTGTCTGTCTGTCTGTCTGTCTGTCTGTCTGTCTGTCTGTCTGTCTGTCTGTCTGTCTGTCTCATTCGGAGTGGTACTCGTGAGCTGCAGTCAGAGATATTAAAACGTACTTCGCTTGTCGACGGTAATTTATTGGTCTCTGGTTCTCCCGGGCGAACACAACGAACAGAGTTAATTACAAATGCGCAACTCTGTTCACACTGCAAGAGCAATAATATTGTAAACCTACATTACACGTAACAGTGGATACGGAGGCTGTTGGCACTGTGCGCACGCAGGTATGCGAGTGCTGTTGTGAGGAGGTCACTCCCCATGACTCTAATGCCTTGTGCATTGGACACCGGCGCTGTAGGAGTTACTAATTTATATCATTGCATAGACAAGGAAGAATTTATTTCTAATTTTTACGAATACATATGTGTGGATATGTATGCATGCGCATACACATTAAGTACGGGTATACATAATGCGTATAATAAAATTATGTTTATATATGCATAATCCATAAAATGTATATGAGGACTGATATATAACACTAAAATGCAAACAATCATTGTAATATTTATGTATAGACACACACACACACACGCACGCACGCACGCACGCACGCACGCACGCACGCACGCACGCACGCACGCACGCACGCACGCACGCACGCACGCACGCACGCACGTGAATTTATCACATACATACATAGATAAACATGTATATGTATATCTACACTAATATATATATGGTAGTTAAGTCTACATAAGTATTGTCTTCGTGTCAACTGTGTAGTGGAAAGAATGCTGCCTTAAATGGTACGAGGGGTTGAGGGGGTTGGGTTGAGGGGTTGGAGGGATCGTGTCGGATAAGGGAGAAAATGACGCGATAACAATTGATCCAAATTGGCGAAGACATCCCACTCTTCTCAGAGGATTAGTTTATTGCCGAGGGTGTTGTCTGCGGATGGATATATGGATGAGTTGGACTATGGTTCTCGTTGATTTGGACCAAGGTTCGGTTCATACAGAGAGACAGACATACAGACAGACAGATAAACAGACAGACACACAGCTGATAACATGGATAAGAATGGCTGAACCTTGGTTCGATCCGAGTGGCGATGCCCGCAATAAAAGTATATTGCGTTTATTGCATAATTGGTTAGTTTAAGTTTATATTTACCGACGCTGTGTGATAACAAAGATAATTAGCGTAGCCCTCCTCCTTTATCCAGGTCTGGGACTGACACTACAGAATACGGGCAGTGGATGAGTAAAAATGTACCAGTTAACTGGGGCATTACTTGTTACTCAACTTTACGTTTCTGGCGAAAGTATGTCTTTGTAAATTGCGTTTCCATCTGCACTTTTCCGTCAGTGTTGCTATTCATAATCTGCTGTTGACGTAGGCCCTACTTATCAGATAATTACCATAATGATGATTGCCTTGCTTTGCTAATCACGAATGTAAACAGGAAGTCATTACCCAACAGTATAGCAAGTTTGATGAAAAGTGTACAGTGTCCTCACAGCTGCTGACTCCACTTCACATTCTGTTTATTTTTATTTCTATTCTGTTGCACTTATAAAATGAGTTGTACAATGAGACGACATTTAAAGTGTTAATTGAGCCTTGTTGGGGAAAATATTTAAAATTACACTGCACCTAGAAGAAGAGCAGTCCCTTAAGCTAGCACTGAGCCAGCCATGGGTATGAAATGTTAGCAACATCATTTTCTTAGCCTCAGCATATGACGGCGAGTGGCCAGTCCTCTCCCTCGCCATCTCATCTTCCCACCGACAGTGCACGGTCACTATACTCATTATAGCTGAGTTGGCTATGTCCTGGCGATGATTTGAACATCCAACACGCTAACCACTAGACTATTAAGACCCACACCTGATGATGATTTGTGAAACTGTTAAAAATGTCATGAATTCTGTTATTAAAAACTAGGTGACCCTTTTAGCGGGAACTTGTTGTCCAGTGTGGCGTCACCTTTGAGTGATTGTAATATCGATTGTTATCACTGGTGTTCAATAAACTGATTGATTGATTTTAGTAGCGGTTGGTTGTTGTTTGAGCATCATCGGCGTAATAATTGGGTAATTTCAACTATTATGGCCTACCAGAGATCAAAGTCCACCGAAGGTCCAACTTTAATAAACTTTAAGACTACTAAGATGTTATTGTGGTAAATAACGAGAAGATCAACTTCCTCCATCAATCATTTACATTTATTTTCAATTCTTAGCAAAACAATCTGACTGTCCGTGTCGTACAAAAACTATCAACATTCTTAAATAAACAGTAAAGTATTAATTGTTGTTGACGGAATCCCTCAAGGGGTTACAGAAATGCGCAGATAAGTACAACGGAGTTACAGAAACACACACCCCAAACGGACACAAGCTGTCGACTAGGAAGCCGTCAGATTTGCGGACTGTAAAATGGTGCTGGGAGCCAGAAGCAAAATCCCTGAAGGAAAGCTACTTCTAGTAGATGGGGTAAACCTTGAATGAGTGTAGACGGTGGGAACCCATTAAGGAATGTTAGATGGGGGAAAACTGAAAGGAAGGCCATTCCAGGTAGACGGGGGAAACACCGACAGGTTAATGGTGGAAAAGTCTTATTCAATTCTCCAGCAACTGGACGGCTTCCAGAATAGAAAGCAGGAAATCATGGAATGAGTTGCATCTGCTCAAAATCAAACTCGTAGCAAAATCAAACTCGTAGCAGTTCCTGCACTAACAACTACTGGTGACAAGAACAACTATTTATACAGATGGAATTATTAATTAGTAACTTCTATTGAGCCGGTGTCTAATGCACATGGCATCAACCGATGGCTCGCCAAACCTAAGCCGTAACAAGGTCAACACTGAGGAACACATTCAGGCAGTTTCAAACACACAACTATAAACAAGTAATATTGCTTCTATTTTGCAAACATTTTGATCAAATTAAATTGTCCATGAATGTAGTATTCATGGAGTGTAAAATTAATGAGGACTTACACCTGCTAATTACAACACTCGTTACCCTACAGAATGACATATTAAACACAAACGAAATGACATCACGAATCTTAATTTCAAATATTAATTCACGCAAAGTAAGTCATGGCGTACGCACACAAGGAAAATTTCCATTTACTGTGACACATGTATCATACTAAAGTGACATATGCATCACACTGTAATGACACATATATTACGCGTAAACCTCTTTGGTAGGCTTAACGAACTCTGAATCGAAGACAGTATATTTGATTTTTGCAAACAACTCATTAACATTAATACTTCCAATAAACAGCTATCAATTCAGGGATTATTAGTACCATTATTATTATTATGCATTTATTCATCGCCGCTATCTAACGACCAAGCATCAATGTATGGTGCTGGGCAACTGTGAGTGAAGGACTTGCTGAAGGTCCCTACACAGCAACCATCTCAGAGGAGGAGGATCGAACCCATACTCTCTACATTACAAGGCAAGCGGTCTAACCAATAGGCTGCCGTGTCCCACAAACCAATTCAGGGAAGACAATCATCTGATTCAAACAAAGGTTTGCCAGGTAGAGCAATTGCCTTGGAAATTTACCTGTGATAAAGTAAGACATTCAACACAATCAGCCACAAACCATTCCACTCAACAAATACTCCGTAATCATAAAAAATTTTAATTGTAAACTCAAAATTGCCGTCAGCCAAGTGCTTCGACATTAGCATTGATATGCAAAAACAATGATATACTCTAAAACATTGATGTAGTCCAAGACACACATTTGAAATCGACAAATGTGGGATTTACCGACGATTTACCGACCACAAAATTTGATAAGAAAGCATGAATTCATTATACTAACAAAATGAGACATAAGACTACAGAATGAGACAGTAGCAGTATTCTTACAACAGAGACTACTCAGTAATTGTAAATACAAAATTTATATAGCGCCCCCCAAAAAAACTCGAAGGTACTCCAAACCTTACAATCATGATTGAAGAGAATGGTAAGACCATTATCAAACAGAATGATAAGACCATGATCGAACCGAATTAAGAACATGATTGAACAGAATAGTAAGACCACAGTTTGAAAAAATGATAAGACCATGATCGAAAAGTATGGTTAAGAACATGATCGAACCGAATAGTAAGACCACGGTTGAAAGAATGGTAAGACCACAATTGAACAGAATGGTAGATCATGACAGAACAGAATAGCAAGACCATGATCGAAAAGATTGGTAAGACTATGATCGAACACAATACTCTTAACCACTTGCGACACAGAGTGCCATGAAAATTATCTCAGTAGTTTAAATTTTCCTTCTCAATCAAAGTTCTATGCACAAAACTGCAGTTGGGTTGCAAGACAAATTCAAATTTCGGGGCATGAAGAAACATTTGGTAATTACCACCCAAGGTATTAATTCAATCCAAACCCGCTTTCAAAATCAACTGCCAGCGAATTAATTTCACAGTTTCCGATCAACAAAATTTATTAAAAAAATATCAAAGCATAAGTGTTTTTGAACTATAACTAAAATTCTGATATGAAACATCAAATTCATCAGACTGAGCCGTTAATTGTCAACATATGCAACACAAAAGATTATAACAAAATGAGACCATTATCGAACACGATTTATAGCAGCTAACACAAACGCTAATCAGCTTTTAACATAGATGCTAATCGGCTTTTAACATAGATGCTAATCGGCTGTAACATAGATGATATTCAACTATAACACTGACGCTAATCAACTGCAACATCAACTCACATAGATGCAAACCTACTGTAACATAGATGCTAATCAGCTGTAACATAAATGTTAATCAATTCCAACATAAATGTTAATCAATCGCAACATAAATGTTAATCCGCTGTAACACTGGACATTGAAGCTACAGATAAGAACGATAAAACAAAAATGGAAGTCTTGATATCGCTAACGTACAGCGCAAACTACGACCACGTCCCTCCGACTGAACACATCGTTACAAAAAATACTTTATTCGATGACAAACGCATTCGTTTAATATGTACAAATAAAAAATTTCCAATATGTGAATGGGCATCATCATCATCATCATCGTCATCATCACTCATTTAAATTGCAAGGCTGGCACAAAACTATGAACTTTACAATTCAGCCAACTACAATGTCACTAAATGCTACTAAGGTGGGCAGTTTGAGTTTGTCGAAAGCGCAGTCACGCTCATAAACTGCTTTTTGATTTGACTCCTTCTAATGACATGAACACTTTCTCGCAACAACTGAGTATTGTAAAAGCTCCAATAAGCAAGGCACCGCGGAATAATGAAGCAGTTGAAAATAGTATATCTGCCCATGGAACGAGATAGGGTAATGCTTACGCATGGCTCTCTACACGAAGACCACTCTTCAAAATGAGATAAATAATAACAACATTGCTTATCATACTCTTCAAATTTTTTAGAATACATATTTAAATATTTCTTTCGATCGTTGGCACATTGCGAAAATTCACTTTTAAAACCTCACAACCTTAAGCACGAGAAGTCAAAATAATCATCAACGCAAAATTTCCATCAGACAAATAAATGGATTCCTACATAAATACAAATATAAAACTTTATATAAAATTAGAATTTAATCTAAAACTTAAAGTTAAATAATAAAAGCTTTCTTCCACTCTAGTATCTTTTTCGGAGCCAAAATAAAATTTCATATCAAAGTTTCAATTTTGAAATCCAAAATAACGTCGAAGGTAACACTTCACGGTTTAAACTGAACAGTGTTTTTGAACAGATTCACTTTTTACCAAATTAGAAACACAAAAGGCTATTTACAAATGACGGCAAAAAAATCAAATTTCGCAATACTGGCAGTATTGACGTTCCCCATTTCGCTCGAGAATTTTATTATTTTACAATAGCTAAAATAAATCAGAAAAATTAATCTTATGCCATATATGCAGATAGTTCCAAATTTAGAGTATAGACAGAACAAAACATTCATGGAATTCAACGCAGTCCCTTCGCATCGCGGACGGCTTCTCTCGTCTCTCTCTGGAAGGCTCGGACATGAACAACGAATATAAAAAATACAATTTTTACAACTAAAATTCATAAAAAAATACTCTACCAAGCGGAATCGTTCAGATTAAGGGCACAAGATGCTTCGGCAGGGCCGCTCTCATGATGCTCTTTGTCAGAGCAGACGAGCTGGATAGCGACTCCCCGGTGTT
This sequence comes from Allolobophora icterica, assembly GCA_963556255.1. Classification (NCBI taxonomy): domain Eukaryota; kingdom Metazoa; phylum Annelida; class Clitellata; order Crassiclitellata; family Lumbricidae; genus Allolobophora; species Allolobophora icterica. The sequence continues at coordinate 3,587,356 of OY744608.1, read as the reverse complement.
GTATGGACAATACTTGATAGTATGCGCGGACTTTCCGTTCGCACCGCAGATGGGGCAGGTGTAGATGTAGAGAATGGGGCAGGTGATGTTACCTTCGGGATCCTTGAGCTGGTGCGAGGTGTAGACGGATTCCGCCTCCCCGTTGTTACGGCAGAAGACGCACACCCTGCTGGCATTGGGTTTCTTCTGCACCTTCTTTGTGCGAGAGCGCTGGAGCCGCTCGCGCTCACGAAGAATCTCGATCAGGTTCGCCTTTGTCAGGATGTCCTCGACCGCGTGGGATGCGTTTTGGATCCCGCAGACATCCGGGTTTCCGCAGATCTCTGGAGCCGCCTTCTTGCACAGCTCGCCGACGTCCATTCCACGGAAGAGGCGATCCAGTTCATCCAGATCTGTCTCTTGGCCGTTGCTCGAGAAATCGTCCCAGACGGAGTTGGACGAGTTCCCGTTCAGGTTCAGGCGATTCATCTGCCAATACATTATAAATAAAATAAAATAATAAAAAACCATTCCAATTCATTATTGCATTTATTTAGTACACCTCCAACATATAGGGTGCTCAATAGTCCAGTGGGTTAGCGTGCTAGACTGTCAATGGAGAGGTCGGGGGTTCAAATCCCCGCCAGGGCAGAACTTTCTGCTCCACCTGCACCCACTAGACAACTCAGCTATAAAGAGTACACTGTCAATTGGCAGATGAGATGGCGAGGCAGAGGACTGGCCACCCACCCTCATGTGCCAAGGGTAAGAAAACGAAGTCGCTAACACTTCATACCCATGGCTGTCTCAGGGCTAATTTTAAGGGACTGCTCTTCTTCTTCTCCAAGATAACTACTTTAAAGTGCTCTCTGGTGGAAAAAAAGTGTTTATAGAAAACATGTGCAGAATAGGTAGCCAAGACAATGCATAGATCCAAAGCGGTCGATTCGAAGGACAAATATTCAGAGAATCAATAATTATAACATTAACTGTCTTGCAGATAACCAAAGCCATACAGATAACTGAAGCCATACAGATAATCATTAATTAGCCTTGATGATAAACAACAGACATACAGATAATTGCGAGCCATCAATGCAACTTGGTCTAGATGATATCCACCAATCAACAACAATCAAGTAGACATCCAACAGCCAACCAGATAACCAACAGCCAACCAGATAACCAACAGCCAACCAGATAACCAACAGCCAACCAGATAACCTTTACCCTTGAAGGTAACCAACATTACAGCCAACCCCATTAAAGAAAATGTATCACAGGAAATATTCTAGTGATACGCATTGAAAAATAGAAGAGAATGTCAACATTTACTTATTTATTTACATCATTTAGACATTGTAATGGTATGACGTATGATCTAGAATCATATAATATAGCCATGACCAGCATGCTCTTCCATTTAACACATCTCTGATAAATTTGAACCTTTCATAATGGCAAATTTCACCATCTCTACTTACACCAATTCATGTCACATGGAATTTAACACTTTGTAAATGGAAGAATAATTATAATAAAGGTCTGTTGACAACTTGGTCTTGGACACTTCTAACATATTAACTTGTACTGCAATTGCAACTATATTTACACAGTAACCTACTTCTATGGCGTTTGTATGGTATGTTATTCATGGCTTTATAATATGATTCCAGACGACATTCATGAATGAACATCTGAGGTATTGTACTATTGTCTCACTTCTACGTATGGCCTTCATTGTTAATAATATTTGCTTATACATTGTATACAGTTGTAGTTTGGCCTTCAATAAGCAACAGGCTCAAGGCAACTTCCCCTATCTGATTCATTCGGATATCACTATTGGGATTCTAATTTCTCCATAACATGTGAATTTTATTTGACATTAATTTCACTTGCCACATCTGAATTTTACTGAAATCTGGCAAACTATTATCAATACAATTCGGTTAATTAATACAACACCGCGCCCACAATTTATAATACAAAATATCAAGAAATTATCGACTACACGTTAATGTAGCTCTGAATTTGGAATTATTAATAAATTTGAATCAGGCAATCAAAGTAAGATCTGGTCTCAATATACTTTCCATTTGGCAAACCGCGTGGGGTCTGTTAACAATAGGCCGGGGTCAACCCGAATCCCCGAAACCCGAATCCCCGAAAACGCTGAAAGTACATAAAAGCCCGATCTCCCGAAAACAGTTTTACAGAAAGCGGCCGAACTCCCGAAAACTATTCAAAGTTAAATTGTAAACTCTTATACGTGATATAGATCTGGAGTGGCCTTGCATTCATCCGACTTCTATTTTCAGTTACATTGTCATCACTAATCGATTTCGGGGATCCGGCCGAAATTCGTTTCGGGGATTCGGGTTTCGGGCCGTACCCCAATAGGCCTACCCGTACTAACATCAAATCGGGCGATTTATTACATCAAATGCCTTAATTTTCAAGGGATATCAGTCAAAATGAATATTAGCTTGACTAAACTTAGCATATCTGAAAATATATTCGTTTGAAACATGAAAAGATATTGAAAATTGCGCCTTTGCAGTGAGTTCGTTGTATCAACAAAACCCATTGTGAGATATTATTAGATCGATCCACTTTACGTAGAGCCAGTTCGATAATAGTAAAATTGGCGACTTAAGATGGTAAATCACCTTAAACCATATATTAACTAATTCGTTATTAATTATAAATATCATAAATATATATTATGATTCGATATTAGACAACATTAGTGCAGATTGCGACGATGTTATAATCTCAGCTAGAGCCTTGAGTTGCGTACCTCTAGCGGCGAAGTGGCGAACAGTCTCTCCAGTTCTCTGATCAGATGCGGAGAATAGAATCCATAGATCAGCATTCTCAATCCGAACTCGTCCGAGTCCGATCCACTCGTCGATCCAGAGCTGGAAGCAGTGGAAACGGGTGAGTGCATCCCCGTACTGCCTCCATTTTGGTGTTGCTGTTGATGATGATGATGAAACTCCATCTCTCTTTCTCTCTGTGAGTGTCTCTCTTTCTCTCCGTAAGATCCACGCGCACTATAAACCCTCTAATTATAACTTGTCGTTCACAACTTCAGCTATCACAACACGGTTTCACTTCCTGCAAACGTTTTGGCGCAAATGATCTCAAGATCCCTGCGAAGGACTATTTATGCAAACAAGAGAGCTCTCATAATAAAGAACTTCCGAACGCCTGCCCTTCGTGTCAATCAAACTCCACTAACGGCAGATGTTAGAATGGTGGGCGGAGCTTGACACTCCAGCCAGGCGTCAACATAATAAGGATTAAAACTCCCGCGCTTGCCTAGTGGGTGTAAATAATAGTTTGCCACGCAAAGGAGTTTTCCGTTCAGCTGTTTACCATCTAGGCCCTAAGCCAAAAGAAAAACAATACCAATCTAATTTAATCGGATTAAACGTTTGTGGCTAATTGGAGAATTAAACTGCCAGTTTAAATCCTGCTGAGACTAAGCTTTACGACAAACATTCTGGTGTTTAACCTCGAAATGTTATTAAATCTGTTTCGAAAATACAGCGTTCGGGATTAGGCCTAGACCCTAAAAATTGTACGAGACGATCTTAATCAGAATTGTGATTCCTATTTCTGTCTATCTGTATGTCTGTGTGTCTGACTTTGATTATTCATTCATTCATTCGATAATTTATATAGCGCCCCTCCTAGGGACGCTCCCGATTATCTGACTGACTGTCTCCATCTTTGACTATCTCCTTTTTTACAATCATATAATATTCTCTGTCTGTCTCTGGGTGTCTGTGAATATCTGTCCTTCTGTCTTTGAATGTCTGTTTGTGTCTGCCTGTCGTTGTCGGTCTGACTTTCTGTCTTTGCCTAACTCACTCTTTGTCTGTCTGTCAAAATGCCTGTCTCTCTGTTTGTCTTTTTCAGTCTCTCTGCCTAACCATTTCAGAAGACAACCTCTTCTCAGTAAGTCAGTCAGTAAGTCAGTCAGTCAGTCAGTCAGCCAGCCAGCCAGCCAGCCAGCCAGCCAGCCAGCCAGCCAGCCAGCCAGCCAGCCAGCCAGCCAGCCAGCCAGCCAGCCAGCCAGTCTGTCTGTCTGTCTGTCTGTCTGTCAGTCTGCCTTTGTTGTCTCTCATTCTGTGTCTCTGCATGTGTTTGTCTCTTTGTCTGTGTGTCTATATGTCTGTCTATCGTTACTTAACTGACTATCTGAATTTGCAATGCATATAATATAGATATGTATTTCATTTGCCCATTGTAGCTATGTAATACATTAGGCCTATTATATACAACTATTAGTCAGGCCTGTCAATTAGGCCTGTTAATTAGGTCTATTAATTAGACATATTAATTAGGCCTATTTATTATCCCCATTAATTAACTTTCCTGTGTTTATTATTTCCAGTAATATACTTGTATGTCTGGTAGGGTAGGGTAGGGTAGGGTAGGGTAGGGTAGGGTAGGGTAGGGTAGGGTAGGGTAGGGTAGGGTAGGGTATGGCAGGGTAGGGTAGGGTAGGGTAGGTTGGGTAGGGTAGGTTCGGCAGTGTAGAGCAGTGTAGGGTAGGGTAGGTTAGGTTAGGGTAGAGTAGGATGTACATGGCAGGATATCTGGATATTTAAGGAACATGCCTTTGTAACAATTCTAAATTGGTGCGATTAATGTGGATTGAAAATGTTTACTGAGCTGGACTTGGATTTCCACTTGGTACGTTTGAAAACCCTTCTGACGCGACGCAGCGCTCATCAATAGGCGTGTAGCTTATGAGCAGTGTCATAGTAACATCGATTTCACGATTCCCAGGCGTCTTTATTGGAAGGTCGCTCCAGCAGAGAGTTCGTAATCGTAATCGTAAGAGTAAACTCCAAATGTCTAAAGCGCCACTGGAAAGCTAACTCAGGGCACCAGCTTATTCACGAGTGTTGCAGTGAACCAGGAAGCACATTCTAATTGTAATTGTTATTGTAATTGTAACAATGTAATCGAACATTTATGAAAGCGCCATTCAACTATTCAGAAGCTCTCCCGACCCAAGTCACTAACAAAGAAAATGGACTTATATCCATACTCATACAGCCATTCAGTTATTATAAAGAGAATATTTACAAGAGAGCTTACAAATGAACTCCTTTAATACACAGGAGACACGAATGAGAGCGGTGCCAGCGTAACAAGACGGGAAGACCGAGCGGAGTGGGTGGCATTAGGGCTCCGATAACGTGACACTGAAACTTGATGAGGCACCGATCCGTGATACCCCTTGGCAATAAACCCCGGTGTTTATGAGAACTGGTCCAGAATTCACCCGATCAATTCGTCTCGCACTTTAAGCAAAGCCGAAAGAGAAGGTTTGGGTAAACGGTGGGGGAGATTAAGATTCCAGCGTCGCCTTGAACAGTGACCTTCTCTGTGCAATGAGTGTGGGTTGGTTACTTTTGAATGTACCCCCTCTACCCTTGTAGTGAGGTGCAGGGTGAAAGTATCTATACAGACCAGAAATTGTAGTAACCCCCGTTCGAGATAGGGCAATAAACTAATGGCAGTATTATTAGGGTATGCGGGGCGCGCTGTTTCCCCGAAATCCCCAAAGACTTGCAGGCCATCTGTCAACAGAAATGCTCACATAAAGAGGGCCATTCAGGGTGATTAACATGACAACTGAAGCCACCCCATTTCTGCGACTCGAGAAAGACTACACAACGGGGTGTAACATCCCCAGTGACTTGGAACATGTCATTGTATAGGACGGAATGTCAGAGGCAAGGGAAAGCCTCTGTACAGACAAGATAGGCCTATTGCAAGAGTGGAAAGATCTTGGGCCTATTGCTATCCTCGGAGGCTACAACCCCTCAGGGGGTTGGGTGGGGTCAAGTACCAAAGAGACCCGGGGTAGGGCGTCTTGGATGTTAAGATGCCAGCTTTGGTCTTTGAAACCTTTATTATGTAAAAGAAGGACAATCCACTGTCGTTAACTTCAAACAGCATCAGATAATTTCAACAAGGTAGTAATTTGTCAGAGGAGTCCAGTCTTTATATAATTAGAAACTTAAAAATATTCATCAATATATTATTAGTATTATTTACACAAGGGCTGAAATCGTAAGAGTGTGGGGAAAATGCATTTAACGAATTGTTAGTTTTCTTATCCGATGACTGATTTTAACTCTTATCATCACCCAGTGGCTTCTATCCCCCCTAAACAACCGGGCTCAATCCCTCTCCTTCCCCCTTCTTTCACAGAAGCCCTGTAAGCTGGAAGCAATTCCCCTTACTGTAAAGCCCTTCCAAACTTCGCCTTTCCTTCCTCCCCTATCCCTCCCCACCCCATCCCTCACCCCTTATCTCCTCCCCTCTCCCTTTACCACTCTTGTACCATTCCTGCCTTTCCCTTCCATCCCCTTGAAGCGGAGGGGTTCGGGGTCTTCCACGACATTTTTTGGGGATTTCTACATTGCCGTAGGTGAGTTTTAGCGCATTTTTGGAGAAAGAAAACTGGTTTTGGAAAACTACATTTTAGTTCACCTGAACTGTTGAATTAATTTCTGTAGGGCTTCCAGTGCACTGAAAAATGTAATGGGGCAGACTGCAATATATATGGGACAAAATTTCCAAAATATGGGACGCATGTTAAAATACTATGCAATATGGGACACAGCCTATCAAATATATGGGGATTTTAAAGACTGCATTATGAATGGTGTAAATGCAGTGGCAACAGGCTCCATCCCTGCCTATTGCAGTGTTACCCAGCCGACAATAATTATTTTGCTGGAATATTTCAAGACCTGATAATCCCATTTTCACTGCACTACACGACAATAATTGTAGCATTGACCAACTAGTAATTTTTAATCAACAGGATTTTGAACGCTTTTTTCAATTTTTAAAGCTTTTTTTCCATCCTGCATCAACAGAAAAATAGCGGAACATAATGGTCAATAGCTAAAGAAAAACAAGTAATAATGATACACTATAACACTGCTTAGACACTGTAAACTAAGCATAGGCATAATTTGTGGGAGGTACGAGGGGTGCTCGTACCCCCACTTTTTCTACCCCACTATTTAAATAATGCCAATCAATATTTTATTATTACTGCAATTAAAAGATGGCTTGTTTTTACTGACACAAAAATTAATGAGAATACTGTCCGAAATGGTCTCCATGCGAAAAGCGAAAGTGGAGAGAAATTGGTACTCCAACTTTTTAGACCAAAGTTATGCCCCTGAACCTAAGCAAATATTGCATCGCCCATAATACTGATTCAAATAATAACGACAATCTATAACACTGCTTAGACACTGTAACCTAAGAAAATATTTCATGGCCCATAATAATAATACATCAAAATACGAAGTTGAAAAATGCCGTTCAAAGGCCTTCGCAACATAGCCAATAATGGCCAATAGCAATGTTTAATCTAAAATGTTCAGTCCTTGGATGTTACAGGATAAAGCATTTTTCTGGCCTGAATCAGTACTGTCAGTGGAACAGAAACATCCATTTCACTGGGGGGGGGGGGACTTTCCCTCTGGCACAAATTGGAAGCAGTCTGATTCCTCACCCCCCCCCCTCCGACGTAGTAGGCCCTGCACAGAACTGTGAGCAAAGACTCGATAAGACTGTAACTTGTAGGGAATGTGGTAAAAATTGAAAAGAAATACTTCCCCCCTGTTTTTCACTGGGCTCAACTTGCGCCCACCCTGAATAGGGATAGAAGCCCCTGTCATCACCTTCATCATCATCATCTTCATGATTATCATCTTCATCATCAAGCGATCAGCGGGAAAACATAAGTATCCAGTTTGTATCAAACGAGTTTGCGATTAATGCAACTTATACAGCAAAATCGAAAGCATTTAAAGGTGTCTATTTCTAGCATTATTACGTCGGTATGTTAATGTAGTGATGACAATAATTATAATAATTATAATTACTATCATCATCATCATCATCATCATCATCATCATCATCATCATCATCATCATCATCATCATCATCATCATCATCATCATCATCATCATCATCATCATCATCATCATCGTCATCGTCATCGTCGTCGTCGTCGTCATCGTCATCGTCATCGTCATCGTCGTCGTCATCATCATCATCATCATCATCGTCGTCGTCGTCGTCGTTGGTGTTGTTGCTAATTGATATTCTTGTAGGTATGAAATTTGCAGCGAAATCAGTTTTCTTGGTCTCGGCATATATAAGGGCGGGAGTCCAGTTGTATTGTATGTTATTGTATTTAAAGATTTCTAAAGCTCCTCCTTACGTAAGAACTAATCGGAGGAGCCCCGAGGGAAAAGAAAAGATCTAAGAGAGTGGATAGAAGCAGCAAGAGCCCCAGTTAGGATTGTAGAAGTACTAGTAGTAGTTTCAGTTTAACGACAATGTCTGATAACAAAGACCATTAGCGTCGTCCTCCTCCTTTATCCAGGCTTGAGACTGGCACTGCTTGAGTACGAGCAGGGGCGGATTTTGTTGTACAACGAGTCGCAGGGGAGGTCGTTCCAAAGCTAGGGACCAATGCAGGCAAAAGCATAGCTGAGCCATGGCGATCCTAGATCGAGGGACAAAGAGGTCGAGCCGATCCAGAGAGCGGAGAGGACGAAATGAGGCAGCCGAGATGGGTCGACGAATAGTCACAAAGGTACGTTGGGGCTTGATCCCAGAACGATCTGTAAATAAGAAGAGAATTTTGAACCTCCACAACAAACACAGGTGTTTTATAGACACGTTCGCCAGATGGCGTAGTTAGCGTGCTGGTCTGTCAACCGAGAGAACAGGGGTTCAAATCCTAGCCAGGGCAGAAATTTATGTCGATGTCTCTGCTCTATCTGCGCCCCTAGCCAACTCAGCCATTATGGATACATTGATCGCACACTGTCGTTGGAAAGATGGGGCGACGAGGGAGAGGACTGGCCACTTGCACTCATATGCCGAGACTAAGAAAATGAAGTCGGCATTATTTCATACTGATGGCTACCTCGCGAGGCCTTGGGTATGAAGTGTTAGCGACTTCATTAACTGAAGAAGAAGAAGAAGAGTAGTCCTTAAGCCCTGGGGCAGCCATGGGTATGAACAGGGACGTAACTAGCGTTGGGCTTGGGGGGGCTTAAGCCCCCCCAAACGAAGTTGAAGCCCCCCCAAACAAGTCAAGCCGTTGTATGCTTACGGCTAAAATTCGTATGAACACTGTATAAATGTTGCCATGTTCAAGGTTTAAGCCCCCCCAAACGAAAAATCCTAGTTACGTGCCTGGGTATGAAGTGCTATAGATTCGGCATATGATGGCGGGTAGCCAACCCCCTTCCTCACCGTCTCATCTTCCAAACGACAGTGTGCGGTCAATGTATCCATAATGGCTGAGTTGGCTAGGGGCTCAGATGGAGCAGAGACATCGACATAAATTTCTGCACTGGCTGGGTCATCATAGCTGAGTTTCCTCGGGGGTGTACGTGGAGCAGAAATCTCGAACCAAATTTGAACCCCCAACATTTCGATTGACAGCGCAGCACGCTAACCACTACACTAAATGTAGAGATTATTACTACTTATCAAACCGGTACTTAATATGCCTAGCGGATAAAATACCACGGGGTAAAAACTTTCTCAGCGTCGCGATCGCGCGCCTAACACGTGGAGAGACCGTAGTCTTTGTTGGGTCGACACAATATTTGTGCTCTTTGTTCCGACTGTGGCAGACTCCGCCCATGTTGGCATTAAATAATAGCGGAGAAAAATTAAATTTTATTGCCCTGTAAACACTGTGCTTTGTTCGCCCTGGCGAGTTCAAGAAGGGCTTCAACGCGCAAGAAACCCTCGCTAGAAACCCCGGTCTATTAATAGCTTTCGGATTAGTTGGCCGATCAAGGTGTTGTCTAACTTCTGGTTCATCAAAGTCCTTTGGGGATTTCTGCAGGTGGACAGTGACATCTGGTGAGAGTGTCTTTGTAAGAGACGGGAGATTTGTATGCCTTCTGTGCGCAAGGAAGCGAACAATCGCACGTCGTCGGATACGATTGAGTGCAACGATACTGGGCGCTGTTTTGTAATGAAGTGAATGATTATTGAGACATGCAAAGAACATCCAAGAAATAAAGAGTTTACAAATTTTGGTTCCTCCAACCTTTTCTGTCGTTCTGAGAGCATTTGTCTCAGTACATCTATCATTACACAAGTTTTTCTAGTCACAGATAAGAAATCCAGAAATACTAAACTGATCCCTTTCGGGTCTCCGCCCTAGTGTGGAGATGTGCCATGCGCTTGAAGCAACGTAAAAGAATTTTCGACTTTGCGTTTGAGAAACTGAAGAGCACTGTAAGTTTACACTATCGGCGGATTATCCGATCCGGTGCGGTTGGTTCGTTCTGTGTGTACAGATTGTTGACCTGTGCGGTTGGCCTGCCACCTGGCGAGTCATTGTTTTCAGAGTCATCGTCTGCTGTAGGTCGACTAGCGACACCTGCTGACCGAATTTAAACACAGACATGTCTCAGACGGCTGTTAGAAAAGTAACAGAAAATCTGGAAAGGTACTTCAATCTAATCCAGGACCACCGACAGATATTCCGGGCCCCTAGGCAGAGCAGTCACGGGCCCCTAAACTATCATTAGGCTTTATGAGAAAAGTTGATTGCGGGCCAGGCCCGGGCCCCTAAAACGCCGGAAAATCGCCGGACCCACCCCACCCCACTCTAATATACTCGATTCTAGTCTGATCTAATCTTGTCGAGAAGAGACGGAAAGAGCCGACGGGACGGAAATGAGTCCAGGAAAAGATTAGCGTTTAGTTGAGATCTGAAGGCGATGATATTTTATATCAGGCAATGACGAAAGAATCGAAAGAAATCGAAGTATTCACCCGCAGTTTCAGCGACATCTAGACTAAGTGACTGCTAGAGCCGTTGACGTAGAATCACATAGCGATAATGTTGCAATTACGCGTAACATCATAGGACTGTCACTGATCTTTTTAACTCATGTACAGCGCCGTTTTCTTCGGCCTCGGCTGTGTACTGAGGCGCTAAATAAATCGCCTTTTTATTGTTATTACTTTTTGACCCGAGGTTAAAAGGAAAATTATTATTATTATTATTTAGTTAGTTTTTTTACAGCATGACTTTTTGAAGAGTTGATTTTCGAATTTTGATCACATAAACAAGAAGTCAGAAGAAACTGCTATGTTTTAATGCAGTTTTGTATCATCAAGCAATCGGACCGGACTTCCACTGTACACCGATCTCTGGACAACCCCTCTGATACGACTCAGCGCGCGTGAATAAGCCGGTGCCCGGCGATTAGCTATAAAGTAGCGCTTTCGAAAGCGTGGAGTTTACGATTACGATTACAACAAGTTGCTAGCGATTGTATGTATGTACCAGAGATGTTTTAAGTACTTAGGTTGCAAATACACGTACTTAGGTCTCGAGTACAAGTACAAATACTTAGATTATAATACAAGTGCACAAGGCTACTGCAACGAGATATTTATTTCTTTAACAAGGTAATGGTGTATTTTACATTAGCAATCAATCAATACAATCAAGCAATCAGACAATAAATATCATTGTAATATACACGTATACATGTACATCTGGTTTTAAAACACACTAAAAAGGCCTATAACGTGTTTACAACATGCAGACCCAGAGATTTTTTTATTTTAGATTCTAACGTCGTCTTATGACATCAACGTTAAAGTTGTAAGTTCCACGAACTAGGCATGAAAAGATTGAAAAATTTAGGAATATATATATATATATATATATATATATATACTGTTTAAATATTTAATTCAAGGTGTCTAAGCATTGACGGGTCAAGTGTTTAGCGACATCTGACGCTCAAGTTTATATTTCTTTTTCCATTAAGAGTAATGATGTCCTCTCTTTAAAACCGTCTAATGCAGTGGTTCCATAACTGTGGCCCACGGGTAGGGTGCCATACGTTCGGCAAAGGAGGACATGTCCTCCTTTTTGGCCTCATGTCCTCTGTAGGGCAGGCGAAGTTAAACACCTCGAAAATGTCCGGCTTTTCGTATGTATTGATTTACTGCTCAGCACATGACTTCATTTCAGCAACTTCTGGAATTTGAACAGTTTAGATATTTGCGCTCGTTTGTCCAACGATTTTTGTCCGTTCCACGTACGGATGTGAACTTCATTTTCTGCTATGAAACTTATCACAAATAGGCAGCGAACCAGAAGGTTGACAGAAAACAATCTAGCTGAGCTTATGACTTTAGCCACGACATCTCTTCAGCCAGACATTGACAGCCTGGCTTCCAAACATCAATACTAGGAGTTTAAGTGCCACGTATTGACTTACAGTTGTATGAAAAAGGTGTTCTTTTTCCTAAATCACAGGATTTTCAATTGAAATATTTCATTGTTTTAATATTTGAACAGCTTTCCTTAATTTTATTTATACTAGGAACAGATTCCCGTTCTGGCCTTTGGACATAATATAACAACATTATTGGAGCAACTAATGAACAGATAAACCAACTTGGACGTATATAGAGTCGAAACCAGCGATTTAAAGGTGTCTACTTTCAATATTATTAGCCACGACATCTCTTTAGCCAGACAATGACAGCCTGGGTTCTAACAATTAATAATTGCTGGCATAGGCGCCGACTCCACAGAGGCAACAGGGACTTTCGCCCCAGTACTCACCAAGGTTCTGGGGCGAAAGTATAGTTTCGCCCCAGTACTTTTTTGGCCATTCAAAATATCAAAAATTCAAAATGCTTATTAATAAATCTTACTTAAGGGCATTTTCTGGTCTCAGGCAACTGAAAACGCAACTGCGAAACACTGTGACTAGATTAAACACCATTGCAGTTTTGAACTGTCATCGAGCGTATACCTGGAAGCAGTGGACATTGATACAGTTCTTGACGAATTCATAAGTAAATGCGCTGTTCGACAAAATACATTCGCCATGAAGTTGAGAAGTTAAGACTGTAACTAAGGTCTGTCTTACTGGCAAACTTTACGTGTAACTGCTACAAAATGAGATTTGTTAGAGAAAGTAGCTATAGGTAGTTAGTACTGTACAAGTTATAATAGTAGTTACAGAAAACTGAAATTTGGTGAATAGGGGCCTATAATGCTCGTGGTTGTTGTGTACTTGTCTGTATGATTGAGCAGAGGTAGCACTGTGCCCTAGTATTACAGTTAGTCTCTTCCCAGTTGAAAGGGCCAGGGCCTGCTACGTGGAGTTGGGGGGAAGGAAGCAGACTGCTTCCAATTTGTGCCGGGGAGGGGGAGTTCCCCATAATGAAATGGATGTTGCTGTTCAATTGACAGAACGCCTACTGACTCAACTGTATCGGCTGTGGACTGTAATCAAGTCTCTTAATTGTTGGTCAATGCTACAATTATTGTCGTGTAATGCAGTGATAATGGGATTATCAAGTCTTGAAATATTCCTGCAAAAAGAATTGTCGCCTTGATAACACTGTAATAGGCAGGGATGAAGCCTGTTACCGCTGCACTACACCAGAAATATGCATTCATAATGCAATCTTTAAAATCCCCATATATTTGCTGAAGAGTATCCCATATTGCCCAATATTTTAACATGTGTCCCATATTTTGGAAATTTTTTTCCCATATTTATACAGCCTGTTCCATAAAATATTTGTAGTGCACTGGGAACCCTGTAGAAATTAATTCAACAGTTCATCTGAACTAAAATGAATAGTTTTCCAAAACCAGTTTTCTTTCTTAAAAATGCGCTAAAATTCACCTACTGCAATGTAGAAATCCAAAATTTTTCCGGGGAAGGACCCCCGAACCCCTGCTTCAAAGGGAGCGGCAAGAAGGGAATGGTAAATGAGGGGAAAGGGGAGGGATAAGGGGTAGGAAAGAAAAGGGGATGAGTAGGGGAGGGGTTTACAGTAAGGGGATTGATTGCATATTGCAGGAGTATAGTAGGCCCCGGAAAGGCTTAAGAGGGGACTCGGGGAGAGGGAAGGCAGGGCATTCCCATGGCATTCCCATGATCTCGTGATCATCCGATCACGGGATCATGGGAATTAAATTCTTGCCCCAGTACCTTTTACTAAAAGTCGGCGCCTATGATTGCTGGTCGTTTAAGTTCCACGTATTGAATTACAACTTTATGCACTGTGTAATTTTTCTAAGTCATAGTGTCTCTAAAGAGCGATTTAAAGGTGTCGTAACGCAGCCGTAGGTCTCCCAGCTTTTCGATATTTTGCATACATTTTTTCTTTTCCTCATAAATTTATAAGTTGGGTTAGTTGTTGTTTAACGACGGTGAGTTACATCTAAGACTTTTAGTGTCGCCCTCCACATCTATCCATTCTTGGGAATGGCACTACCAGATTACGGACAGTAACGGAGTTAAAAGTTCAATCATCGTCGACACACAAGTAAAGCTTTTGCTGCAGGCAAAGCTGCCAGACATATGACACCAAATAATGGTTTTATTTTCCTCGCAAACATAACGATTTCAACAATATCTAGGTCAGAGTGAGAATTATAGAAAAAAGACGGGATGGGGGGGGGGGGGTGGAGATTAGACTTTTATGAGTTTGATCCATGTGGAGCTGAATATTTTTTCCGTATTTTGCAAGCTGAGAAAATTCAAAAATGCAATAGAAATCTTAAACTTCATTATCTAGGTCCGATACTAGGTATCGGACCTAGATAATGTTGAAATTAATGATGGTATCGGATATATCACTACTATAACTGGCGTAAACTTGTCCAAAATATTGAGGGGGAGCATTTGGTCATTTTTCTACAGTTGAATGTACAGTCGATCTAAATTATTGTGGGGGGGACGTGCCCCAGCTCCCCCAGAGTCTACGCCTATGACTACAATCATCAAACTATACATTATCATCATCATTATCATCATTTTTAATCTACTTTGATATCACTTTATTAGCATTTGCGGCAGGTGACATCATAATTATCAAGAAAATGGTTAAGGTACGTGACAATGCATAAGAAGTAAGTAAGATAAAAATATGGAATTAAGCAAAAATCATCTAGGACCAGATACACCAAAGCATATGGCATAGCTCAAAGCTGTAAAACACTGCAGCATATACTGGCCTACTGACAGTGGGGTGATGCACTCGCCCACAGGTTAGTGCAGTTCCCACCATTCGTATGGCACAATACAGCGCAATAATAAGAAGTGACTTTATACAGCGTAACGACGGAAAAACGTTATTTTGCTACCCCCTACAAAAATGTAGCCCCCTCTAGAAAAATTCCTGCGGACGCCCATGGATAGGAGATAGCAATCTCTCTCTCTCTCTCTCTCTCTCTCTCTCTCTCTCTCTCTCTCTCTCTCTCTCTCTCTCTACACCCGTTCACGCCGTCCTGATATAGTATATTTTTCTTGAACTTTCAATTACCGCTTGAACAGATTTTTTAATATGTAAACTGGTGCAAAGCTATTTAAAGGTGTCTAAGCAGGTCGCACATTATTACTAGATTTAAATGATTAGCGACATCTTAAGGGTGCCATGGCCCTTGACGTCGGCCTAACCTTTGCGTTTCATAAGGGATCGAGAAAATTCTATCAGTTGCAAATTAAAAAGTTGTCCCTGGGAAGCAATTCTGCGTTTTCTTTTGCAGTGTCTTTGTAGCATTGCGATATCTTCAGCATCTTTCCTTCGACTTTTCTGGCAGTGTCTATGCGATTGTATTGGAATCTGTATTGAAATCCAACCACTTTGGCTATATAAACTGGGTGCAAACTTTAAACTTTTACTATTGAGTTTCAGTTCACTTTGATTAAACCTACGTAAGACATATCTGCTGCGGATAAAGAAATTCCAGCTTATACAGCGTTGTTTAATTCGGAATTAAAGGTGTTTAAGCAGATACTATTAATATCATTATTAATAGATGACTTTTATATAGCGCCTCTTCTGATTGCCTACTCAGGAGCACTCTCAGCCCAACCACCGTCGCACAACCCAGTTTTGAGGACAGTAAGAAACAGGGTGTAATGACTAATCGGTATTTGACGGAGCTTAGTAGGAAGCCCATTCTAGGTCACGGGGGCAGCCACAGAGAAGGCACGGCGCTGCCGTATGGCTGTGCGCGCGGTGAACAATAAGCTCAGCTTGCGTAGCTCAGCGGAGAGAGCAACGGCGCTGCGAGCATGAGGTGGGACGGCAGAACTCCCGTAGGTATGGAGGAGCCAAGCCTTCAAAGCACCGCCGGACCTAGGCAGAGATTCTGTAAGTGATGCGCTGTGGGAAGGGGAGCCAGTGGAGGACATCCCTCCTGCCAAACTTGGGGATGCGGCCTACAAGGCGGGCAGCAACACGCAGGTTTCTATTCAGGGGCTCAATCCGGCAGGCCGGGAGTCCGTCATATATGGCACTGCACAGTGTTTAATCTAGACACCTTTGGGGGGGGGAAATTTCCCCAGGATTGATGTCTCCCCAGAGGCCAGCAAATATTTTAATGTAGACACATTTAGTTGGACGTTGGAACACGGATGAAATTTCCAAAAAAGGTCGCCCTTGTTGGTCCCCCCCGACAAACCTTGTTTCCCCCTCAGAAGAGGGGGACTAGATTAAACACTGGGCACTGCAGTAGCCAAATCGAGAAAGAACAACTTCATGGACAAGCGTGGAAGTTGAACCGGGAGACAAAGAATGGGAGATCACCCTGAGTTGCCGGAGCTGGTAATATCAACTGCGGGAGAGAAGATTTATGTGCGGGCGTGAATGCAAGTTCCTGGTCCAGGATGACTCCCAAGTCCCGGACCCAGGTCGAGAAAGAAAGGTGTGGGAATTGCAAGGCAAGAGACGACAGGTCTATTTTAGAGAGCTGCTGGGGAGTACCAAGCCACATAAACTGCGTCTTTGCGGGGTTAAGCCGAAGGCGGTTTGAGGACATCGAGACCTGCACGGACTCCATGGCATGGGACATGGTTTCCACCGCTGGAACAGCGCGAACAGCCGGGTAGTGTACATAGGCTTGCAGGTCGTCAGCATAGGACTGGCTCAGAACTGACCCAGCCGCCAGCAAGGACCCCAGGTCGGCAGCGTAGATTGTGTAAAGAAGGGGGCCAAGAACACAGCCCTTAGGCAGGCCAAATGGAGCAGGACCCGAGTTGAGCTGGCGTTAACACGCCGAAGCGCCACCTAGCGAATAATTATTGTATTGTATTGTTTATAGAAACTTATAAAGCGCCTCTCGCGAAATAACTATTCAAAGGCGCTCTGAGCATCGAAGCCCCGGATAAACAGAAATGCCTTTAAGGAACGCGAGACCGATGAGGAAAAGTCAGTCATTAGTTCGGCCCTGAGCAGAGGGGGAAGGTCATTCCAGATCGTTAGGTTAACTGCAACATACGCCCGGTGCTGAGCCAAGGCAGTTTTAACCCTAGGAACAAAAGATCAAGCATTTGGCGACATCTTACGGTGATGAGGCGGTTGATGGGTTTGTCAGGCGCTGTTTAATTTATGCTGCTATATATAACTAAGATGATTAGCGTTGCCCTACTCTTTCATCCAGGCTTGCGACTGGCTATAGTGGCGGAGTTGCCAAGGTGTTTAACCTCGACCTTACCTTCTAAACTACTGTATATACAGTAAAGTTTGGATTGAACTCAACAGTTTAATTAATTAGGTCAATTGCAAAAAATGTTTGAACTGTTTTTTTTTAGTAATACACTCATCTTTTAAAAGGTTCAGAGAGTCCAACGTGCTAGCGATTGCGCGAATAGCCTTTATATAGCGACGTTTCCAAACGATTTAAAGGTATGTAAGTGGTTACCACTGTGACTGCAGTTTATCAATTTAAGGTGTCTAAGGAGCGCCGTCTAACTATTACTTTTATTCATTACTTGGTACCTTTCTGTGGTTACCAGGGCAACTGACGTCAACTCTATCTTAACCTACCATCATTCGGTGCAGTTTATGCATACAACCACGGCTAGGGTTACTCTTCATCCCCTGTGGCAGTGGATTAGAGATTAAAACTTCCTTTGTATCCAACTAACTCTTCACTCCGTCACACTTAACGCGGGTTTGGTCAACCCACTGCTTGCCACGCAGGTGATGGCCTAATTACGGATTGTAAATTTACGACCCCTGCGAGGTATTGTCCTAGTAAGTTTCAGCAGGGCCACCATATTAAACCTCTGCGTCTCTTACACGGTGAAGGGGTAGCGGTTGGTGTGTGTGTGTGTGTATACATATTTGAGGTAATCGTAATTGTAAGCTCGAAGTAGCTGCAGCGCCCAACAAGTTAAGTCGCGGAAAAAAGCTTATGAGTCACGAAGTTTCAATGACTTAAGGCCTAGGCTTTGCGGTCTTCTTTGAGCGGCAGGAAGAAGTCATGTGATCTGGTACGAAGATTATAACCACCAATGCTACGAGGAGGGTTCAGGCCCGAAGGACATGGTTGGGATCCTTACAAATAGCCTTAACAAGACTGTCATCAGATGCCTCAGCCATGCATGCCGCACTGGCCGCATCCGCGAGCAGGAGATCCAAACCGAATCATGCGGTTGATCAGGCTTTCGATCCTGTCCCTTTCCTTTTGGCAGGCGGATCCCCACCAGACAGGAGAGGCGAAGAAGGTCTGTGCGACGGCATTCGCCTTGGTGACGTGGTAGAGGGACGCTGATGAGAGATCGTGAGAGCGAAGAACTCTTAAACCATAAGTCAAGAAGTCAAGAAGAACAAGTGTTGTAACCTTACCCTTGTCCATTGAACATATGATGTCATTATCAAGAGCAAGAAGTACAGGTTCTGTCCAGTGAAACTTACGATATTCCGAGTGAAGAGCGGAGATAAGTGAGTTTGATGATAGGTGAGTTTGCATGCGATTCATGACTATGGTTTAGACGCACAACATTATCTTCTGAAGTTTGGCAAACGATCGACTCTTCCACGTTATTTTTCCTCCCCCTGTAAAATTTACCGCCCAGAAATCCCCCCAGAAAAATCGAGCACGATCGCCCAACAGTTGCAGCTTAGATACAGAAGTCGTTTAAAATCATTATCAATCGAAACGTTTTGATAATATTTTAGCAATTACAAGAAACACGAAAAAGGAGATCCGAGCTCATATAGGTAATCTACAGTTGAAGTCGAAGGAGAAAACGGTGACTATAGTTCGGCTGTTGAAACGCCAGGGACCGGTGTGAATCGATCGTTGAATATACTACCTATATCGCATGAATAGGAAAAAATCTACCAACGATCTTACAACTATTAAATATTAAGATTATATCGCAAACTAACTATTTAATGTGTCTAAACAAATAAAATTAACCGTAATTTTGAGTGCTTATCGACATTTCTCGTTAAGGTTTTTATTATTATCTTCCATTAACGCAATAAGTATTGTCCACTGTTTAACAACGTTTTATGGCCGCCAATGCCATTAGCGTCAACCTTACTTTTATTTATTTATTTATTCCGGATATTTCTATAGCGCCTCTCGAAGTCAACTACTACTCAGAGGCGCTCCCGACTACAGCATTTGATACTGTGCCGGAATTTTCACGCCAAAGCGCCACGAGCAATTGCGAGTGAAGGACTTGCCCAAGGTCCGTACGCAGCGGCTAGAGTGGGATTCGAACCTGCAACCCTCCGGTCACAAGGCGCCGAACTTACCACTGAGCCACCACGCCAAGATATTGTCCCTCAATCAGATATATCAATTGAACGAAAATAAAAAATATATAATTTTGAAACAAGCCATTTAAAGGTGTCTAAACTGTGTCGTAAGTTTGAATGATTTGCGACATTTTAGTTAAACAGGTAGGCAGGTATTTGCTGCTTAAGAAAGCAGTGTCATAACTTAGAAAACTTGCGTCCTCATCTTTAAACCAGATTTCGAATATATACACAAATCTGAAACGGAAATTGAGGAGTATACGATTGTATTCTTCTTTCTTTCTTCTCTTCCATCAGTTTCCCGACGATGAGGCTCTTATGAAGTTTCTCCATAGTGTTCTGTCTCTGACAGTTTCGCGCACCATGGTTAAGTCCGTGCCTTTGCTCTTCAAGTCTTCCTTGACATTGTCCATCCACGTTTTTCTTGGTCTCCCTCTACTTCTTTCTCCATCGATCTGCCCATGTAGGGCTGCGACTGGTAATCTGTTGTTATCCATCCTTTCTACATGGCCAAACCACCTGAGTATACGATTGTATAGCAGTTCAATTTTTAACAACACCGCCTGATATTATTCAGAACAGTTCTCGCCGTTCGCCTATGATTCACGTCTCCATCTGTCTTTCTTCAGGCTTGTGACTGACACTACCACAGTTAGGGCAGTGGCCGAGTTTTTAATATATGAACGAAAAATACGATTATATATAGCTTCGGAAACGTACTATTGCTGCTTGGTGGGGTTCACCTTCCAGAGGGACAGAGACAGGATCGACAGTTTGATCAACCGCATGATCCGGTTGGGTTTCCTGCCTGCGGATGCGGCCAGTGCGGTACGGATGGCTGAGGCATCCGATGATTGTCTTTTCAAGGCTGCTTGTAAGGATCCTAACCATGTCCTTTAGGGCCCTACCCCTTCCTCGTAGCACTGGTGGTCATTATCTTCGTATAAGATCTCATAACTTCTCCCTGCCGCACAAAAATGACCGCAGCTACATTTCACGCATCCTTTATAAGAATGCCTACTGACAATTTCCTGTGTCAAACCCTGTGCTCTTGGCCCTAGAATTGTTCTCCATAGTCTAGTTTGTCTAAGTTACCTCTCAATCAGCTTATTGTATTAATAAACAAATTTGATTGATTGATCGATTGATTGATTGATTTAACGTGTATGACCAGAGCATAATATAACCCGTAGTTTTGAATATCGAGCGACATCTTACGTAAAGATCTCTGTGTTGGTTAACAACGTCTTGTCTTATTGTTTCTAGACCTGACGCACTTCCTGGTTGAATGAAATTGCAGCTATATACAGTCGGAAAGGCGCGTTTTAAAGGTGTTGAAAACGGAGCCGTAGGTTTGAGTGCTTCCCGACACAATTTCGTACATTTTGTCATTTTGCAATAACTCATTGCGTTGGATAGTCGCTGTTTAACGACACTGCGCCACAACAAGGATAATTAATGTTACCTTCCTCTTTTCACTTTCCCATTAGAGGAAAGACAAGTTCGAAGTCAACAACAATTAGTGCCCTGAGTGAGTCGCTTAGGAATTACCGACTGACTTAACAACTTAGACGACTAAGTTACATGCTTATCAACCGACTGAGGCGCTTAGACTTGTCGACTGGCTTACCGACTTGATATCGACTTCCTGAGTAATCCAGTGTGTCTAGTACGTAGACCTCCCTATTAATGTAATGTATTTTATCGTATACTCTACAGACAGACTAAACTACACCACTACTTAAGGATAACAACTTTATTTAAATGTTTCTTTCGAGAACTGCCAATGAAGAGAACCCATTCTGTAGAATGTGTTATGTGATAGTTACATGTGTGTGTGGTCGAAACTCCTACACACATTTATAATGTAGCGAGAGACATGTGATGGCGGGATGGTGATGGTGATGGCCAATGTACCCTTATCTAGGGCAAGACGGCGCAGGGACTTGTCACTTCTGACCTGGCACCGGAAAAGACAAAACAACCCAGCTATTGCAGACTTGATATACAGCCGATGTTAAAGCTGTTCTCCTGACGCGGTTTTTGTGCGGCGCTGAGAAATTTCGAAGATTTACATATACATTATACATATATATATCCTTTACCACAGGATCCAAGAGAACTGCTTATGTGTCATATTAAGGACGATGACTATGGCCGTGACATGAGATTCTAATACAATATGTATTATTGTGTGATACTAATTAAATATTTACAGATTTAAATAAGAAATAGAACTATTTGTTACAAACTTTGACCAATCATAATTTCTTAACGACCTTATGCACTTCATTGTGAAATATATTTAACGTAAAAGGTGTTAACAGAAATTTCCTCATTACGTAACTGACATTTATCTCTTAATAATATAGAGATGTATTCTTTTTTCAACTAATGCTCGATGAGATTCAAGATATGGTTCTAGGCCAGGGGTGGGCAACATACGGCCCGCGGGCCGGATCAGCCCCCGGGGACTTTTTAACCGGCCCTTGACATGTCTTTAATATTAACATTGTATCTGGCACTTGGAACTCTTTGATCCGGCCATACATGAATGTCTGGATCTCTGTAGGCCTACGCAGGCCAACATTAAAACATCTGTTTCTAATTTATTAAGAATCCGGCCTCTAGTCTAGTCAACTAGTTCACTACTCATTCATCAGTGTAATTACTCTGCATGAAACAATCTCACAGAGTGGGTAAGTAAGTTCTAAACATGATTTCATGCCCTGAAAATGGTTGCATTGTTTTCAAGCACCTATATTTGCGAACAGTTCTTCTCAAAGATGAAACTAACAACATGCAGAAGCAGATGCAGACTAACAAATGACAATCTTTCAATGAAATTTGAATTGCCACTTCGAACATTAAAGCAACCATACTGGATATTGTGTCGTAAGAAGCAGTGTCAGATTTCACATTAATCATTACATAGAGCACACTAAGCAAATGGATAGGCCTACATTGTACACTAACAGTTTTATGTATTTTTTTAAATGAAGAAACTTATAACATAATTTTTATTAGGATTTTATTGTAGTGTAGGACTGTAGGTAATTAGGATAATTATGTTTTCGTCATAAAATTATCTTCATTTAGTTTAACATAAATTTAACCATAAAAGGTAAAATCGCAATAGTTAGTTTGAACAAAATTAATATTGTCTTATTTTCTTGGGCAAATGAATCTGCAAAAATTAGCCCGCGATTGGCATGTGGCCCCTGAGCTGCCCTGAAAATCTCAGGGCGGCCCTCTGTTAAAAGAAGTTGCCCATGCCTGTTCTAGGCCATTTCTGAATGATGTCTAGACAGTTCTGGTGTGTTAGTAGTGTCTAAATGCCTTAGATCAATTTTTGGCAGCAACTCAGATTGGTTAGTTCCTTTTTAACGACACTGTGTTTCTAAGAAAGATGATGAGCTCGCTGTCCTCATTTATCCAGTATTTGAACACCTTTAAATCGTTTGTTCCAGACAATATATTTATTTGGAATTTTCGTCCAATCGCCACTGCTTGAATCACGCTGTCTCATTATTGTACCGGTAACTAGTCTGTAATCCAAATTACAGATTACGCTGAATAAAAAGTAAATTATAAATGAAGATGTATTTAGTCAGAATAATTTCTGTCAAGTGTCGACGTCAAAAGATTCAGCTTGTTTTGATCTAGCATTTTAGCGGAAATATTACATATATAGCGTTTGAGAGACACGATTTAAAGGTGACTAAAAATAGACTGCTGGAGAAAGCAGAAGCTCGATGCTAGTCATCTTTCTTAGGACACAGCGTCGTTAAACAGCAACTAACTTATACCCTGAATATATATGATATGGACATAATGCGCTATAAGAATCTTGTACTAGAACTTAATTGACTGAAACTTTTAGATCCACACGTGACCTGGTACCTACACAGTATATTTTAGGTCTAAATAAAATGTGAAGGACAATAGAAATCTATCCTAGTATTTTAATCCATTGATATCTTTTTATTATTTTACATCGATCAAAGTTATCTTGCATTTCGCACCACACAAACGTCCTAAGCCTCTTAACGCGGCAGGTATCTAGAGATTGATCGGAATTACCTATATATATAGTTTCGGAAAAAAGCTATGAGGCGTAAACTGGGGTTTTTCGGGCATATCGCTAGAATGACGGACGACAGAAAACTTAAGACTCTGGTTTTCGGAATAATGGATGGAACCAACAAGAAAGGTAGACCACATCGGGAATGGAGGGAGGACATAGAGGACTGGTGTGAAGACTCACTACAAAAACTGTTTCATCTGGCTCAGGACAGACGAGGCTGGAGGAGGAAGACGAAGCTGACATTGGACGCCTACGAGCATGCTCATGGTGATTGATGATGATGGTGATAGTTTCGGAAATAAACAATTTAAAGGTGTTTAAATGCTGGAGAATCCTGACACAGTGTCGTTAAACAGCAACTAACCTGCGTTCCCGCCAGAAATTGTATGCACACTGTATAGATAAACACAATAAAAACAGTATGAATTTTAGGTTATATTTTCATGTTCAGCACGTCCATCGTCCTTGCCATGGAATCATCGTTAAAAACAAATATATATATATATATATATATATATATTTGTTTTTCCATCGTTAAACACGTTTAAATTATATATAAAATTATATATATATATATATAATTTAAAGGTGTTTAACGATGGAATATATATATATATATATATATATATATATATATATATATATATATATATATATATATATATATATATATATATATATATGGCAAGGACGATGGACGTTGCTGAACAAGAATCTATAACCTAAAATTCATACTTTTTTTATTACGCTTATCTATACTGTGTCCATACAATGTTCGTTTCATGTCAGGTTTCTGCGAGATCTTTTTGTATGATATTTGTGGATGATGTCTAGGTAGTTCTGATGCATTCGTATTATTCGAATACCGTAGATGAATTATTATATGTATAAATCTGAGTTGGTTAAGCTTCTGTGGATATGAGTGAGGTGAGGTCGGCGTCCTAAGATACCGCTAAACATTGTAAATAAATTCCGCCACTGCTCGTATTCTGGTAGTGCCAGTTCTAAGTTTGGGTAAAAAGGAGGGCGACATTAATGTTATGAAATAGTGCGTCAATCTAACCAACCAAAAAAATGTTGTGCTAGCAGGAAAATTGTCGCGAGATGTCACAACACCCGGAAATTTACGGCTGCGGTTCGACACCTTTAAATCGGTTATTTCCTGCTCCATATATTTGAAAGTGTAAGTTAGCGAGTTGAACTCATTGAACTCATGCTGAGGAATAAGAAATGATCAATTAAACATTTCAATAATAGAATGGGAATATAATGTCATAATTATAATCATATGTGCTGTGCATTTATGTCTGAAGTTGTTTAAATATTTCTAGCGAGTGACAATAGTTGCGAAGTACTGTTTGGTTTGCGTCGGAACATTTTATAGCTATGTGTATTATAAATAACATTAGATATGTTGCTTTGGGTGATGTGACATTACTGACATTGTAAGCTTATGTTTGACACCTTTACATGGTGTTATACGGACACTATAAGTTTATCGTTTTCTAGAAATTGTATTTGTGAATTGTCGTCAACGGCCATTGTTGCCAAAGGACGACGTTAAACTTTGGAATAATAATAATAAGCGAGTTGAATCGTCTCTTCCTGGCTTTCATAAAAAAATTGGTTTGTCCAATTGTAAGTAAAAATATAAATCGATTCCTGGACTTGTAAATATTTACAAAGGCTATTTATTTAAAAAAATGGTATTCTAACGGTTTATGTGATATCAAGTAAAATCAAGAAGATTTTTCATCCCCTCCTATATGTATACTTGACCGTAGAAAGAAAATATCTCGATGTTATTAAGAAATAAATGTAAGTTATTTAAAGATGAAATTTCTATTTGTGACACCGGCGCAATAGAAGTTACTAATTAGAATCTATACTTACAGTGACCGTAACCGCTATGGAAGATTCAGGATTGGCCGCTTCCTTGAGGGAGGCAACACTTTAAAGTTCTGTCTTCGGGTCCCACCCTGCCTCTTCCACGGTGGCAGGATGAGAAACGTCCTGAGGATGGACTTTTTCAGAACAGGATTCGCACCTGAAGCGACAACAACCACTCCTTCTTGTGTCCCTTCTTAATTACAAAAGAGCCAAATAATGTTATCCTCCATCGATCTTTTCTTTCCAGTAATGGGTCTCAATGTGTCTAGCGACCTCTGAAACCGAATACGTTGAGAAAGTGAAAAGAGGAGGGTGACGTTAATAATTCCTGTTATGGCAAAGTGTCGTTAAACAGTTAGGCCTACTAACCAATGTAAAGAACTATTGCAAAATGAGAAAAAAATGTACAAAATTGCGTGAGGAACCATTGAAACCTAAGGCTCCGTTTACACACCTTTAACACATCTTTCTATGACGGTATATAGGTACAATGTTTTCGTTACCGGTAATTTCGTTACCGGTGATTTGTAATGTTTTAAAATGTATGGAATTCATAACCTAATATATATATATTTTTTTTAATTGGATATAATCGATGACTAATAATATTTATAATATTATTGGTCCTTGGACAATACTGCTAAATTGGTGTGCGTGCGTGCGTGTGTGTGTAAATCAATGTATGGGATCAGACATTTCAACTGATTTTGAAATAGAAATGACATTGAATAATATTGATATTATTATTGAAGCCTCTAAATAAGAACTAAGTACTTTCCATGTCAAGTTAATATTGAATATTGAAGCAATCTGTATAAATATTAACTATTAATGTTTATATTGAACATTGTTTGTAAATATGTTATGAACGGTTCTTATGATAATGTAAATAAATGTGAAATTCTTTAAAAAACAGATCCTTGTATGGCCATCAAAAGAACCTTTATGGTTAAAAAAAATATAAAAAGAAAATGAAAAAAGAAAAGAACCGATATGGTCGAAAAAGAGCATTTGAGCCAAATAGAAAATGAATAGAAGCCAAATGGCCAAATGAATAATGATGCATATGTACATACGTGTGTATATATAAACATGTAAATTAAAATATTAATCTATATATTAAAAAAGATGGACTGCTACCAGCTGTCAATCAACGGCATCTCAATAACCTGCCAAACAAGGAAACAAACGATGAGACAATCAAAAGAAAGAAAGAAAAAGAAAGAAAGAAAGAAAACAGAAAGAAAGAAACTGATGAATGAAAGTTATACGAACATGAACTTAAATATATAAAAAAAACTGTAAAGACGTCAACGGCCTATGTAGCCATAAGATGTCATTAAACTTTTGGAATAATAATAATACCGGTAACTCAATACATTTTTCGAATGTCGAAGCACGTCGACGTTAACTGCTCTGGAAGCCATAAGACGTTGTTAAACAACGCCCATGAAACACCGTAACGTTAGATGTCGCTAAAAATACAAAAAAAACGGCTCCGGTCACCACGCTTTAAATAGTAAGTTTCAGAAGCAATATGTAGTCGTAAATTACGTTCAATAACTCCGTGACTACGGCACATGTGGTAGTGCCAGTTCCAAACATGGAGATTATGGAAGAAGAAGAAATAGAATATGAATACCAAGGAGAAGAAGAAGATAAAGAAGAAGAAAAAATGTGATCGATCATTATGCTAGAACCGATAGGCAATCATGGGGTATAAAATGTCATCGTCTTAATTCTCTTGACCTCGGCCTATAAAGGGTGATGAGCATTCCTCTTCCTCACCTCTTGATCTCCCTACGGACGGTGTTCATTCAACGAACATATTTTGTATCTGGATTCACTATGGGGCGCATATGGCCTGAGGTTTAAAGTCTTGGTTTTGATCTTGAGGTTCAAAGTCTTGGTCTTGGTCTTGAGGTTTAAGGTCTTGACAACAAGACTGCATATAAGTATAAGTAGAAGCGCGGTCGAACAATATTATGTAACGACGCAATCAACTTCGCGAAAGAAAACTGATTAGGACAATTGTATGAAAATGAATTGAAATACATCAAAAACTATAAATACGTAAACTATAGCATGTCGTTAAACTGTAGTCTAACGACATCGCGTTACATAACTCAGCCACTACACGTACCGTGGTAGTGCCATTTCCAAACCTGGATAAAGAAGGAGGACGACGTTAATCACCTTTGTTATAACACAACGCCGTTAAACAGTAATTAAGTAACTACTAGTGACTGTCTCATCATCAGCTGTTGTTGACGTAACATCACATAAGCCGTTAACCTTGCAATTACGTGTAACATCAAATTATGACTGTCACTGATCTTTTCGACTCATGTACAGCGTCGTTTTTTTTTACAGCATCTGTGAGACTGTGGCATCCAAAAACTATTCAAAGCGTTGATTTTCTGATAAACATAGCAAACGTTTCATCTACATAAACAAGACCTTAGAAGATATAACTGCCAATTTTGGCAGGATTTTGCAGTGTTGTCTCATCGAGCAATCGGACTCGGACCTTCAGTGGGCATCGATCTCTGGACAACCCCTCTGATACGAC
The DNA here is from genome assembly GCA_963556255.1 of Allolobophora icterica. Classification (NCBI taxonomy): domain Eukaryota; kingdom Metazoa; phylum Annelida; class Clitellata; order Crassiclitellata; family Lumbricidae; genus Allolobophora; species Allolobophora icterica. The sequence goes on along the minus strand of OY744608.1, from coordinate 3,559,181 downwards.
GCAGCATTCGTGAATAAGCTGGTGCCTTGCGCTTGGCTTTAGAGTGGCGCTTTAAAATCTTGGAGTTCACGATTACGATTACGCCAAGTTGCCAGCGATTGGATCCAGCAGTTTAACGACATCTAACGACCGTTAACATCGATAGGAAATTGTCTTGAATGGTTCTGACCAAGCGAGAGACCAATAGTTATTACTTCACGGATCACATGCCAAACTGCCGATTTTTTTTTTTTTTTAATCAAAAGTTTAATGTCATCATTGGTCGTTGACGACAATTCAATAGTATGTGCAATATAGTTAAAACAGAAAATTTACAAAGTTTCACAGCATTTAGAAGTGTCAAAACAGCACCCTATGATGTTTGTAATGGACATTTTTTAACAGTATAAATTATTTTATTTTATATATATATATATATATATATATACATATATATATACATATATATATATACATATATATATATATACACATATACAGTCAATAATGTCAATGATATTTGTGTTATGATAAGATAGTCTTTAGTGCACATTAAACACATTTTGCATTAATTGTTATACACAACAATTATAAATATAAAGTAAATTAAATGAATGTTTGAAGAATATGAGATTTCTAATATAGTTATTCAATTATAAAGCAGCCAAACTGCCGATTATTAAGGTTCCACATTATATAGCATCGGTTAACAACGTTTTAAAGGTGTCTAAAGAGAGCGCTCTATCCAGTCGCGGGGATCCAGAGTTTAACGACACCTTAAGGCAACAAAGGCCGTTGATGTCCGAAGAAATTATTTTTTGAACAGTTTTAATCGTTCTTATGGCATAATACAGCCTTAATTAAATCGGCATTTTATTATTATTATTATTATTTTTTTATTCCAGAGTTTAACGTCGTCTTATGATATCAAACGTTGTTGACGACAATTCGTACCTGTATACAATGAATATTAGTGACATCGCTGGAATTATCTTCCCCTTCTACTCGGGGCCAACCTAATGACTGGCTTTTTCTCATCGGTCTCGCGTTCCCTAAAGGCCTTTCTGTTCACCCCGCGGCTTCTGTACATAGAGCGCCTCTGAATAGCTATTCTCCGAGTCCGAGAGGCGCTTTATAAATTTCTAGGTGCAGTACAGTACAATACAGTGCAATGAACACGAGAAATTTATCGTGTCCGGTGAAACAACATTTAAAGTTGTCACAGCAGAACGTTACAATATCTCGAATATTCATTGCTTAAGGACACAAATTATAGGCCTATATTTAAGATAATATCTGATGCAAATTAATCAACATGTTGCAGCAGTTGCCATACAGAAGAAATTTTAATTGTAAAAAAACGATTCTTGATCAAAATTTTTAAATCAAATGAGATTATTAATCAATTTATTTAAAAAGAATTAAAACAGCTTGGAATATAAGTTTACAACATAGGCCTATGTAATTATGATATGACATTATTATTCTACTTTTTGATTTTCAACAACTTATATATATACAACTGATTTAAAAAACACACCAAAAGCCCTATAGCATATTTACGTCATGCAGACCCAGAGATTTTCATTTTAAGGTCTAACGTTGTCTTATGACATCAAAGTTAAAGTTTTAAGTACTACGAACTGATTATTAAAGGATTCAACGAAGTTTAGGTATATACATGCTGCTGAAACATTTAATTCAAGGTGTTTAAATATTGCCTTTCAACTACCGTAGTAGGGTAAAGTGTTTAGCGACATCTAACGCTCAAGTTTATATTTCTTTTTCCATTAAGAGTATAAATGATTACCTCTCTTTAACTGTTTACACCGTCTAATGCAGTGGTTCCATAACTGTGGCCCACGGGCCAAAGTGGTCCGCCAGCTGCTTTTAGGTGGCCCGCCAAACCTTTCTCACTACTGAAAAATTTCTGGCCATATTGTGCGACATTTTATTTTTATTTCTGTTCGCTTCCAGTTTGCCTTAAATATCTGGATTTTAATTCAGAACCGAGTTAAAAATTCAGTACCATATGCACAAAACAATCTTTAGCTAGTTTTTTCATGATTTAGTATTGGCACGGTCGACCGGTCCCTCCAATTATTAGAGAAAAATATCTATTTTATGCGCTCCGACCAGGCCCGCCGAGAGGGAGAGGCAGAGGAGCAAATGCCCAGGGTCCGGCGACTTTTTAGGGGCCCGGGCCGGGCCCGTAATCAACTTATGAAAAATATTATATCCAGTTATACAAAGTTTATGCTTTATGCCTTTTTAAATATATTATCTGACGCGCGTAACTACAATCAGTTTAAACTTCAAGCATCTGAATAAAATCATAGTTGTATATAATAAAATATAATATCGTACGGTCGTACACGCACTTTTATTATTTCAATTTGTGTTTTTTTCGTACGACCGCACGATATTATATTTATATAAAGCCTAAAGATAGTTTAGAGGCCCATAACTGCTCTGCCTAGGGGCCCGTGACTGTTCTGCCTAGGGGCCCACGACTGCTCTGCCTAGGGGCCCGTGACTGCTCTGCCTAGGGGCCCGGAATTTCTGTCGGCGGCCCTGGCTCCGGCCGTAACAAAATCCGACAATAACATCCGGGTAGCTTAGTGTGCGTCTTCTATACGTCCGTTTTGAAAAAAAGATACAATTTGGAACGACATTACACGAACATCGATTCAGACTTTTTTCCTAAATCACTATTCATTCGGATCAAATATAAGAAAGAATTTCATAGCAAGAGATCTTCAGCATGAAGTGATAGACTTGACGTGCAATTCTGTATCTAGTTGCTGTTTCACTCTAACAACTTCTGTAAGTTGAACAGTTTAATTTGTCTCTCATTTGCCCAACGATTTATATGTCTTGTTCGTTCCACGAACAGGTGTGAACAATGACTTGGTTTGGAAACTTACAAGAAATAGGCATGCAGCGAACAATTTATCTGCGATTATGACTTTAGTCACGACTTCTCTTCAGCCAGACATGACAGTAAATAATAATATTGGTGGGCGTTTAAGTTCCCACGTATTGAATTACAGTTGCATGAACGGTGTTGTTTTCCTAAATCACCGAATTTTTCTCCATTAAATTGAAATGTTTCAGTCAATCAATCAGTCAAGCATTCAACCAATCAATCATTCAGTCAATCAATAAGTCAGTCAATCAATAAATAAATCAAACAACCAGTCAGTCAATCAGTCAATCAATCAATCAATCAGTCGATCAGTCAATCAGTCAGTCAGTCAGACGGTTTACGTGAGGTGCAAGACATAATATTTTAATGTAATTTATTGACAAGCCCCGCTGACCGACTTACTGACTGACTGACTGATTGACTGACTGACTGACTGAGGGAACGAACGAACGAACGAACGAACGAATGATTGTTCGATTGAACGAATGAGCGACTGAAGGAATGAGGAAGAAACAAATCACCATCAACTGAATTGTATGTTACTAGTGAATCAGTCTAATTAACGGACAATAAGGCGAAGCTGTAATTAATTGAGGTCTCCGTGTTGTTGTAATACTGACCAATTCGCCAACGTAGGATGCTGTGATGTCTTGGTTATCAGATCGAAGCAAACGAAATCGACCTCACTGAAATGAAACAGCATTCTACATATTTAACACACGCACACACGTCTGAGCAATAATCGTTGATACAGTCCAATGTGGCAAAGTTGCGCACTGCAAAAGTTCTACAAAATTAGCTTTAAAATTAAATAAAATGTCATATAAGTGGTAATAGACAATACAGCGCATATTAAATATAATTGTCTGCTTATACAGACAATTGTTTATTGCCTGAAAATAATTTTCCGTCTATTTTCATCATAGAAACGGCATGCGTTGTTATGTTAACACGACGTTATACAATTCTGCCACCAGGAGCGCCACACTACGGACGCTATAACTATAGTCCCACAGGAACGAAAAGAAATTACAGATATCTGATCAAAGTGTACAGAAAGTATTAAAAACTTGGTATTAAAAATTGCAATATTTGAAGTGTTTTTTAGTATTGTGTTTACTTTTAACTGCAAACGTTAAATTTTAACAGTTATTGCTGCAGAAAAGTAGCCTCCTTGAACCCCTTTTTGGCTTACGTAACATAAAATATAAAAGGCAGCTGCGAGATACAGAGCTATCGCTTCTCGGTCTGTTGATCAAGATTAAAGTGATTACTATGTACATGAGTAAAATCGTGTATCTGGACCTGAGGGAGGGGGGCTAAAATTGGGGGGTCCGCCAGGACAATCCAGTCCACCTGGCTGTACATGGTAACACTTTCTTCTGGTCGATAGCCAGAGGCAAGAAACAAAAAAAATAAAAAGAAATAAGAAATATAAAGCGTTAACTAGAGTCTGACTGATCTTCTGGATGTTGACCTGATTTGGTTTTGGTGTGCCATCGGTTGATGCCTTGTGCAGCAGACACCGGCGCAATAGAAGTTACTAAATTACAATTACCATTTTCCGACAGTGATGGCGACTGTGAGGTATCTGGAGCCGGAGTGCATCTTGCAGATGAAGATGGATTCCTAGTACAGATACTGATCGATGCGCGTCTTGAAGTAGATGGGGGTGGCGTTGATGTCGACGTTCACATCGTTTTCGCTCATGTGATACCAATGACCGGAATTGTTCTTCGGAAAGTTGCACATCGGATTCGTATAGTCCAGCTGGTAACCGCCGACCACTGAAAAACATTGCGTTCTTAAACTGGCGCTATATAATAGCACGTTTATTTTCTGTCGATTTTGTAAACTCTTACCAAAAAAATATGGTTATCTTAAAGTTTGCATCTAATTGAGTTGATCATATTCCGTCGTTTAAATTTTGCCAATCATAATTTCGTTATTTTGTATTTTCGCTGTTACGTTATCGTCTGACTTTGCAAGTTCGCCACGCATTCGTTTAATTCTCGCCATTATATTTTTATGAGGTAATAATTTGGTCAGTTTCTCGCAGAATAAGAAAGACTTTGTGATGTTGTAGCTTCCTTTATGAACTCCAGTCAAATCATTTTTCACACGTAATACACAAAACTTTGTAACGTTTTGGTGAACTGTTAAGTTACCTGTTATGTTTCCGCTCCTGCCTTTGAAATATCACAGACACCGTTATAGGAACGAACGAGAAGAACGTGAGACTGTAACGAGTTCTATTTATAAATATTTTATATCGAAATCGAACCTGGTTCGATAAGAAGCCGAACCGGATCGTCGTATGGACTCTTGAGGGACGAGCATTCGGCCCACCAGGACATCGAATAGCGGACATTGTTCATGTCCTGTTTCTGGTCATGACGGGTCAGCTAACAACACAGGAACACACGAAAACACACAGGTTCAGGCTCGCGACCCTTTCAGCAGTCGCACTGTTTACAACGCTGTATATATGTACGTTTGTACACATGCATGTATACATGCATACATACACACATGCATATAAACACACATGTATACACACATACAGGGTGGCACAGAAAAGTGGGACCCCTTAGTGTAATATCAAGTAATAAATTTCTGTGTAAGTTTTCTTCTAAGAAAAACAATTAAATTGTTGCCAAAATGATAATTTATACAAACTCAGAAATCAAATTCAATGTGTCCTCGGTTCTCAGCAGTTTTTTCTAAACGTCTGCGCCACTGGTCAACGCTTCTGTTTATAAACGGCTGAGAGAGTTTTTGCCACTCTTCAACAATGGCCAGATTCAACTGATCTATTGTTTCAAATTTACGACGAAGGTAGACTTTTTGTTGAAGAGTATACCCCAAATAGCATAATCTACAGGGTTTAAGTCCGGGCTATTTGGGGGCCACATGTCTGGTTCGATGAAGAAGGAAGTTGATCGTGTTCTTGCCGTGTGTGAAGGACAGTGGCGGCGATCTTGTCTGAGAGGTGGGGGGGGGGGACAAGTCGGCCATGGTCACCTAAGAACATTAAATTCTTCTCCGAAAAAATTTTTGTCCTTACAAAATCTCAAAAAAATTTCCAATTCATCTCCTAAAAAAGTTGATGACCTTTTTTTAGTCCTTCGCCTGTTTTACTACTTTTTTTACACCTTTTCTCTAGGGTCGCCCCGGTAGTAACTTTCAAAAACTTTCACTTCTTTTTCAAAGTCTTCAATTGCCTTTTTTAAAGGAATTTATTCTTACTTTCTCACAATTTGGGGGACACTTCTGCTCTCAAATTTTGTTTTTTTAACTCATCTGTTCCAAAACGCAGCAAAAACCATCACGCGCAATTACATTTCTTGGTCTTTTTTGGTGTTTCTTCAAAAAGTGGGGGAGAGGGTCAAATGTATGGTGTGTCCCCCACTCTTAAAGGTGGGGGGACATGTCCCCCCCCCCGTCCCCACCATGATCGCCGCCCATGGAATTCGATCCATGTGGAGTTTATGCGCTTCCGAGCACGACCGCTCAACAGTTGTACCTTCGATACAGAACTCGCTTAATCATTAGCGATCGAAACATTATAATTATATTATCAGCAATTATAAGAAATGCGAAGAAAGAAGATCCTAGGTCATCTGTAATCTACAATTGAAATCGAAGGAGGAGACGGTGGCTATAGTTCGGCTGTTGACTAGGAAATGATCTAAAAATGATAACAATGATATATTAAGATTATATATGGTGTCACAAAATATCTATTTAACGTGACTAAACAAACAAAATTAACCGTAATTTTGGTGCGTAGCGTTTATTATCTTCTTCCGTTAACGCAATAAAGTATTCTCCATTGGTTAATAACGTTTCATGGCTGTAACGTCGACCGTAAGATGTCGAGACTGCACTAGTAATCGTAATCGTAATCTCGAAATTCTACAGCGCCCACAAAAGCGAAGTCGCGGGAACCAGCTTATTCACAGGCGCTCACTCAAATCAGAATCGTTAGGCGGGGTGGGTGGGTGGGTCAAATCAGTTCCAGGTCAAGATCCAAAGGGTCAGTCAGGCAGACAGTCAGACGGCTAAGGAGAGTGGTGCTTGGGGTCGGAACGGCGAGTGAAGTAAGCCTTAGTAAGGGAAGAGAATGAATCAGGATATGACTTGTGAAAGAGCAATGTTTCAGTTTTGAATGGAAGACCTGGGGAGAGATAGTCAGAGATGAGGTTTTTAGTAGTATTAATTGAACGAAAATAATAATTACAAATATATAACGTTATAACAAGCGATTTAAAGGTGTCTTAACGTAGTCGTTTTAGAATTAGCAGTATTAATTGAACGAAAACAATAATTACAAATATATAACATTGGAACAAGCGATTTAAAGGTGTCTAAACGTTGTCGTAAGTTTGAATGCTATGCGACATCTTAGTTAAACATGTAGGCAGTTATTTGCTGCTTAAGAAAGCAGTGTCATTACTTAGATAACTGTCGTTTTCATCTTTAAACCATATTTCGGATTTATACACAAGTCTAAAACGAAAGTTGAGGAGTATACGATTGTGTAGAAATTCAGTTTTTAACGACACCGCCTGATATTATTCTGGACATTTCTCGCCATTCGTCTGTGACTGACGTCTCCATCTCTCTTTCTCCAGGTTTGGGACTGGCATTACCACAGTTAGGGCAGTGGCCGAGTTTTTAGTTTATGAACGAAAATTACGATTATGTTTTGCTTCGGAAACGTACTATTTAAGTTTTCTAACCAGAGCTGAATATTAGCCTAGTTTTGAGTATTTAGCGACATTCTTCCGTATAATATTTTTCAGTCAGATGAATGATGTACTGCGTGACCGAAAATTACACCTATATACCTTCGGAAGACGCGCTTTAAAGGTGTATAAAATGGAGCCGAAGGTTTGTATTGTATTGTATTGTGTTTACGAATTTATAAAGCGCCTCTCGCAGAACAACCTAATCAGAGGTTTGAGTGCTTCCCGACATAATTTCGTACATTTTGCAAATTGCAATAGTGTATTACGTTGGTTAGTAGGCCTAGCTGTCACGGTGTCAAAGCAAGAATGATTAGCGTCGCCCTTCTCTTTTCACTTTCTCAACGGATCCGGTTTCAGGGAAGGAGCATACCCTGTTGCCAGGTCGCTAGACTGAAAGACAAGATCGAGGTCAACTAAACTAGTTCTCAAAGTCAGTCACTTTAAGGAATTACCGACTGAGTTAATGAGTAAGCGACTGACTTAACAACTACCTCGACTAAGTCACTTGCTTATCAACTGACTAAGGTGCTTAGACTTGTCGACTTGCTTACCGACTTGCTATCGACTTCCTATTAATGTAATGTATTTTAGCGCCTACTCTACTGACATATTAAACTAAACTACTGATGGGATCATGGGAGAATAACATTATTTAACTGTTTTGTTAGGGAACCACTGCCACTAAAGAGAGCTCATTCCATTGAATTTGTTATGTGATATTTAAACGTGTAGTATCCCTTCTGGTGTCTCATATTAAGAACGATGGTTCCACATGACTGTAGTTCATTACGTTGATTAGTTGCTGTTTAATGCCATTGTGCCAGTTTCAGGGAAAGGGCTGAGTGCTAAAACCAATGCTAGTTAGCTAAAGCCAACGTCTGCTTAGACATCTATCATTAGCCACAATAAAAATCACAAGTTCCCTCAAACAGGAAAGAAATAGTTTACTTCGAAGTATAAAGGTACGGTAATGTCGATCGCAGCCATAAGATGTCCTTAAACAGTGGAAACTTTCATCCTGGGAATCGGATTAGATGAAGCAATGAGTATTCTTCAGAATTTCCCCATCAAACATCAAAGTACGTTGATTCCATTACATTCTGTTTAACTGTTGATCGAATCCTTATTGAAATACCTGAAGAAAAGACAAAAAGTTTGCAGAATATCGCAAAACACTCAACTCAACTGCTCTCTTTCGACACCTTTATAACGCTTCTCTCCTATATTATATAATTGTAATATTCTTTCCGTCAGTGCTTGGGTACCAAGGCGGCTGGTTTATTGCAAAAACGGAAAAGAAAATAGAAAACTTGATGTAACGTTGAAAGTTGTACAAATCTTTTACTATTGACTTCAACTGCTTTTCATGCCATAGGATGCCCCTAAACTCCTCCTATGCTTTACATTCAGGTGGTGCTAAAACCAATGCTAGTTAGCTAAAGCCAACGTCTGCTTAGACGTCTATCATTAGTCACAATAAAAGTCATGAGTTTCCCTCAAATAATGTCATTTATGTCATAATGAAAGAAATCGTTCAAACAGAAGTAGAAAGTAATGTTGACCGCAGCCATAAGGTGTCGTTAAACAGTGGAACCGACATACTGCAGGGAACTCGGTTTGGATAAAGCAATTAGTATTCTTCAGAATTTTCCCCATCGAACATCAAATGCCTTTGATTCCATAAGATACCGTTTAACTGTTGGATCCAATCCTTATTGAACTAACGGCAGATAAGACAAAACGTACGCAGAATATTGCAAAACACTCAACGTATCTCTTTAGACACCTTTTAAACGCTTCTCTCAAAGTGTATATAGTAGGTAATATTCCTTAAATTAATACGCTATATTCAAAGAGAAAACAACTGAGATACGGTCACGTTAACTTAGTGTATAAATGGAAAAGAAAACAGAAAAACTCTTGTAATACGTGAGAACTGTCCAAATCTTTTCCTATTGATGTCAACTGCTCTTCATGCCATAGATGCCTTTAAACTACGCCTATTCGTTACAGTCGGGTGGTGTGTGTCCAAATCCTGTTGAAGGAGGAGGGCGCCATGACACTGTGTTTACTCAGAAACCATTTTACTTACTATGCAGAATAGACGATGTTATTATTATTATTATTATTATTATTATTATTATTATTATTATTATTATTAAATTAGTTTTATATAGCGCCCCTTCAAGATTGCCTACTCAGGAGCACTCCCAGCCCAACCACGGTCAAATAAAGCGGTTTTGAGGACAGTAAGAAACAGGGTAAAATGACCAATCGGTATTTGACGGAGCTTGGTAGGGAGCCCATTCCAGGCCATGGGAGCAGCCACAGAGAAGGCACGGCGCTGCCGTATGGCTGTCCGCGCGCGGGGAACAATAAGTTCACCTTGCGTAGCTGAGCGGAGAGAGCAACGGCGCTGCGAGCATGAGGTGGGACAGCAGAGCTCCCGTAGGTATGGAGGAGTCAGGCCTTCAAAGCACCGCCGGACCAAGGCAGAGATTCGATAAGTGATGCGCTGTGGGTAGGGGAGCCAGTGGAGAACATCCCTCATATATGTGACCATATCTGGCATAAGGGACCTAAAGTCGGGTTCTAGTTTCGGAGTTACAGCCTGTTTTAGATAGGCAGTTGTTGGTTGTCGAACTTTTATTGCGAGTCTTCAGAATTGATGTATGTGTTAATAGGTGATTTCTGGCAATAAATTGCAATGTATTTTTGTGTTTTATGTGTCATTTTATAGAGTACATATAGCACATTGATTCTGGCATGGTGAAAAACTAAACATTTGTTGTTTGTGGTTGGCTTTTCTGAGTGCCATCTTGTTAAATTTTTAAACTTGATATTCTCGAAATAATGGTTTTATCTATTACGTTGCTAAATTTTTAATAACTTCATCATTTATGGACCAAACTGAGTGAAGTATCTTCTCTCTGAAAGCTTGTTTCCAACTGCATTTGAGGATACCAATAACTCCATATCCCACATAAGGTCCCTTTTCCCAGATATGGTCACATATGCAGACACTGCCAAACTTGGGGATGCGGCCTACAAGGCGGGCAGCAGTACGCAGGATTCTATTCAGGGACTCAATCCGGCAGGCCGGGAGTCCGTCATATATGGCACTGCAGTAGTCCAATCGAGAAACCACAAATGCATGGACAAGCGTGGAAGCTGCACCGGGAGACAAAGAACGGGAGATCACCTTGAGTTGCCGGAGCTGGTAATAGCAACTGCGGGAAAGAAGATTTATGTGCCGCGTGAATGCAAGTTCCTGGTCCAGGATGACTCCCAAGTCCCGGACCCAGGTCGAGAAAGAAAGGTGTGGGAATTGCAAGGCAAGAGAAGACAGATCTATTTTAGAGAGCTGCTGGAGAGTTCCAAGCCACATAAACTGCGTCTTGGCGGGGTTTAGCCGCAGGCGGTTAGAGGACATCCAGGCCTGCAAGGACTCCATGGCATGGGTCATAGTTTCAACCGCTGCAACAGCGCAGACAGCCGGGCAGTGTATACATGTATAGGCTTGCAGGTCGTCAGCATAGGACTGGCTTAGGACAGACCCAGCCGCCAGCAAGGACCCCAGGTCAGCAGTGTAAATTATGTAAAGAAGGGGGCCAAGGACAGAGCCCTGAGGCAGGCCGAATGGAGCAGGGACCCAAGGAGACCTAGTGGATCGTGGACCACCATGAAGGAGCGGTCGTGCAGAAAGGAGGTAAGCCAATCAAGAACATTGCCAGAGAAGCCAAAAGAAATGGATATGCGCTGCAAGAGGATGTCATGATCGACAGTGTCGAACGCAGCACTCACATCAAACAGCGCAAGGAGAGTGACCTGGGATCTGTCAATAGCTCCATATATGTTGATGCTATCATCTTTCTCATGGTAAGGCATCGTTAACCAGAATCTACTAACTTACTGCATCGCTAAACAGAAATTGCATACAAGTATGGGAATGGAACTTCAGGGAAGTCGTTGTTGATGGACTAGAAGGCGCTAAGATGGATGGTTGAACACGCAATGCTATTTTTGTCTGAGCCCCAATAGACACCTTTAAAACGAATTTATATTCAACTATATATACGGTACTGAATGCATGACTGCCTTAAAATAAATTCCTGGTAGTGCCAGCCCCAAGCCTACAGACAGGAGGAGGGCTAGGCATTGTTGTTATGAAACAGTGTACGACAGTGAACGTTAACTCCACAGAATGATCTTTTCGTAAAAGGCATAAAAATATAGAATGCAATGACTTAAGTTGCATTCTTTAAACTAATAAATATAAGTATGCTTACTGCTTATATAATGAAATAATTATATCACATTTATACCATAATTATTAATTTAAAGGTTACGCGATATCTGAACCCTAAAATTGGCGACAGTATATAATTGGTTTGAAAAAGTTTAACGACACCTTATGACATCAAACGCCGTTGATATATATGAAAACTATCTTACATTTCTCACCACACTAACGTTGAAAACCTTTATGTTTTATGGATAAGCTACCAGCTGGATGTATGGAAGGTTTCCGAGTTTAACGACATCTCATGGCAACAAAGGTCGTTGACTTCGACAGAAATTATTTTGGTTTAATGCAGCTTGTTTCTAAGCTAGCAATTTTAGGGAAATAACATATGTATAGTGACATTATGACATTAGTGACATCGTACGGCTCTGTTTTGACACCATTAAATGATGTCTAACAGACGTTATAAGTTCCTTGTTTTCATTGTCCAAAACGACGTCCGATTATGGAATAATAATAACAAGTCAATACTTGGATACTAATTCACCAAAACTGGAAAATGCGGTCACATTAACGGCCAGTGGTGGCCACAAAATGTTCCTAAACAAAGAAAGCTACTTGTTGAATAAATGGAAAAGAAAAGAGATGACTTGTGGTAACGTTGAACATTGTGCATTTGTGCTAATCTTTTCCTCTTCATGCCATATATAGGATGCCGTTGAGAGAGAGAGAGAAAGAGAGAGAGAGAGAGAAAGAGAGAGAGAGAGAGAGAGAGAGAGAGAGAGAGAGAGAGAGAGAGAGAGAGAGAGAGAGAGAGAGAGAGAGAGAGAGAGAGAGAGAGAGAGAGAGAGAGAGAGAGAGAGAGAGAGAGAGAGAGAGGGAGAGGGAGAGGGAGAGGGAGAGGGAGAGGGAGAGGGAGAGGGAGAGGGAGAGGGAGAGGGAGAGGGAGAGGGATGATTTAAAGATGTATAAAATAAACTGCTGGAGAAAGGAAAATCACGATGCTAATCATCTTTGTTATGACACAGTGTCGTTAACCAACAACTAACTATACCCTGCATGCATATTTGATATAGACATATGCACTATAAGAATCTTGTACTAGATCTTATCTGACCCAAACCTAGATCCACACGTCACCTGGTATTTATATAGTATATTTACGGTTTTGATAAAAATGTGCAGTACAGTAGAAATCTACTCCTTTTGTTTAATCCATTGATATATTATTTATTATTAGCAGTTGTTTCAGTTTAACGACACTGTGTCATAACGAAGATCACTAGAGTCGCCCTCCTCCTTTATCCAAGATTGGAACTGGCTCTGCTAGAGTACAAGCAGTGGCGGAGTTCCTGTTATTTATTCTCTTACATCGATCAAATAATTATCTATCACATCACCATGTACTTAAACTAGCGAATTGACGGAAATTACTTATATATAGCGTATGAGAAATCCAAGTTAAAGGTGTCTAAGATCTCACGTCTGGCACTTGAATGGTGGTTGAATAGCGAGCGGAAATTATAAATATACAGTGTCGTGGAGAAACAAGTTAATGGTGTTGAAATGCTGAAGAATCATGACAGTGTCGTTAAACAGCAAATAAACTGAGTTGCCGCCAAAATTGATCCACGGCATTAGAACAACTACTTAGACATCATCCACAAATACCACAAAGCTAAAAAAAAGACCTCGAGAAACCTGACATAAACCGCACAGTTTATAGACACTGTATACATAAACTTAATAGGACCATTATTAATTTTAGGTAATAGATTCTTCTTTAGCAACGCCCATCTTCCTTACTACGGAATCATCGTTAAATAAAACATATATTAAAAATCTGAGTTGGTTCATGTTTGTAGATATGAGTGAAATAAGTTCAGCGTCAACGGCCCTGGCAAACCATAAGATATCGCTAAGCACTAAAAAATTCCGCCACTGCTCGTATTCTGTAGTGCCAGTTCTAAGTTTGGGGAAAAAAGGAGGGCGACACTAATGTTATGAAATAGTGCGTCAAACTAAACAACCAAGTATAGTAGGCCAAAATGTTTTGCTACCAGAAAATTTGTCGAGATATGTTGCAACACGCGGAAATTTACGGTTGCGGTTCGACACCTTTAAATCGGTTATGTTATGCTCTATATATTCGAAAGTTTAGGTAAATGTCTTGTATCATCCGTTGTTCTTCATTATTAAAAACTTGTTTGTCCAAATGTAAGTAAAAATATAAATAGAATCCTGTAGGCATAAGGAAATCCAAATTTCTGGAGTAAGCTTACGTCTGATAGTGGTAAATATTAACAAAAGGCTATTTTATTATGAAAAGGTATTCTAATGGTTTATGTGATATCCTGTCACGTCAAAGAGACTATTCATCACCTACTTGACTGTTAAAAAATATCTCGACGTTATTAAGAAATAAATGTAAGTTATTTAAAGATGAAATTTCAATTAGTGACACCGGCGCAATTGAAGTTACTAATTAGAATCCATATTTACAGTGACCGTAATCACTATGGAAGATTCAGTATTGGCCGCTTCCTTGAGGGAGGCAACACTATTAAGTTCTGTCTCGGGGTCCAATTCTGCCTCTTCCGCGGTGCCAGGGTGGTCTACGTCCTGAGGATGGTCCTTCTCAGAACATGGATCGTACCTTAAGCGATTACAGGCGTTCCCTTCTTGTGTCCTTTCCTATAGTTACAAAACAACCAAATAAAGTTATGCTCCTTCGATGTTTTCTGTCCCTAACGGATCTCAATAGTTTGTCCGAAGAATGGTTGAAGGAAGAGAGCATCCATTAAATCATCTTCGTTATTATGACACAACGTCGATTATCAAAATCCGTTTACTATGGAGAATAAACAATGGTTACGCTTATCATCTTTCTTATGGCACGGCGTAATTGAACAGAATCTACTTACTTATTGCGGAAAAGGGAGAAGGGCGGCGCTATTCATACTCCTCATGACAAAGCGTTGTTAAACATAAATTACATTTACAAGTTGTCGTTGATGGACGAGAAGGCGCTAAGATGAAAGATCGGGTTGAACACGGAATGCTATTTAATTCTGTTCTAAGAGACACCTTTTAAACGGTTACCTACTCAACAATATAACCATAAAATACTCAATCTGAAACGGTTAGTTTACTTAGCTCTACAGAGTTTGCGAAGGTCGGCCTAAATGCAGCCAAAAGATGTCATTACCAATAAATGAATACTTTCTGTGAATCAACCTGGATCAAAGCATCTTCAGTTCTGATCCCCACTGCGTTAAGGACGCCGTTGGCATGGCAACCGATGTGCACTTTCTGAGCTGAGTCGTTCTGTAATTTGTTGTTTTATAACCAAGATAAGCAAAGCAACCTAGCTGGATAGTTTATTTGTCCAGTTGCACTGGAAATAGTTCTGGGTCAATTTTTTATCTACTAGTGTCGCAATCTCATAGCAGGCAATGTCGACGACGGAATTCAACCGTTTTTTCGCCCATTGCTTACTACAATTCCCTTGTCCTTGATGCCATGTAAGAACGCTGCTTAACGTAATTGCCTGGACAACCACTTAACCCAGAACAGCCACCATCACAAGTTTCTGAAGGCGTTAGTTAAGGCAAATATATTTAATAAGACATTTGCTCTTCTTTGTGTAATTAGGCTAAAAAGCGCCAAGAGAGAGATACAGAGAGACATACAGTAGAGGGACAGAGGCAGCTAGAGCCAAAGAAGTTCCGCAGGCAGACAGTCAGAGGTTATATATTTATTCGTTCGATTCTCATACGAACAGTGAGAACTTTAAAGAAATTTTCTTCTAGCGACATTACGCTGCATGACTCCGTAGTGCCAGTCCCAAATCTGGATAAAGGAGGACGATGGTAATCACCTGTGTTACGACATAGCTTCGTTAACATCAGCTAGAGAAAGCTTGTGTGCTACATAATTAAGAATAGAGCCACTACCCGTAATATGGTAGTGCCATTCCCAAGCCTAGGCAAAAGAGGAGGGCAACATTAATGATCTTTGATATGAAACAGTATCGTTAAACAGTGTTTACATACACATAACGTTGCGCTCTCGGCCAAAGATGAGATGTCTCAATACACCTGAAAACAACGTTCAGTTTAAATACCTTTAGGCCTATTCATGAGCGCCAATGTTATGCCATGCGAACCGGGAGATCTGTTCAAAATATTTACACACCTCTTTTAAGTGTATTCTTAGCCCTATAAGTAAAAGTAAAGCCCGCTGTGTATTATCCACCTTTGTTAGTTTATGGCGTTGTGCAATTCGAACGGTGAGAACTGTGTAAAGTTAAAACTAATTAAGTCAAAATAATTTCTGGTGGGAAAAGAAAAACGTCTATGCAAATGGGGGTAAAGCACTTAAACCCTGAAACGGCCTTCAGACTGCGTCTGCTCAAACGACATAAACGGCTTTTATTGTTGTAAGATGTCGTTAACCTCTGGTTCCATCCGATTCTAAACATTTAAAGTAAGATCTGAAGCCAAAGTAATTCGTTAAACAAAGAAAGTACTTTTATTAATACTGTGTCAGTGAAACTGAAACTATTACGACGACAACAACGACAACAAAACAACAACAGCAACGACGACAACAACAGAAACAACAACAACTACTACTTCTACTTCTGCCATCTCCACTACTATTACTACTACTAGTGCTAGTATTACTATTACAACTATTACTACTACTGCTACTGCAACAACCATCACTACTACTAATACTTCTAACACTACTGTTGCCACTGAGGATGAGGCTTGCTTACGAAAGGTAATTATTATTCCATGATTAACGACATAAGTTAAGCTATGTGAAAGTTTGCTTCAACACATTTAAAACGCACATAACCAAATCTATAATAGCTTTGTTGTTAAGTTCATATACTTCAAGCAAGTCAATAATGGTAGCTGTATTATGCGATACAAACGGTAAAAATTGTCCAAACTAAAAGAATCGAGACATGCCACTAACGTGTTCGTTTCCTTTTCCCGAAATTACCACAAGAGAATTGCAAGCAAAGACCATTGACTGTTCTGTTATTTCTTCCGTAATTTTCTTTCCGGTATTTTCAGCTATATCTTTGGCCTTTTGACGTCTACGTTCTGATGATATTCTCTCCGGGAGTTCCAGCAAAGGAATCGGATTGGACTCAAGATGAGTGGTGACTGAGACACTTACAAGAACGTGGTAACAAGTTGATGGGTTTGAGCGGGATGGTTGAATGCTGTAGAGTTTGTGAAGCTGAGCAGGTTGTTACATTTGGAGAGACTTATAGGTTAGCGAAAAAACTTTGAAATTAATGTGTTTTTAAATTTTCGCCAAGCGCATTGTTTGGAGGATAAGATTGGTACGTAGACTCCAAATTGCAGTGCTCTAACTGCGAATAGTAATTAACTGACATTAAATTCTGTATGGCAGTGAACGCTGTGTACTTTTCCGTGCTTAAAGCTAGACAGATTATTTAACTACAATAAGAATGCCAACTGAATGTCAGGCTATAAATGTTAAATGTGTACAAAACGCATAAAAATACGGATGGCAAAAGCTTAATTAACCGAATAAAGTTGAATTCTTACAAGGTCACGCGCTATCTGAGCAACTCCGCCACTGCTCGTACTTTAGCAGTGCCAGTCCCAAGCTTGGATGAAGGAGGAGGGCGACGCTAATGATCTCTGTTATCAAAATGTGTCGTTTTGCTGAATGTATACCACTACTGCTGAGCTGGAATAAAATTAGTCCATACTATGGCGGTGCCGGTGCCAAAGCCTGGAGAAAGGACAACTCTAATCAACTTTGTTATGACATAGTTTCGTTAAACAGCAACTAACCAACCAATCGTTAATTGGGGCAAATGAACCAGAGATCTTAACGACATCTTATGGTCGTTAACATCGATAAGGAAAATATCTTGCATTGCTCACCACACATTACTGCTTTGGACTAGCGATGGTACGGAAATTATCTATATATAATTTCTTTTACTTCAGATTTAAAGGTGTCTAAATGCTTTTGTATTATATGAGTGAAGCATACTAGACGTAAACAGCCCTGGCAGCCATAAGATTTCCTAAACACTGGACAAAATTCCGCCACTGCCCGTAATCTGGTAGTGCCAGCTCCAAGGCTGCATAATGGAGGAGGGCGACGCTGGTGTTATGACCCAGTGCGTCAAACTAACCAACCAACTATAGTAGACCAAAATGTTGTGCTACCGGAAAATGTACGACAGATGTCGCGAAACGTGCAAATCTACTTTTACGTTTCGACACCTTTAAATTGTGAATTCCCTACTGTATATATAAGAGAATAAAACTAATACTTCCAATTGCCAAGATTCACGGCTTGGAAATGCGGTTCTTGTTTACGGTGAAACTGTTAGATGTTTTCCCATCAATGTCAAAGCCATTTCCTTCTTACCGCCCGGGTGTCGGCAGTATAGTTAAGCTTTGTGGATTTACTTGCTTTTGTCTTACAGATTATTAGTTAAGATTTCTTATTGGTTTCAGATTCTTGAGGAACGCCCAGGTCAATGTTAATCCATTTTGTTCTAGAGTCGTCCTCTAGAGTGGTGGTAGTTTCAGTTTAGCGACACTGTGACACTGTGATAACAAAGATCGTTATCGTTGCCCTCCTCCTTCATCCAGGCTTGGGACTGGCGCTGCCTAGCACTAAGACCGGACGTGCAGTGGCGTAGTTTCTTGATCTTTTTCGACAACAGAGGCCGTTGACGTCGAATGCAATGGACCCAGAGTTTAGTGACATCTTATTGAGAAATTATTACAAGTACATAGAGGCTAGTTCAAGGTGTCGAAACGCCCCGTAGCATTAAATGTTTTGCGACATTTTATATGCATTCCCCGATAGTTCAATGAGGATTGGATCCAACAGATTAACGAAATGTTAACCATGTTAAAGGCCTTTGACGTTGCTTTACAGTTTTCGCCGGTGCTTGTACTTAATTAAACTGAAAGTAATTGCACGAAAATTACGATTATCAATGGCGCGGAAGTAAGCTGTTGTCGGATAAGAGCCAAATATTAGCAACGCTTTCTATTTCATGCATCTTGTGTTATCCATTCTGTAGACAGATGATTAGCGTCGTTCTCCTCCTTTCTCTGGGATTGGGCATTGAACTTACAGAGTACAAGACGAGGAGAAGTTATCACTACCAGTGGTGGATTAAATTACACCTATATAGTGTTTGAAACAACTGATTTAAAGGTATCTAAATGCCGGATAAAAGTTAGTTGATTAGGAGCGAGCGATTTGATTGGATGGATCCAGAGTTTAATGACATCTTATGCCATTATGGCAACAAAGGGCTGTGACGGCGACAGAAAATATTCTACTATAATTTCTTTTTTATTAAGGATCCTCTGTAATTTTGAGTATTGAAGAGGTTTCGCATAATGATAAGTGGGGCCGAAGGACTAATGATTTAAGAAACTTACTTATACATAGCGTCTGTAACATCCAATAAAAAGGTGTCTAAATGCTGACTAAAGGCGAAGGCAGACTCAAATTACCTTAGTTATTATGCAGCGTCGTTAAACACTAACTAACCAT
>OY744608.1:3512189-3537189 GCA_963556255.1 Allolobophora icterica | reverse complement strand
GGGATGGATGGATGGATGGATGCAGAGTTTAACGACACCTTACAGGAACAAAGGCTGTTGACGTCGACAGAATTTAGTTTGGCATATTACAGCTCTTATTACAGGTCTCTATTACAGTACAGGAATTTACGAGTAAATTGGGTACTGTGTCCCATCCTTATAATATTATAGCATTGGTTGACACCGTGTTAAAGGTGTCTAAGGCGAACGCTTTACCCAATCGTATACAGCGTCCTATCCATACGGCATAATGAACCAAACAGTTAGTGTCCCACAGTTTATTATATACAGCCAGGGGCGTAACTTTGGTCTAAAAAGTGGGGGTACCCATTTCTTCTCCACTGTCGCTTTTCGCATGGAGACCATCTCTGGGAAGGCTCAATAATAAAATATTGATTGGCATTGTATAAAAAGTGGGGGTACGGTACCCGCAGTTCAAATAGTGGGCCCTCGTACCCCCAGAAATTACGCCTATGTATACAGCCACTCAACATAACAAGACGTACATAAACATTATTTATTACCCAATCGTGTCCCATCCTTATATAGCAACGGCTGACACCGATTTAAAGGTGTCTAAGACGAACGCTCTAACCAACAATCCACCATGCTCATTTTTGGACACTTTCTGATGACGACCCATTTCTTCATTTAAAACAAATTATAACATGAAAAAGAGAATAAAAACCCATCACACACAGGCCCGGCCCTAAGGCAAGGCCGGGCCTGATCACAGAACTGGACAATCAGCTATGTCCAAGTCAAAATATGTTAACAATTTCCTTAACTGTTTTTTAAATATGAAAGCATGCATAATTTAACTTTAAATTTAACTTGTATACACAAATTTCAAGTTAAAAGTCATGATCAGCTTTCTCACATCTTTTCTTGGCACATACACTGAATTGCAATGAGATTTAGGATATGTTTTAACATGACTGAAAATAATCAACAGAGAAAACAATTTATCATAATCCAGTTGGATTAGAATCGAATACCAGATAAGATTACATAAACAGTAACTTAGATTACATTATGATTTGATTAGATCATTGGTAACTTAGGCAAGATTTACAGTAGATTAGGCCAGACGTGATTATACTAGTAGTAGATTGGATCAGATTAAGAGCAGGTGTTTATAACAAGAGTATCTTAGACCACCAGATCGAATAAGATTAGAACATCATCTGATCAAACTTAGACCAGTAGTCACTAGATTAGATCGAATAAGATTAGAAAATATTATCTGATCAAACTTAGACCAGTAGTTAGATCGAATAAGATTAGCCTCCCCTTCGATCAGATAAGAGTAGATTACAACGAGATGACAAGATTAGAAAATAATGCTTTTGGTTAATTTCGGTCACAGATACGGAGACAGAATCTCAGTCTCAAAAACAAACTACAAACAGCGACATGGAATTGAAAAGACAAAAGCTTGTTGTCTGTGTTGCTTAGCGTCGCTGGGTGCAGCATAGTATGAGGCAACCAATGGCACCAGCTTGAAGACAAAGGAGTTTGTAGCGGCCCATGTGAACCTCTTTTCCTTTATTGGCTGGTACTCCTCTGTAACACACACAATGTAAACACATTTTAACACAGTGCCTTGCTTTGGTTTTAATGTTAAATGCGACTTGCTCTGGCAAAAGGAGGATGTTGTCAACAAATTTAGTTTTTTATATTTTGGCTTAAAATGATAAATAATAATTTCTGTCTAAAATGTTGAAAAAATTATTGTCCTATCTTTACTGGTTCCAGAGATATGAATTTTAGAATGTTTCGCTACTTGGAAGTACAATCTCAAGAAAAACACATGCAAAGTTTATTATCTTAATACAAACTAAAAATAAATTGCAAAGTTTCAGTGTTTTTAACCTTAAACCTATGGAAATCACAATGGGAAACCCGTCAAATGAGGCTATTTGTAGCAAGATGGATGCATAAACTTTCCAATTACATATTACACATGGTATTCCTAAAAGAATAAAGGCCATAAAATACTCTTGAAACTGGTCCCAAAAATGATTTTAAATTCCAGGAAAATTTGTATCAATCACACAAACTTATTAAATTTGTCATGAAATAGGTGAAATATTATAAAATCAATATTTTTCATATAATATAAGATCTTATTTATCGATATATGCAAAAAACTGATAATTGAAAAATTTACACCTGATTAGTGTTTTGGCCAATTTCTCGTTTTATCATTGGCGACTTCCGCCTCCTTTTGCCACAGCAAGTCACACATGTTAATGTTTTAACGTTAAATGTCAATGTTTTTAATGTTAAATGTCAATTTTTAATGTTAATTAATGTTAAATGTTAATGTTTCAAAATGTTAAATGTTTATGTTTTGAACATTAAATGTTAATAATTTTAATGTTAAATATTAATGGTTTAATGTAAAATGTTAATGTTTTTAATGTAAAATGTTAATGTTTTTATGGTTAAGTGTTATTGGTTTTAATGTTAAATGCTAAAGCTTTTAATGCTAAGTTTTACTGTTTTTACTCTTAAGTTTTGCTGGTTAACATTAAGTTAGATGTTAACAGCTTAATGTTAACTGTTAATGGTGTCCATGTTATTGGTTTTAATGTGACATGTTAATGTTTCTAATGTTAAACGCTAATTTTTTTAATGTTAAGAAACACTATTCCAGTGTAACTGTGCAGAGTGGGAACAACCCAGGCACCTCCAGGATTTAATAAATCAAGGGATTACTGTTCCAAAGAAAGTGCTGTATGGAGACGTGTGGCCACTGGCCAGTCCTCTCCCTCTCCATCTGTTCTTCCCACCAACCGTGTACAGTCAGCGTACTCATTCTAGTTTGGGTCAGCTAGGGGGCGCAGGTGGAGCAGAAATCTCGAAACCAATTTCTGCCACCAGGTGGGATTTGAACTCCTGACCTCTTGGCTGACATTCAGCGTAATTCACCTGAGGTGTAAGCCGCTTCAAATTCCTCTGGACTGGTCCCGAAGTTGATGACAAGGAATTCTGGCACCCAACCTCCCTTGACGTTAAGGACATCCCTCGTGGAGATGACCCGACCGCTTGCTCCCGAGTGGTGGAGACAAAGCTCGAGTATTCCATCAGGAAACGCTCAAAGTCAAGGAAGTGGAGATCGAGGATCTGGATGAATTGCTTGTTCTTCGCTGGAAAACACACAGCACATGGAACACGAATTATTATCATTGTAATGGTCAGTGTTACTGTTGGTGTTTTACTAGCAGTTAGTGTTACTGGTAGTGTTACTTGTAGTGTTGTTGTTAGTTTTGTTACACTAAGTGTTACTGTTGGTGTTACTAGCAGTTAGTGTCACTGATAGCGTCACTTGTAGTGTTATTGTTAGCTATACTGTTACTCTTAGTGTTAGTTAGTGTTAATGTTGGTGTAACTAGCAGTTAGTGTCACTGGCAGAGTTACTGTTCGTGTTACTGGTAGTGTCAAAAAGTAATATGATGAAAAGAATTATGTAATAAAATAGTAAAATATGGGAAAGTCTTACGTGGCATTTCTGCAACAGGAACAATAACGAGGTCCACTCCATCCATCCAGTCCGGTTGGCGGATCTCAGGAACGCTGTCCTTCCACAGCTGCGCCTCACCATACACCTGGAAGGACAGGATGGCCACTCCTCGATCTCTTCGCCAGTTACCCTCTATCACCTGGACCTGTGCAACAGAGGACAGCACCAACTCTGATAAAATCGTCCTCGGAAATTCCAGGTGGTAAATTCTACCATGGGGGTATGGTAGCCAATTGGTTAGAGTGCTCACCTTATAACGCGGAGAGTACGGGTTCGAGCCTCCTCCCCGGAGATGGTCACCGTGTGGGGAAAGTTACATATCATAACTTCAAGAGAAACATATCTTGTAATTCATGCCACAGTCTGGCCTGGTGGTTGACAGGTTAAAAGCTCAACAAATAATTTCTAATTGCAATGGTAATGCAAATTTATATAGTGCCACTTCAAGATAGACTCATCAGGGGCGCTCCCGACCCAACACAATGAAACCATGATCGAACAGAATGATCTTGAAGCGCTTGCGGAAGAGAGGCAAAGAGAGGCAGGTTGTTAGGCAGCTTGCTCCAGAAGGATGGGCCGACCACAGCAGAACTCCTGTGCTGGACCGAGGAAGTTTGGGCCAGTGGAACAACCAAGTCGCCTAGTGCGGCAGAGAGCAGAAAGTCTAGGAAAATAAATGTAAGAAATAAACCAGACGGCTACCTCAGGCCAGAAATGACGCCTGAATATTTCCGATGGACGGAAAGGTTCTTCATAAGAGAGTTCTTGCATGCCTGGAACCTCAACAGAGGAAACCTGATGAGGATGAAAACGGGTCCCTGCATTCGGCTTTCCATCTTCAATGTCAACGCAAACGGTTTTCTGAAAATAATTTCTCGAATTTAGGAGATTTATGAAATTCATGAAATTCACCGCCAATATATTATTGGCAGTGTGAATTTGCAAAAACTGTATTGTCAGTTCACCTGCTGGCTTTTGACTGGACTTGTCCAACAGATAATGACTGCGGACTGCTTAAAAGGAGCTGCATAAAGTGTTCAGATACATACATACCTACACACATATGTAGGGGTAGGCTTGTAAGATGCATCCCAATCCCTTCTGGACTTGTCATTATAATCACCTTGCCAGTGAGTGGCCAGACTTCAGAAGCGAGTGTTCCATGTCCCCCCAACCTGTCGAACAAGATCAGTCTACACGTTCAAAAGGGCCCCCAAACATTCTGCGCCTAGGGCCCCATTCTCTGTAAACGCGCCTCTGCAGACTGCAGAGAATTCCGAATTCGTATTTACAAAAGTCCTTCATGCAAAATGTTATTCAAAATGCCTTTTGTATTTTATAAAAACCAATTCGCTCAGAATTTTCTGACCAAGACGTGCGCTGTGGGGCCTCATAAAAATTCTGCCATGTGAAAAAATACGTTCTACTTTTTGGGTAGTGCCAGTCCCAAGCCTGGAGAAAGGAGGGCAATGTCAAGGGGCCTGGAAGCCATAAGATGTCGTTAAGCACTGGACACTACCTTTAGCTACTCTATGAGGAAGCCAAGGGGAGGGAATTTTTTAACGACTTAATTTTCTCAGCCTCTGCATATGAGGACAAGTGGCCAGTCCTGTTCCTTGCCATCTGAGCTTCCCACTGGCAGTCAGTATGCTGACTTTACAGCTGAGCTCACTAGGAGTGCAAGTGGACCAGAAATCTGGAATGTATGACTGATATGATGGAGATAAGAACTCTCAACCTCAGTGTAAGGTCACTGTACTCAGTTTATAGCTCCAAATTCCCTTGAGGTGGTGCTATATAAATTTAATTGCTTACCACCCAGGGAGTGGCATCTTAGTCGCTGATGGTCGAGAGTCTGTTTGCTCCATTTCAGAAGAGTCTTCTTCTCGTGGTTGATATGCAGAGGCACTTCGAGGGTTACGATTGGCCCACCGTCATCACGTCGATCCAGACAATGCATGGTTCAGTCTACAGAAATATGACACAAGAAACTGTGATACTTAATTCCTGTCCAGTACTTGTAGGACACTTCAAGTACTTAGTCAATGACATAGTTGGCAAGCCATGTAACCCAGAAGGAAAGGTTTTCTGTGTGACTTTGCACAAGTTAAAAATGTTTGCAATAATAAAAAAATAAAAATAATAATAATAATAATAATAATAATAATAATAATAATATATCTAAGTCCTTGAGGGAATGAAGTACATCAGGACAATAAAAAAATAATAATAATGATAATAATAATAAATTCAAATGATTGACCTATATGCAGAGTGCGTTCTGATGGTATGTTGTCTCGTTCTGTTGATGGCTTCCTTTTCTTTGGAAGTTCTGCTGGTGATGACTGTGGGAAGTTGAAAATTGTAGGCAGAGCATTATGGACCAGTGAGTTTCTTCTGGCTGTGATCTTCAGAAACATTCGATCTTCAAAGTGTTCGCCACAGACGATGTAATTGGAATTCAACTCAGCGGTTGTCTTTTTATCTGGGCTTGCTGTGCGACAGTTGACAACCCACTGAAACAGTGGGTTTCATCTAAAAATGAAATCAAGATTCACAGCCAGAATGTAAATAAAAACATTTCTGCTTCAATAGCAACATAAAATAATTACATTATGTTTAATCCCAAGATATATCGGCCGCTACTCAATCGATGGTCTTACATTATGTTCTTGTTATTATTTCATGTATAGTCACATCAACATGTTGGACTCCCTCAGGTCTGTCTTTGTTGCTGGAGGGGGTTTTGCGGACAGCTGCATACTTGGTTGGGGTATCTCCAGATATGACCGTGTTTCCGAGTTCATGACAGATATCCTTCACCGGCTCCACGTCCGGCAGCACATCCTTTACAGGGTCTCCTCAATGGCCTGGCAATGTCTCTTAGGCCAGGCACCAGTTTACCTTCGTGAGTTCTTTAACCTCTGCCTGTGCGGGGCGCAGATCCCTGCGCTCAGCCTTCCAGGGAGACTTTGTTGATCCTTATGCTCGTACTGCCATAGCACAGCGCAGGGAATTTTCGGTGGTTGGTCCTGCCGTTTGGAATGACCTCCCTCTTGCGATTCTCTCCCTTCCTAGGGATCTCTCTGGTTCCTTCTATGGTCTTCTTAAAACATTTATCTTTGATCGGGCCTGGGTTGGGAGCGCCTCTGAGTAGATTCCTTGAAGGGGCGCTATATAGATCTGATAGATGATGATGATGATAGATAGATAGTTAGATAGATAGATAGATAGATAGATAGATAGATAGATAGATAGATAGATAGATAGATAGATAGATAGATAGATAGATAGATAGATAGATAGATAGATAGATAGATAGATAGATAGATAGATAGATAGATAGACCCAGTGTTCTTTTGGTCATCATGCAGTTGTTGACGATGATGGAATCTTCATAAAGTTTGGGTTGATGCTCAGATCTGGGTTCATATTTCGACACAGAATTTTATGCTTACTACTCTTTAAAACATTAGGTTGGTTAGTTGACCTGACATGTCATATGCTAAACAATGTTTCAGTTTTCCATCTGTATAGAACACTGTAATATTTTAAACATCGATCGCTATCCAAATTCAACCTGTATTAATTTGCGACCCTATTAACAGTGGTCAAAATAGTTTTTTTTAGATGAACAGTGGGAACTCCAAAGAAGAGTTTTATTGGAACGCATGAGTTACCAGGGTCCTGTTGCATTGTGAACAGTGGGAACGCACCCAACGAATTTCGAGAGTAGTGGGAACGCTGTTCCCACCCACTTTACACGCTGCCTATCAGCAGGACGCGGGTCCTTTACGGGTCTGCCTGTTTAATCCCAGTAGTTGTACACAACCTGTAAAATTCGTATGTAAACATGTATGTAACATTCGATTTGTCAAATTTTGTGGGATCAATAAATATATTAATAATTGATTGGTGTGAAAACGGTTAATTAATTAGCGATGTGTAAGGATAAGCTAATCGGCTAATGTAAACCCAGTGGCAAGTAATATGAAGGCGGTCGATCAACAAATCTATCGCCGAATCACGTTGATTTAGAAAAAAAAACAATAGTTCGTACTTCTCATTATCCTTCGGAAGTCCTAAAAAGATCAATTTCTTCTTTCCTTTCACATCATAGTAAGTATAACTAGAGTAAACAACAGCGCAACCTTTGAGATTAGACGCCAGCGTCGCGTGTCGCTAGGTGGCAGGACCAGTGTTGCCAGTGAGGTTTTTCAGATTTCCCCAGATTTCGTTCGAAAAAATCCCCAGATTTCCCCAGATTATATAAACAATTTATGAGACATCATAACACTATTTAACAGTAACATACCTACTTACAGTTACATTAATAACAATATATATTCCTCTAGTGAGTGAAATCAAATAAACTGACTTGTTATTTTCTTAAATTGTCACTTGTCAAAGTTGTCAGCGAGTCGGCATCCAAGTCGACAACTTCTGTTTCGTTAAGATCATAATGACTGCTTCACGGGACAGCCAGCGTGTTTTACATAGCATCAACGCTCTATGTTTCTGGGCCTAAACTACATCCCGTATTAACCGGAACTGGAGATTTCTTTATGAAAATTTCAAGACAAGGTGGTAGGCGGTTGCTGGCAACGTTTGCACAAAGTGTAAATGAATGACAGACAAATGTTATTTTTTTATTTCAAGCCGCTCAAAATGGGCAATGCTGTAACTGGATCACATAAGCAGCACTGCGCTTCGGTGACATTTTTTTAGCTATTGTGCTGTCTGGAAACATCTGCTTACTATATTCTATCAAATGATCTGCTTATTATATGTTGAGCATTATGTTCTGCCAAATGATCAGCTCATGTTCAATATTATTTTCTGCCACGAAAGCCGTCAACAATAATCTCCACTTTAGCATTTGTCTTGAAGACCGGGATCTTTTGGTTTGTTGAAAAACTTGTTAATGTTCAGAGTTGTGGCGTGCTCGACGTTACGTCGTTAACCCGCTACAACTACCTCGCGTACATTCATCATCGCTCATCCGTTAACAGAAATTTCAAACTAAAACAGGAAATAGAAATACAATGACTAGAATGACTAGATAGTTGATGACGTCATTGAGATGGTTTTAAACAAGAAGTGCCTTTGGTGGAATGAAAATTATACAGCGCAATATTTTTTACATTCAATTACAATATAAACATGGTGTCTAATACTTTGTGCACACAAAATACATACATTCTCAATGAAACTTTTCAAAATGGTCAAATTTCCCCAGATTTGGCCAAAAAATCCCCAGATCCCCAGACGAAGACCGAAATCCCCAGATCTAGGGAAAAATCCCCAGCTCTGGCAACACTGGGCAGGACGTGTACCATTGACTACAGAATTTTGCATGGAGAGCGTCGGATATTGTTATCATTAAATAGATAGGCCAAAAAACAAATTACACAAATTTCAAAAACCGTTACAGGAAAAATCGAACAATTGTGATTAAAAACTGCCATATATTACATGGTTTCTAACGGGGGCTTGAATTTTTCTGGAAAAGCAGAATTGTAATAGTTATTGCTGCAGAAAGAATAGTCAATTAAGCGCATTTTTTTCTTGAGGTGCAGACGCCTATATAAGGACTTTTCAGAAATTAGCTGTAATTACTGGATTATATGGGTAGCTTTTTCTGGATTATATTGGGGAGCTTCAAAAGGAGCTCTTCTCAGCATATATAGAGCCCTAATTCGATATGTGATTGAGTATGGAGATGTAGCCTATGCTTCTGCCTCTAAAACACATATGAATAAATTAATATCTATTCAAACTGAGGCGCTAAGACTCTGCTGTGGAGCTGCTAAAGGAACTGCCGCGATGGCGCTTCAGAATGAATGTGGTGAACCTCCATCTATACATATAGTTTCCATCATAGATATAGTGTCCGTCCGGATAAACGCTACGTCACAAACGCTTTCTGTTCTATTGTGAAACATAAACCGGTTGTGTTGACGACGGGGATAAGTAACGATACATTATAGGCCTATATTATGACGTCATGATATAACGGGAAAATACACTAGTTACATATAAGAAACTTACAAAACTCACTTAAAATAGGATCAAAAGTTATTGGAAACCCAGGTCACTCAATGACAAAGATCTTCCAACCTCACTGGACTAATGAATTTAAGACTAGAGATAACAAAAGTCTGTCTACATATCAACGTACATTTGACTTATTTTCTTCCCTAGATATTAATTATAAGGCTCCTTCATTTCCTTTAGATCCTCCTTGGCTCAGCAAAGACATTCATGTGGACATTAGCCTACATAAATCCATTAGTAAAAAAGATGATAATCCTGAAATTCTAAAACTCCTTACTCTGGAACACATAAGTAAATATAAGTCCTTCACTCATATTTACACAGATGGTTCTAAAGCAGATAGTTTAGTTGCCGCTGCCTATACTGTACCAAGCTTGAACATAGATAAAAAGTTACGCCTATGCGCTAATTCCAGTATTTATGCTGCTGAAATGACTGCAATAAAAGAAGCCTTTACCTGGATAGTAGATAATGAAAATCAGGGCCTTAAACATTTTGCTATATTTTCTGATTCCTTAAGTGTCCTTACTTCGCTGAAGAGGTCCTTTTCTGAATCTAGACCCACTTTATTACAAGAAACAATAAAAATATTTAATCAAATAAATATGAGTGAAATATGTTTAATTTGGATTCCTAGTCATGTAGGTATTCTAGGTAATGAAAGAGCTGATTCCTTAGCAAAGCAATCATTAAATATATCTACAGTAAACTCCACAGATTATTTAGAATTACAAGAAGTATTTCCAATCATTAAATCGTATATAATCTCTAAATGGCAGAAGGAATATGATAGTGAAATCAAAGGCCTTCATTATAAGAACATTTGCCCTGTAGTAAATACAAATAATAAATTTATGGATCTTTCTAGGAAGAAGGAAGTGCAAATCTCCAGACTAAGATTAGGAAAGGTTAACCTTAATGAGAGGCTTTTAACATGCTAATGGTTTGTGCAACTCTTGTCAAGTCAAAGAAAATATAGATCACTTGTTATTACATTGCAGAAAAGAAACCATATCCAACATATTAAGAGAAAAGTGTAAATTATTTAAATTAGAATTTAATATTAAGAACATGCTTGGTGTGGGATGCATACAAAGTGAAGTATTCAGACTGGTCAGTCTTATTAGTAAAGGAAAGATATTGTAGGTTGAAATATTTATATGTAGGCCTAATGTTGTCTATGGACTTTGATATAATATTATGTAGTTCTAAATTTGTTAATTATAAAGCCGGTTACATCCGTTAAAAAGGTGTCTAAATTGATAAGCGATTCGCGACATCTCGCGACTGTGGTTGACGGCGACGTTGCTATTCTGTGTTACGGTGTTAAAACTCATTTTAGAATTTTAATAATTCAGTTTTAAAGATGTTTAAATTCAGTAATCAACGGTACAAATGTCTAACGACGGGCATTTCGTATGTCGGTTGAAGAGGATTAAACTACGTTATTAGAAAATTAGGGACTTTCCCCAAGGTATGGATGGAACAGTTCCATAACAGTGATCTCGTTTATATCTACCCCTTCCATCCATTGAATGGAACAGTCTCCCAACTACAGTCCGTCAATGCACATCTGTTACCAAATTTAAATCAAAATTAAAGACTCATCTTTTTACATTGTTCTATGACTAGGAATGTAGCAGAACGCGCTCTCATGCAAGACTTGTCTTGTTAAAGCGCGCTATAAATGTTTGGTTGTATTGTATTGTATAAGGTAACCGATGCATGCATGCAAATATACATATATGCATACATACATTCCATCCATCTATTTGTCCGTCCGTCCATCCGTCCATCCGTCCATCCGTCCATCCGTCCATCCGTCCATCCGTCCATCCGTCCATCCGTCCATCCATCCATCCATCCATCCATCCATCCATCCATCCATCCATCCATCCATCCATCCATCCATCCATACATCCATACATCCATCCATCCATCCATAGGCCTACATACATACATCCATCCATCCATCCATCCATCCATACATCCATCCATGATCCATCCATCCATACATACATCAATCATATCGCCAATGGTAACATGAATAGCCAGTATTAAACAAGCCTGTCAAATTAGGTCTGTACATTTCGTTAGGCTTTGCAACAACTTCAAGCCTGTAATAATAGTGAAATTTATCTATCGATGTTGATTTCCATGAGAGCGACACTGGAGGAGACTATCGAGCGGAGACGGTGCAGAAGGACGCTTCCTAACAGGTGGCTGGAGGTAGAACCTAGAAAAAGAATTCGAAGAATTTTCACGACGGAACAGTTGCAGAGAATGGTGGAACACTTTGAACAGCAGCAGTACATAGTCAGAACAGAAAGGTATAGGCCCTATCTAATTTAATCTGATCTATCTGATCTGATCTAATCTATCTGATCTATCTGATCTAATCTATCTGATCTATCTGATCTAATATATCTGATCTATCTGACCTGATCTGATCTGGGTCTAATCTGATCTGATCTGATCTAATCTAAACTTATCTGGTCCAATGACTTCACGTATTGTCAAAACCTCGGTCGATGGTAGCTTCGTGTAAAATCGTAGTGAAACATCGTGATCGACTGCAGAGGTCAAATCGAAATTCTACAGATCAGGGAGACCAGAAACGAGGCCGATGATCAGGGAAGTCTGAAGCAGGCATAGGGGCCTATGCAAGGGACGCAAGGGTGGTGTATACCGGTATGTTCTGTGCCTTGTAACCGGATGGTCGCAGGTTCGAATCTACCTCAAGCCACTGTGTAGCGACCTTGGGCAAGTTGCTCACCCACAAATGTCTGTGAGGAAGGCAACGGGAAACCACTTCACTCATCTCATCCGCGGGTGGCATAAAGCCAATGAACCTGCCTCCGGGCAGAGAACTCACCATCATCATCGTCATCGTCATCGTCATCGTCATCGTCATCATCATCATCATCATCATCATCATCATCATCATCATCATCATCATCATCATCATCATCATCATCATCATCATCATCATCCTCATCATCATCATGAGGCATCTGTATCTTTGTATCTCTTGTATCTTTGTATCTTTAACGACGCTGTGCCAAAAAGATTGTTCAGCTATAAAGACAAAGCAAATATTATAAAACTTGTCACAATGATCATATCGTAAAACAAAGAATGGCGTGAAACAATGAAAACGATGTCAATGACCATTGTTCCTATAAGATGTTATTAAACTCTAAAATCGTCCGTCTGATTACATATTCCTTCGATGATCCTACATACCTACGTTAAGTGCGTATTAGGCTGTATTCTGCCATGATACAATTGCTGAGAATTGTTCATGAAATTACTAACCTCTTTTAAGTGATATATTTGCCTTATAAGAAAACCGAAGCGAGAGCGAGGCATAAATAGTAAAGAAAAAAACGAAAATAAACTTATGGTGAAAGTTATATGAAAATGAATTGAAATATATCAACGGCATTGAGGCTATAACATTGGAATAAATAATGTCCTATAATCATGCCATATAGTGCTAGATGAAATTACTCAAGGTAGGTATGAATGCGCAATGTCTTTAGACACCTTTAAAACGTGACACAAAATGCTATAATATTCAGCAATTTGCATGAACACAAATGGTAGAAGACGACTTGCAATTTTAATTGTAATTAATATAACCGAACATTTATAATCAGTAAATCATTGAAACTGTTCTAAGAGGATCTCTCAAGTAATCGGACAAGGAGTGTGAATTTACCCTATGAATATTCATAACTCATCCGGCAGGCAGAGTGTCAAACGGATATGTGAAGTGAATTAATTGCAGAGTTTTACGCCAGCAAAATGTTATAAGAATAGGAGTGATATACTACGATTAGTTATTATTTCATGGGTCACCCATAGACAGTCGTAACTCAGTAATATTGTATAATGTACGGCAATTAACGTTAAGACGTACACTGCTCGGAAATAAGACATTTTAATAATGGAAAGTGACAAAAACTATTGGCCAGCTATTAGTCGGGTCAATATACCATAGGACCCCAAAAAAACTGCAAGAAAACGTTTTATGATGATTTTCGGGTGCATTAGGTCTGGATATGAACATACTAAAAGTTTACCGAAATCGGACCACCGGAAAGGGTCTAATTATGGCGCCAAAAAAAGATGGCCGCCAATGGGGAATGAATGACTCAAATGTTCACAACTTGCTGAAATTTACAGAAGCAAATCATGTAAGAATTTGCTAACAGGTGTTTCTAGACTAATTTGACCCTGCTGGAAACGAAAATCGCAGTTAGCAAGCTGGATTTGTAGCGGTTGCATGGAAAAACAAGATGGCGGTCAAAATGGTGGCCAAATATCTTCAAATGGCTGTAAGTAAGGTCATGTATGTGATGGAAACATGATTTTAGAGTCTAAATTAACGTTTTCGGGGTCAAGGAATGCGATGGAACTAAAGATACATATGTAGCACTGCCAAAAAACAAAATGGCGGTCAAAAATGGCGGACAAATTTCTTCAAATGGCTATAAGTAAATCATATATATAAAGTCACCATTTAGTTCTAGAAAATAATTTGCAAGTTTTGCTATACAGTTAATGCAATTAGGCCCCTATTCAGCGGGACTTGTCCCTTCGGGTGTGCCCTTTGCTCCCTCATACCATCTCTTTATAGATAAACTTCTGCAATAATCTGACTATGTTTGTGAAATTCTACTTACTGTAGTTTCATGTCGTTCATTTTGTTTTGTTTCTGGGAACAATAAATTGATTTGATTTGATTTGATTTGATATATATATAAAGTCGTGTATATGATGGAATCGTGGAAACATAATTTTACAGTCTAAATTAAAATTTTCGGGGTCAAGAAATGCGATGGAACTAAAGATACATAATATGTAGCACTGACAAAAAACAAAATGGCGGACAACATAGCGGCCAAATATCTTTAAATGGCTATAAGTAAATCATAATATGTAAAGTTGCAGTAGTCCAAGCGTGAGCAGACAAATGCGTGAACTACGGTGCTAAAGACAAAGGTGAGATGATGGCCCCGAGACGCCTCAGTTGAAAGAAGCAGGAGCGAGTCATCTTGGAGATATGATTTGTGAATGTCAGGGAGGAGTAAAGTGTGACTCCCAAGTCTTGGACGATAAAAAAGTAGGTGTAAGCAGGGAATTTCTCAGTCAGCAATGGAAAGTCAAGTTTAGCAAGCTGCTGCTTAGTCCCAAACCAGATCAGTTGAGTCTTAGACGTGTTGAGGCAGAGACGGTTAGTCGACATTCAGTAGTGAAGGTCAGAGACTAGATGGTCAATGGAGCGAACAAGGGAGAGTTGATCAGTTGACAGACCATGTGCAAATTACTTAGCATCATCTGCATAAAGATGGCCATTTGCCTCATGTTTAGTAAGTAGATACGGAATATCAGCAGTGAAGAGGATGTATAGGATGGGACCGAGCACCGACCCTGGGGAACACCAAATTCGACCTCTGTCCACTGAGTCCTGGTTTCACCAAGGACAACCAGCTGTGAGCGGTCAGAGGGGTATGATTTAAATCAAAGAAGAGGAACACCAGAGAGGCCGCAGGACAGTTGCAGTCGCTGAAGCAAGATCTCATGGTCAATCATGTCAGATGCAGATGAGACATCAAAAACGCCAGGAGAGAGAGATGAGAGTGAGAAATAGCTATAAAAATATCAGACAACAGGAATAAGAGAGCAGTTTCGGTGGAATGGTGGCCTCTGAAACCAGATTGGGCGGCCGGCACAAGCTCAGCTTGCTCAAAGTAGGTGAGTAGCTGGAGTGATAGTAGTCTTTGAAGAATCTTTGAGAGGATAGAAATATGGGAGATGGGTCGTAATTTTGACAGGCATTCTGGTTACGGTTGTGCTTTTTCATGGTCGGGAAAACAATAGCCCGTTTTTAAGTAGCAGATAGATAACCCTCAGAAAGCGACCTTTTAAATATATAAAGTAGAAATGCAGGTAAATCGTCTAAAATGTTCACGAAAATGGGGGAAGAGGGTCTAGTTCGCATGATTTTTATTTGATAATCCAATTATTAGACGAAGTTCCGTTTCAAGGATTGGAGGAATTTTTCGAAGGTGTCGTCCATGTGGGAGAATTGCGGAGGAGGGGAATCAAGAGTCTTCGCTCGAAGAGCAGCAATCTTTCATGTCACGATCTAGAGAAAATCTTCAGCAAAAAAGGCAGGAGGACCCACTGAGCGCGTACACTGTCCCAATGGGCCGGAGATTGAGGACCAAAGACGTCTTGGGTTGTTTTTATGTTGCACAACCAGGCCCTCATCGGTCTCGCGTTCCCTAAAGACATTTCTGTTTCCCCGGGGCTTCGGTGCTAAGAGCGCCTCTGGATGGTTATTCTGCCACTTTGATTTTTGGCAGTGCTACTTATGTGTCTTTAGATCCATCGCATTCCTTGACCCAGAAAATGTTAATATAGACTGTAAAATTATGTTTCCATCATATACACGACTTTACATAGGCCGATATGATTTACTTATGGCCATTTGAAGATATTTGTCCGCCATTTTGTCCGCCATTTTGTTTTTTGGCAGTGCTACATATGTATCTTTAGTTCCATCGCATTCCTTGACCCCGAAAACGTTAATTTAGACTCTAAAATCATGTTTCCATCACATACATGACCTTACTTACAGCCATTTGAAGATATTTGGCTGCCATATTGTCCGCCATTTTGTTTTTTTGGCAGTGCTACATATGTGTCGTTAGTTCCATCGCATTCCTTGACGCCGAAAATGTTAATTTAGACTCTAAATTCCTGTTTCCATCACATACATGACCTTACTTTCAGCCATTCGAAGATATTTGGCCACCATTTTGGCCGCCATCTTGTTTTTCCATGCAACCGCTACAAATCCAGCTTGCTAACTGCGATTTTCGTTTTCAGCAGGGTCAAATTAGTCTAGAAACACCTGTTAGCAAATTCTTACATGATTTGCTTCTGTAAATTTCAGCAAGTTGTGAACATTTGAGTCATTCATTCCCCATTGGCGGCCATTTTTTTTGGCGCCATAATTAGACCCTTTCCGGTGGTCCGATTTCGGTAAACTTTTAGTATGTTCATATCCTGACCTAATGCACCCGAAAATCATCATAAAACGTTTTCTTGCAGTTTTTTTAGGGTTCACCACATTTATTTCGTACTTTGACCCTACTATATGAAGTTGAAGCACATAAAAGGAATGCAACAGCAAGACACCTCTTTTAACTGACCAATGTTGCACTTATAAAAGCCGAATTGTTCCTATAGTAAGTAAACTAAACACCTTTTGAAAATTGAAAGGTAGAATTACAGGTATTGCAACTTACAAAGTTATTAAGACTAGATTAAGAATCTCATGTACGTTATAAATTTTCATTAAGAAACTAGTGACATTCTAAAGCATCATTTTAACACCTTTAAATGATGTCTTTTGGAGTCCAAAAATTCTCTATTATCACTGTATTGCATAGTCGTAGCCACATTGAGGCAAGAGGAGCCACTTGCCTCCTCTTCCTTTTCTAGATTTCAAAAGAATTTTTCGTGGGTTATACCTCCGCATCCCTACTTGCCTCCTCTTGAATTTAAGTCTGGCTACGTCCTTGCTGTATTGTACATAATTTTGAAGTGTCGACGTTAACTTTGGTATAAAAAATATTAATTGAGCCTTTGTAAATATTATGCCATACGATTCTGATACGAACAGTGAGAAGTGTTCAGAAATTTCCTTCAAACGATATTGCGCTACATGACTCAACCGCTGCCCGTACTCTGGTAGTGCCAGTCCCAAGCCTAGGTATAACAGGAGAGCTAAGCTAATTATCTTTGTCACGACACAGCGACGCTAAACAGTGTCTACATGCACACTTGTTGCGCTGCCTATAAAAGGCGAGATGTCCATTGAAAGCATATAACTGGCAAAAGTTATGTCATAGAGCCAAGCAATAGATCTATAAATGTACGTCTCTTTCGGTTCTTACCTAACCAACATCTGCTACTAAGGTAGTTTAATATTATATCTGCCTGCCAAGAAATAGACTGAGGAATAATCAATAATAGTCTCACGAGACCCAGGTGTGTTTCTGTAATGTAAGGTAAAGTTTAGGTCAACGGGCTTGGTTGCCAAACTTAAAGCCAAATACTAACGATTGCATTCCCAACAGCACAGTTTGCTTAGACTGACGGTAAAAATGCTTTGGAAGAAAGCTTTTAAAGTCACTAAAATTCTTTGTAATGTAAGAAAAGAACTACTAAACTTCCGTTTCTGAGTGGTGCCAGTCCCTAGCATGCATGAAGGAGGAGGGCGACGCAAATCGTCTTTCTTATGACATTGCTTCGTCAAATAGAAACAACACAAATAGGCTCACAACCGTAGAAATATGTGAACCAGTTGTTGTAAAGTGAGGTCAGGTTGAAGTAAGTAAGGAACTTAAAGTTGCTTATTTTGACATAGTATATTATTATTCTTTGGCAAATATGGTATCCAAGGAGGAAGATCCAAATGTGAACGACATCCTATGGTAACAAAGGAAGTTGACGTCGTCAGAAATTTTTTTAGACAAAATGGCGTTTGGCAACTAACCGACATCTAGCGTAAAGTTTTCTGTGTCTGTTGCTTAGCGACGTCTTGTAGCTTCCAGCAGCAGTTAGGAAAAGGGAGTTAGCGTTGATTAAACGAAATTGCATTTAATAGCTTTGGAATGAAACGTTTTAAAGGTGTCTAAAAGGATCCGTAAGTTTGACCCATTCCAAATAAAATTTGTGTACTTATTTTATTTGCAACAGTTTATTACGCTATTAGTTGTTGTTTAACGACACCGTGCCATAATAAGGCCTTTGATTCCATAAGATTAGGTTAAACATTAGAGGCAGCGAACAGGTTGTTACGCCGTCTGTGAACGGCCAAGAACAAAAGCAGTCCCAATACGACCAAAATCCCAATCGCCGTTGACGTTCCAATAGCCGCCTCTCTGGCAGTGTTCGGATCAGTGCAATGCTCATAGTCCTCCACGCTAAACATCACTCTTCCGGCCAGCCAAGGCGGCGACTGGCAGAGGATACTGTCCGTACCTTCGAGGTGGCCTTGGTGATCTCTCAACCAGTCCTTCATCCAGGAATCCCGGCAGGTACAAGACAGAGGATTCCCGTAGAGGCTCAACGACTGGAAGGAGTAATTGACGCTTTGAATCAGACGTGGTAGCGCTGTTAGTCGGTTACCATGGAGGCGGATCTTTTCAATTCCAGAGAAGTCCTTCCATGCTTCATCGGTCACGGTCTCCACGCTTGAGTGGCTGACGTCAAGGGAGTACGTGTCTTTTACGAGATACGCTCGACCGGACAGGACGGAAAGGGAATTCCTTGAGAAGTCCAGTTGGTACCTGTAGCGATCAGTCATGAGTGGCGGCAGTTGCAGTGGAAGACTGCTAAGATTAGTGTTCGATAAACTAACGATGAGGGTCCGATTGGCTGGTACCAACAAGCACCTACCGTTGACTGGACACAGATCCTCGATCTCACAGACGAACTTCTCCAGGTCCGACATGACCGTCATGATCATCTGATGTTGAAGATGAAACGGTTCGTGACAGTGCACGTCGTTCAACAGACCAATGTAGGGATACTTCTTAGCGACAGCGATGAGCTTCAGATCCGTGCAGTCGCATATGATTGGATTCCTTCTAAATTTGATTTCGAACGGCGGGTGTCCTGTCTTTCCAGCCAAACACAAGATATCTGTGGTTTTCGTCAGATTGAACGCGTTTGACAGATCCGTTAGATGTCTTATCTCGTTGCCTCCTAGATCCAGTACAATCCCGAAGGGCTTCATTCCGCATTTAAATGACCAATTGAGTTCGTTTGTGAAGCGCGATATTCGGTTAGCAGTCAAGTTTATAGCGACTCCGTCCACGACCTGAGCCCTTATGAAAGGCCAAGGTTCAAGGACGGTGAGATGGTTGTACTCGAGGTCGATTGACTGTAGTCTGGGCAGATCGGAGCGGTTGGAGAAGACTCGGAGACCGATTGATTCGATATTGTTTCTTTGAAACGATAAATGTTTCAGTTTCTTAAGTCCGTCGAACAACCCATCTTGGAGGAACCTCAAGCAGTTCCTCTGAACCTCAAGAATCTCCAAATCCGGCATTCGTCTGAAGCAGTCATTTGGCAGTTCCGAAATATTATTGTCGTTCAAACGAATTTCACGCAGGCTCGTTAGGTTGCAGATTTGAGGCGGACAGCGCGTTATCCGCGAGTTTTCGATAAACAGCTTTTCCAGAGAAGTGTTATTTTCATCTGAAAGAGTTTTCTCGATGGCTTCCAATTGTATCACTCCGTCTGCTGAACTGTTACGGCAGTTGATTGCGACTCCAGCCGTGAAGTGCTCCTTCGTGCAGTTGATAGCCTCAAGTATCGGCGATGAATTGAATGCTGGGAGATTTCCAACCAACAAAATGGCACAGAACAAGATGGCAGCAATTCCGTTGGTCGCCACTGCGCATGCGCGCTGAGTATACAACTTCCGCCGCGATTCACACATCCTGCGGATTACAAAGAAGACAAGTAAGTTTCGTGACCGATATTGATAGTAATCATGAATCAAGAATGTACAACTAATCTTCTCGGTACCAGAAGCTAGGCCTAGAGTTTAAATTACGCGATCCCCAACATCGTCATCGTTATCGTTATCTCGAGATTTCTACAGCATCCAAGAAAGTGAAGTCGCAGGAACCAGCTTTTCACATGCGTTCAGTCAAAATAAAAAAGGCAACGTCAACTTCGGTTCCAAGTCAAGATCCAAAGGGTCAGACAGGCAGACAGACGGCTACGGTGGATGGTGTTTGCAATTGAAGCGGCGTGGGAGGTAAGGGGAAGAGGGCTCATCAGAATAAGACTTTTGGAGTAGAAGGAACGTTTCGGGCTTGAGTGAAAGACCTGCGAAGAGACAGCAAGAGGTGGAGTTTAACTCCTGTCGTTCAACCAAACCGCTGTTTAGCAATTCTCAGGATTTACTTTCAAACTAGTCTCACCTCTTCAAGAGATCGTGTATACCCTGGAACAATCAGTTCACCATTTTCCCAATTTCTTTGAAATTAAACACAATGCACTGAGATCACTCCTACAGTTCCTTCTCTATCTGTTCTCCTGCCTCTTGTTCTTGTGGAATCTCTGGACAACCCCTCTGACTTGACGCAGCGAACGTGAGGCAGATGGCGCTTTAGAAAATATTCGAGTTAACGATTTTGTTTATGACATTCACATACGTTAGATCCAAGTATACAATATATATATTAATAAATTGAATATAAGTATGTGTATTTAAAAGTATAAGTTGTTTAAGTGCTTTTGTTCTGGAGAAAAAGGTTCCGGAACGGAACAATTATGGGCGGGCTAAAATTCTGAGAAAAACGGGATTGGGGTGGGAGGGGCTCAATAAACACTGAAAACAGTTCTAAACACTGAAATTAATTAAATAAAGATTACTAAATTATTGTTTTTATTATTAAAATAAAAATTATTTTTTATTAGCTGAAAAAGGTGCCGCAACGGCTCAGAAAAAGCACTATATATATATATATATATATATATATATATAAAATTATATATATATATTAGGGTGGCAATCCAGCAATGGGTGAAATTTTTTTTACATTTTCTTCATGTGCCACCCTCTAATTTTGTTCATTTTGGGATCCATAGTAACTGGTAAAAGTTGCATTAACAAATAATAATATTTACTGGTAGCTCAATACAGCAATTGATACTTAGCAATAGTCTGTTCCGCAAATGACCAATGTCGATCAAATATTGTGTTGTGGTTCATTTATTTT
The DNA here is from genome assembly GCA_963556255.1 of Allolobophora icterica. Taxonomy (NCBI): domain Eukaryota; kingdom Metazoa; phylum Annelida; class Clitellata; order Crassiclitellata; family Lumbricidae; genus Allolobophora; species Allolobophora icterica. Next base: position 3,515,781 of record OY744608.1, on the reverse strand, counting down.
TATGTTTGCTTACTGATTAGTATTGTTATGATTCAGTAGATGTCATTTATAGTCTCTTCTCTTTGCTGCATGAGTGCCTACAGTGATAATATACTTCTTCTTCTGGTTCTCTGCCTTCAGGCAGGTTCAAACGTCCGACGTCTCCACCTCTCTCGATTTTGAGCCTCTTCCTCGAGTCTTTTGTATCCTTCCTTCATCATCCAATCCAGCATCATCTGTCTTGGTCTTCCCCTTATCCTCCTCCCCTCCATTCTTCCTTCGATAACATTTCTTAGCAGAGAGTCCCCTCTCAGCGTGTGTCCGATCCATTTCCTCTGCCTCTTTCTTAGTGTGTTTATCAAGGACCTGTCTTCTCCAATCCTTTTCAACACTTCTTCGTTTGTTTTACGTTCTGTCCAGCTGATCTTCTCCATTCTTCTCCAAATCCACATTTCGAATGCCTCCAGTTTCTTGATGTCCTCTTTCCTCATGGTTCATGTCTCTGATCCGTACAACACCACACTCAATACCAGTGTCTTTACCATTCTTTTCTTTAGATTCCTGTTCATTTTCCCTCTCAATAGCTCTTTCCTTTTTGTGAATGGCTCTTTACCCAGTGCTATTCTTCTTCTAATTTCTTTATGACATCTGGCATCTGTCGCAATCATGGTTCCCGGGTAGCAGAATTCTTTTACTTGCTTTATTTCCTCTGCACGGATTTTTATTCTGACTATATTTCATTTTCCTTTACTTATCCTCATTACCTTCGTCTTTTTGATGTTTATTTTCATACCGTATTCAATTGGTGTGGTGTTTAGTTGGTCCATCATTTTCTGTAGGCCTCTCTGGCTTCTTGCCATCATTGCCTGGTCATCTGCGAACCTGAGAGCCCTAATCAGTCTGCCTCCAACCTTGATCCCCTCCTCCATATCTTCCAGTACTTTTCTAATAAGCTCTTCTATGTAAATATTGAAGAGTAACGGTGATAACGGGCATCCTTGCCTCACTCCTCTGCCCAGTTTTCCTGGTTCCGAATACTCTCCATCTATTCTTATTTGCACCTTTTGTCCCATGTACAGGTTTCCTATCAGTCATCTATCTCTCCAGTCTACTCCCATCCTTCTAAGTGCTTGTATTAGCCTTCTCCAGTCGACTCTATAGAATGCTTTTTCATAGTCCACAAAACATATATAGTTATACACATCTTGACCATTTTGGCAGCTCCTCTCTGTTAGTAGTAGTACCCTTAATGTTCCGATAGCATCTCTTGTTCCCATGCCCTTTCTGAATCCGAATTCGTCGTCTCCTATCCCATCGACTGCCACCGTCTTTGCTTGCACTCTCTTTGTTAGTATTCTTATCATGATCTTTGACGCATGGGTGAGGAGGCTTGCGTTTTTCGATCCCAATGTGCCGGTTGAAATGAGGATAGCAATGGTTGCGGCTCTGAAAAAGACCGGACACCCAGACCATACTCGGCGCATAGTTCTCACGGCAGCAGACATCCACGACAAACAACTGCTCACTGCTGTTGACATCCCGCAAGACTTCCTCATACACGATTCCAGCACATGGGAAAATAATGAGGCCTACACTGAAGCTCAGAAGAAGCTCAAAGGGTTGAAGGTGGTGAACGATGCAGCGGAGCACGGTGTTGCACTAGTCCAGTCGTTCAACAGTGTCATCACCAACCAGGAGGAGCAGAAGCAGTACCTGTTGCAGGTGGTAGAGAAGCATCGGCAGACCTTCCCTAATGCCAGCAAATCAACTCTACTCGGACATTAACTTTGCAGTCAGACACTTCATGAAAAAGGATCAAACTTTGACATTGTTCGATGTTAACGCACCAGACAATAATTTGCTGAAATGTTTCAAAAGCTGTGTTCTTTATTACTGATATATAACCAATATTGACTAACCTAGTAAGAACAATAGAACATGGAAACTTGGGAAGGTAAAAGTTTACTTCCATAGTGAATACTTTAGAAAAGTCAACTTTAACATTTCACTAATTTGTCGCAATGCTGCAAAGCAGCTGCATAATAAATACATAATATTCAAACTATGACTTTGTTGAGCTACCAGTAAATGTTGCTTTAATGTTCCAAAACTTTGTGTGTTTCAATCTTTATGTAAAATTAACAGAATTAAGGGGTGGGAACGTAAGAATGTGAAACAATTTTGTTGAGTGCCACCCTAATATATATATATATATATATATATATATATATATATATATATATATATATATATATATGGTATATGTGTAGCAAATATACCACATATAAATAGTTATATATATATATATATATATATATATATATATATATATATATATATATATATATATATTCTCTTAAACGTTTCTTCTGAAGGTGTCAACATACACTTTAATTCACTTTGTTTCAAATTAGATTTTTGTATTAAGTTTTTAACGATAAGATAATAAGTATCAGAAATAATAGAAAAATTAGTTTCAAACAGAGAAATTTGCCCATGGACCCCAACGGGGGCCTGGAGCCCAGACCACAAATATATATATATGGTATATTTAGATCTAACATAAGAGTGAAGAGATGAGTCTTACATCAATGAACTGACAGAACGAAATGAACAACTCCCACTGCCACTGCTCGCGTCCTCTGACAATGCCAGTCCAAAGACTGGATAAAGGAGGTGGGCGACGCTGATGATCTTTGTTATCACACGGTGTCGTTAAACTAAAACTACTACTACTACAGTACAACTACTAACGAAATGAACTGAGAAGTGAATCCCAAAGCTTCAGACAAGTGTACAAGAGAAAGCCCCAAAACCCAATTCTAAAGCTTCTGAGAAATCTAATTCTAAATCCGGATGTTTAACTCGTTAAGTGGAAATCATAAAACTTGCCAAAAATAGGCGTACGCCTATTCACTTCGAGTGCTTATTTGATTTATCAAACTGGCCTGGTGTGCCAATTTGGCATAATTATGTGTGGCTGATACTTGTTGAGTGTTACACTCAACAGACGAAATTCTTGCGGGCTGATGTTATATTTGCACTGTCAAGGATATACCTCAGATGCGGATGTTCTGTTTGGAAGGAGTGATTCGTGTGGTTGTAGCAGCAGCAGCAAAAGCTGGCGGACCACCCCAACTGATGGGCAACAATTAGGCATCTATCACGTTACTAAGAGCCGAGTACGTGAGCACTTACACGTCGTGCAGTCCAATGGAAAACGTGCTAGAATATTCCGTGGAGTTTGATGGTTCAAACCTGATGCGATTTGGCACGATTTGACACGACCCTGACAATGTCATGATATGACCATTGTCATGACATGACAGATCACGACGAGGCAGGACAAAAGGGAGGAAATACGTCATTATATAGTCATACGCTTTGTATTATCACATGTTGTATTATTACATTTTAATTTATTTATTTGAAATGACACTTAGATAAAGACCAGAAAATCTGAATCTCAGACAATGTGTGCTGACAGTTGACTTTACACAGAGACCGTTCAGTAGGTACGAACCGACAATCGGCGTATTGGAGTCTTTACGCATTCACCTGTCGTAGGATCTGTAGGATCGTCGATGATCTTCGACAATTTGCTATTAAATAC
>OY744608.1:3467189-3507189 GCA_963556255.1 Allolobophora icterica | reverse complement strand
TGAAACTTGCCATTATTCCCGGGAACTGTGGCATTGGGAGCGCTTGTTATTGGTGAGCACTGGGTAGAGGCGCTTTACAATTGTTGAATTTCGATACAATAAAGTATATAATCGTAATTCTCGTTCAATAGCAAAGCCACTATCAAACATGTGGTAGTGACAGTCCCAACCTGGAAAAAGGATGAGGCGACGCTAATCATCTTTGTTACGACACAGCGTCATAAAACAACAATTAACCAATCGTATGCGAACGGTGATAATTTTGCAAATTAATTTTTGGCGACCGTCTTTTTTGCCATAAGATGCCATTAAACACTGAACACAATCGTATACTATGCTATTTTCGTTTCCCTTTTTCTAGAAATGAAAAACCTCGATTAAACAGGTGGACGCCAGTTATTTAAGTTATGAGACGGTTTCCTTAAACAGCGAATACCTACGTACCTGCTTAAGTAAAATGTCGCAAAGCGTTCAAACTTACGAATACGTTTAGACACCTTTAAATTGCTTTATTCAAAACTATATACCTGTAATTTTCGTTCAACCGATAACAATGAACAAAGTCCGACATCTTAACTACAGTCGACGTTAACGGCCCCAGCGGCCTTTAAAGGCCTTGCTAATTGAGCAATGGACAATGCTTATTAAGTACGTAAGTAAGCAAGTAGTATTTTAATAATGTAAGTCAAACGCTCACATTTACAAAATAGACAGTTGATGTTAACCTTCGCAGGACGGAAAGGGGTAAATAATTACCCCAGGGGTGTTTGGATGTTGATTGTGGAGCAACTGTAGGTAGGTATCATTTGTCGTTCCACATGTTTACAAGTTACCACCAATGACATATTCTGACTGCATACCCACCACATTGCCATGTGGTGGGAAAAAGATTTTTCAATCCAAAGTGTCCTGGGGTAAAAATTTACCCCTCTTCGTCCTCGACGTCGTTATTTTTTCGTTCATAGGGCAAATATGTTTTTTAAAGATATGAGCTCATGAGTGACTTCCAATCATAAATCAAGTGTGGAATCTACCATGGAATTGAGTATTAACAATTTCATAATTGTGGAGAGTTTATTTTCCAAGATGGCGGCCAGTATGGCCGCCAAAACAAAAATATGTATATCTCAGCTCATAGGTAAGCTACAATGACAAATGAAGTGTCAATTGTAATATTTCCAAGGGAAGGAGTCGATTTCTCGTAGTGGCAATCGTGTATGAGTACTACTGTCCAAGATGGCGGCCAACATGGCCGCCAAAACACAAAAATGTGTATATCTCGGCTCGTAGGTAAGATACAATGACAAATGAAGTGTCAATTGTAGCATTTCCAAGGTCAAGGAATTCATTTATCATAGTGACAATAGCGTGGGAATACCATTATCCAAGATGGCGGCCAATATGGCCGACAAAACAAAAAAATAGGAATTATCAATCAGCAGACTGATCGGTCACCATTTCCACTGCGATAAATCGATTCCCTGACCTTGGAAATGTTACAATTGACACTTCATTTGTCATTGGAGCTTACCTACAAGCTGAGATATACATATTTTTGTGTTTTGTCGGTCATGTTGGCCGCCATCTTGGAAATTTGTATTCCCACACGATTGCCACTACGATAGTTTGATTTCTTGACCTTAGAAATGTTACAATTGATACCTCATTTGTCATTGTAGCCTACCTATGTGCCGAGATATATATATATTTGTGTTTTCGCGGCCATATTGGCCGCCATCTTGGAAAGTATTATTCCTACACTATTGCCACTATGATAAATCGATTCCTTGACCTCGAATATGTTACAATTGACAATTCATTTGCAATTGTAGCTTACCTATAAGCTGAGAAATACACATTGTAGTGTCTGGCAGCCATATTGGCCGCCATCTTGAAAAATAGTATTTCCACACTATTACCACTACGATAAATCGATTTCTTGACCATGGGAATGTTACAATGGACACTTCATTTGTCATTGTAAATTAGTTATGAGCTGAGATATATATATATTGATATGTTTTGGGCGGCCATGTTGGCCGCCATCTTGGACAATGGTATTCGCACACTATTGCCACTATGATAGATCGATGTCCTGACCTTGACAATGTTGCAATTGACACTTTATTTGTCATTGGAGCTTACCTACGTGCTGAGATATACATTTTTTTGTTTTGACGGCCATTTTGGCCGCCATCTTGAAAAGTAGTATTTACACACTATTGCCACTATCATAAATCGATTCCCTGACCTTGGAAATGTTACAATTGACACTTCATTTGTCATAGTAGCTTACCTGTGAGCTGAGATATTACACATTGTTTTGGGGTAAAAAATTACCCCTTTCCGTCCTCCGTGTATCGTAAAATGTTTCCGTCCTGCGAAGGTTAAATGTTACTGTCATTGGATCAGGAAAAGCCCACGGGCCGTCAGCTACTGTGAGCGCGTCTGACTCTCGCTTCATGCAGGTAAACTGTTGGAAGAATGGCGAGTTCATTGGTAGCCAATGATGCAAAGTCTACATACTCGAAGTGTATACAACAGATGTTGTGTTACTGGAATCTTTATAGTCTCGTTCTGAAGACTCACAGGAGAAGCACCTGGAAACTCCAGGCTGTTCGTTTTTAGTTGCTACCAACCACGTGGTGGCTGCCATGCGTTGATGAGCATAGATGTTATCAGTGCTTTTTTTCTGGGGAAAAAGGTTCCGGAACGGAACAATAGGTTCCGGAATGCAATAATTATGGGCGGGTTAAAATCCTGAAAAAATGGGATTAGGGGTTGGGAGGGGTCTCAATCAACACTGAAAACAGTTCAAAACACTGAAATTAAATTAAAATAACTAAATTATTGTTTTTATTATTAAAATAAATAAATTATTTTTTAGTACCTGAAAAAATGTGCCGGAACGCCGTTACTGAAAAAAGCACTGGATGTTATTAAAATCATCCAAAGCGACAAAATTCCACGCGTTTGACTTGACAAGCATAAAAGAAACGGTTTCGGACGCAATAAATTATACCCACGAATATACAGGACATTTGCAAGGAAACGCCTTAAAATCCAATTAAAATAGGCCTACACCATTCTTCTTTCTGAACGAAATTTGGCGGCGACCAGATGTTCCGCCAGCGAGATTCCTTTGAGGGTTAACTTACACACACACACACGCACACACACGCACACACACACACACACACGCACGCACGCACGCACACACACACACACACACGCACGCACGCACGCACGCACGCACGCGCACGCGCACGCGCACGCACACGCACACGCACACGCACACGAACACACACACGCACACGTACACACAGACGCACACGCACACGCACACACAGACACACACACACATATATATATATATATGTATATATATGTATATATATGTATATGTATATATATATTTATATACATAGGGCGCGGCGATAGCCAAATAATTCCGCCACTGCTCGTTCTCTGGCAGTGCCAGCCTCAAGCCTGGATAAAGGAGGAGGGCGACTCTGATGATCTTTGTTATGAAAGTGTCGTTAGACTGAAACTACTACTACTACTACTACTACTACTACTACTACTACTACTACTACTACTACTACTACTACTACTACTACTACTACTACTACTACTACTACTACTACTACTACTACTACTACTACTACTACTACTACTACTACTACTACTACTACTACTACTACTACTACTACTACTACTCCTGAGTCTGACGCTCGAAAAACCTTTAAAGACCCTTATATATCTATATATTGAACTTTTATATAAAACGGCAAATACCTACGCCGTTAGCCTACCTGTGGTTGTGCCAGTACCAAGCCTGGAGGGCAACGCTAATCATCTTTGTTATGACACAGCGTCGTTACAATATAGGAGCAGAACAAACAACTGGGGTACCGAACCAAAGAACTAAAATTACAGCTATATATATAGCATCTGAAAGAGACAACACAAAGGTGTCTAAATGCTAAATAATGCTATATAAAGTGGTTTCTATTAAGCGCCGCCGTGTCATAGTAACGAAGCTTCGGACACACACCACCAGAATGTAAAGCACAGGCGAAGTTTAACGGCATCCTAGGGGATGAAGAGCAGTTGATGCCAATAGGAAAAACAAGTTTGGTATCTCTTCTTTTCCATTTATTCAATAAGCAGCCTCTGTTGTTTAGCTACATCTTATCGCTACCATGACCGTTAACATCGACCGAATTTTGCATCCAGTGGGTAGTTGAAGCGTTTTTTGAACGAATGTTACAAATGTATAATGTACAGTAGAACCGTTTTAAAGGTGTCTAAAGAGAGCCGTTTATCAAATCAATCAATGAAATATTCGTGTAGTTCTTTAGATCAGTTGACACAACGCAATTGGTAACAATCATAGACAAGTAATTAAAATGATTAGAAAAATTTCAGCTAACACTAATTCGTTACACTGCTAATACAAAGTAGAATATAAAACCTTTTATATAAATTTGTTTATCATTCTTAATTGGGAGGGAAAAATTGTGAGCTGAGGGTGAAGAAGATAAGGAGTGGGTCGACTCTCTGGGAAGTATGGACAAGGGACATGTCGTGGATTTCAGACCATTGCTTTACATAGTCGGTCAGATGCAGATAGAATGCCGCACCTCTGTTGACGGTAGCGAATTCCATATCTGCCTCTGGCCCAGGGGACGAGGGTGGCTGCGTCCGATCTTTCACAGTCAGAATTATTATTATTATTACTGCTGCTGCTGCTGTTGCTCCTACTACTACTACTACTACTACTACTACTACTACTACTACTACTACTACTACTACTACTACTACTACTACTACTACTACTACTACTACTACTACTACTACTACTACTACTACTACTACTACTACTACCACTACTACTACTACTACTACTACTACTACTATTACTACTACTACTACTACTGCTGCTGCTGCTGCTGCTGCTGCTGCTACTGCTGCTGCTGCTGCTGCTGCTGCTGCTGCTACTACTACTACTACTACTACTGCTACTACTACTAATATTGTCATAATAGTATTGTTGCTGTTGTTGTTATTGTTTTTATCGTCATGGCTGTCATCATCGTTTGTTTTTATCACTATTGTGATTATTATTGCTGTTATTGCTGTTATTATTGTAAAAACTGTTAACGTCGACCTTCAGATCCTGCATATGAGAGCGACTTTTCAGTTAGTAATGATCACTGATTTCGATGGCTTATATATAGCAGAAGACAAGTCCGTTTTAAAGGTGTCTATTAGAGCTGAGCCAATAATAGCATTAAGTAATTATGGACGTCTTATACCTGTTCCAGATCGGGCAATCGACCTTTGACCTTAACAGCGCCACCTGGTCCGACGACTTTCCTCTGAGATAGGCAGTTTCTGTTTAACGACAGTTATGACAATCTGTGAAGAAAAAATGTTTAACGTTGTCCTCCGTCTTCATCCAGGCCTCCAACTGAAACCCCTCGATAATAAGGCAGTGATTGAAGTTACCGACCAAATGGGTCCAACAGTTTAGTGATATCTTGTTCATGTATTTAATTTATTTTAGAGGTTTTATATAGCACCCTTCAAGATTATCTACTCAGAAGCGCTCCCAGGCCAACCACGGTCAAACACAACAGTTTTAAGGCTAGAAAGAAACAAGGCAGGGTGACCTGTTGGTGTTAATCGCAGTGCTGAAGGGCGCCCATTCCAGGTCGCTGGGCCAGCGTCAGAGATTGAACGGTGCTGCCGGATCGCTGTCCGCGGACGAAGAACAAGGAGCTCCGCTTGCACAGTCTGAAAAAAGCGATTAAAAGGTGTCTAAACGCAGCCGTAGATTTGAGTGCTTAGCGAGAATTAGCGTTCATTTCCTTCTCTTTTTTCCCCCGACATTCCAATAAATCCCACGTGGCAGTACTTACAGGTTCCCCTGTTTATGGATGCTATGGTTTGCGTCGCCATCTCCTATTCAGCTGTCGAATAAAACAGTTTAACAATATTATTCTTCATCGATTTTGTCTTAGATATAACGGGTTTCAGTCTATCGAGCGACCTCGCAACAGGGTGGGGCAGTTCTCTGAAACCGGATCCGTGGAGAAAGTAAGAAGAGGAGGGCGACGCTAATCATACTTGTTATTGCAAAGTGTCTTTAAACCGCAACTAACCAATGTAATGAACTTTTGCAAAATGGTAAAATGTACGTATATTGTGTTGGGAAGCTATCAAACACACAGCTTCGCTTACACACCTTTAAAACGCTTTCGTATAACACTATATCAGAGCAATTTCTACCAAAGAATGGATATTTTATGGTCACCTAGGACAACTTTGCGTAATAAGATGTTGCTAAATACTCAAAACTATAGCTAATATGATGGTCCGACCAAACACCTTAAATCGGATGTTACCGAAGCTGGACTCCCAACTCGTCCACTGCTCGTAATCTGGCAGTGCCAGTCCCAAGCCTGTATGAAGGAGGAGGGTGACACTAATCTTCTATACAGTGTAGTTAAACAGTAACTAACTAGCCAACCAACCGCCATTTATGAGCTGTAATTTGCAAAAATTATTTATGTCGACGTCAACGGTCTTCATTCCTAACTGCTCGTCTCCTGCACCTCTCCCATATTTCCACGTCCATGTCTGAGCATCTTCATTGGCTACCTCTTCATGCCATACGTCGGCCCAACTCGGTTGCCTCCCTTCTCCCGCTCCGCTCCCATAATCGTCTTGCTCTGTTTGTTCTCCGTGTGAGAACGGCCATGGCCCAGTCCCGTGCCTTTGTGAGTATTGGCCCTTCATTATGGACAAACTCCCCCTCCCCTCAGTCAGTGTCACCCTGCTATCTGGTCATCCTGCCACATTTTCCACTGCCTTAAAACTTGTCATTAATCCCGAGAACTTTTGCATTGGGAGCGCCTATGATTGGCCGGTAGAGGCGCTTTACAAGTTTTGAGATACAATACAATAAAATATATAATCGTAATTCTCCTTCTCTGACTAAGCCACTATCGAACATGTGTGTAGCAGTGCCAGTTCCAACCTGGGAAAAGGTTGAGTTGACGCTAGTCATCTTTGTTACGATGCAGTGTCGTTAAACAACAATTAACCAATCGTATGCGAACGGTTAGAAGTTTGCAAATTTATTTTTGGCGACCGCCTTTGTTGCCATAAGATGTCGTTAAACACTGAACAACTACGCCATCGTATATTCCGCCATTTTCGTTTCCTTTTTTTCCAGAAATGAGAAACCTTGATTAAAGAGGACTCCAGTTATTTAAGTTATGAGATGGTTTCCTTAACAAGCGAATACCTACCTACCTGCTTAACTAAAATGTCGTAAAATGTTCAAACTTACGACGACGTTTAGACACCTTTAAATTACTCCACTCAAAACTATATACTGGTAATTTTCGTTCAATTGATTATCGTGTACATAGTCCGATATTTTAACTACGGTCGACGTTAACGGCCCCAGCAGCCATAAAACGTTGTTAATTAAACAATGGACAATGCTTATTAATTCGGTAAGTAAGTAAGTAAGGATTCTTTTAATAATGTAAGTCAAATATATTTAGAGGTGTCCAATTGGTACTGAAATTTTGTTTCGTTCGCGACACCTTACACACATTTTATTTTATTCCTCGATTTGCCCGTGTGTGGAAAGACCCTGCCGGAAAATTGGGCAATTCATCACCACATAGTTAGTGTAGGGTCAACGGCCTCTGGCTGCCGTAAAATGTCGCTACACGTTGATCGCTGTGACTCAAAGTAGAAATTAAATTGAGTGAGTGGCGCATCCGGCGTGTCAACTCTGGCTACCAACGGCTCTTTTTATAATCAAAATTTCTCGGTATTGTGCTTTTTTGGCGAGATTACGTTCAATCAATCAATTAATCAATTTCGTTTAATCAAAGCATCAAGCTGACAACAACGCAACTTGTTACACTGAAATAATTAGTAGGATATATCTAGAAATCTAGGGTTAGACTATTGGTGAATGCTTAAGCTATGGTTTGATTCTTATTATTAGTAAAGTCTATAGTTTATTATTGAAAGGTTATTCGGTCAGTACAAATCCTTAAACAGTACTCGAGGGATAAAATTTCGATCATCTTTTTCAGGGAGTAAGAAATCATGGGGTCTTCGGCGAAGTTCGTATCGTCCTGGACCTCGATGCGGGGGGAAAGGTTTGTGTAAAACACGGTTTTCATTAGATTTTACAGATGTAAACAGACGTTCGTCTGCCTTCTCAGCCAAATCAGCAGGTGTCGGTGTGTCAGAATTTAAGAAAGCTCTCCGTTTCATTTTTCCTAGCAATTTCTCGATTCTGTTTCTTTCTTCAGCGTTAGTATATCCCCACCAAGCAGATGAGGCATACATGAGTTTTGCTAGGGTAGTCATTTGAGCGACTTGTTGCAAAGCCTTAAGAAAAAGACCATGGGATCGGAGGACGCCAAGTGCATACATTGAGGAAGAACATGCAGATAAAACGGTATCTACATGAGAGGACATCCGGAGGTCTGATCGTAGAATTACTCCCAAGACTCGCATAGAGTCTACCCGTTCTGCTTCTGGAATGATTGCTGGCATATTTAGGCCTTTCAGGCCTCTCCTAGTGATTAACATCTCTCGGGTTTTTGCTGGATTTAGTCGTAAGTTCGACCATTAATGCCAAACATGCTCCTGTCTCTGCCTGTATGCCAGTAGGTCACTTATCACATTGGTGTAAAGGTCAAGTAAATTCGTCTCAGAGAGTGCATCAAGTCCGACGCACGTTTCGAGAGACGAATTTCTCCCTTGAGCGCTTGATGGCCCGAGACTTCCACCCCTCACTAAATGGCGTGTATGGATTGAGTGTGAAGAGGAGGCAGGGTCAGCTCCACCTTTGGTGACGACTGGATCGATTATCCCACCAGAGAATAAATAGCCTCACGTACATGTCTTGTCACGGGCTGAGACCAAATTGCGAGAGGATTTCCAGAAATCGCAACGAGTCAGTGTCAGAGGCATCTTCCAGGTGGATATTGAAATCCCAGTGTAATCAATTGACTAAATATTGCAGGTGATAAGACCCAGAAGGACAGATGAAAACTCGTGGAAACACTTCCAGGTAGGGGTGTAGAGCTCGGTTGGTAAATAGATAACATCAAGTTATATGCAACAGGTTCAAAGCAACTCCGCAACTGCCCATGCCCTGGTAGTGCCAATCCTAAGCCTGAGTGAAGGAGGAGGGTGACGCTAATCATCTTTGTTGTGACACATCGTCGTTAAGCAGCAACTAATCAAACAAGAATCTGTCATTGAATTTTGACACAAGAATTATGTCACAAGTATAATGTCATACCGTCGGTGAGAACTTTGTAAAAATTACACACCTCTGTTGTGTAAGACATTCGCCTTATAAGTAATTGCGGAAGCGTATATCTGTATTATTATAAAGGAAGGGTAATGCTAGAGGAACGATGAGAACTGCTAAAACTAACAGAAGAACTGTATTAAGCCAAACTACTTTATGTCGACGTCAACGGCCTTTGTTGTCATAAGATGTCGTTAAACTCTAGATCAATCCGAACATACGTAATTATTTAAACTAAGATCGGGAGCCAAATAACTTCGTTAAACAATGAAAACTGCTTTTACTAATGTTCTGTCATTGAGCAGTGAATACTATTACGACAACAGCAACAAAAAACAACAACGATAACAATATGAGCAGCTGCTACTACTATTACTTCAACCTCTACATCTGCTAGCACTGTTACTCCCACTCCTAACACTTATGCTACTAACGTTACAACTAACTACTACTACTTGGACTTGGACTTCTTTTGGACTTCCCCTCTGATTTGATGCACTGCGCTTGACCTTCGAGTGGCGCATTAGAATTTGAAGATTACGATTACGATCACTGCTACTACTAGCAGTAGTATGGTTGCAGCAGTTACCGTACAGAACTACTACTACTACTACTACTACTACTACTACTACTGCTGCTGCTGCTGCTGCTACAACTACTACTACTACTACTACTACTACTGCTACTGCTACTGCTACTACTACTACTACTACTACTACTACTACTACTACTACTACTACTACTACTACTACTACTACTACTACTACTACTACTACTACTACTACTACTACTACTACTACGACTACGACTACGACTACGACTGTGAAAACGTCACTGGCGGCCACAAAGGTGTCGTCAAACGCGAATTGAGATAAGACACCTTTTAAATGATGTCATCTTGTACTATATATTAGCCGCATGCTGAAGGCGCCATAACTATAGCGCAAATAATACCTACGTCAAATAAACAACGATTGAGATTCAGAAACTTAATTTCGTATCCTGGCAGTGCCCGTCGGAAACCTGGAGAAAGGAGGAGGGTGACGCTAATCATCTTTGTTATGACACAGCGTCGTTAAGCACCAACTAACCAATTACTTGTCGTGGACGAACTTGCGATTGGATGAATGGATCCAGAGCTTACGACATCCTTGACAACACAGGCCGTTGACATCGACAGAAATTATTCTGACTTAATATATCTTCTTTTATAATTTCTTTTTATTCAGGTTATCTGTAATTTCGATTACAGAAGAGTTTCCGATACGATATAAGTGAATGACGGGATACCGATTTAGAGAATGAACGAAAATTACAACTATATAGCGTTTGGAAAAGGTAACAAAAAGGTGTCTAAATGCTAAATAAATGCTAGATAAAGGAGGAGGGAGATGTTGATTAGATTTGATAAGACACAGTGTCGTTAAGTAGCAACTAACCAACCAAAACGTCAAATGCTGTCAACAGCCCTTGATGTCATAAGACGACGTTAAACTTTGGAAAAATAAACAAATAAAACGCGAACGGCATTGTTATGTCCTACAAAGTTCGTGAAGAGCGACTAAATCTCCTCCAAAAGATCTCATTTAAAATGGACAGATCTATCTAAGTCAACCTGGAAAGCATCAACAGGAACACAGGAACCTTCAATACTTATCCCAACTGCGTTTCCGACGACGACATTTTATCAACCTTGTAGTTGGGGAGGAGGGCTTAATCAAATTACAAAACAACCTGGCTGAATAGGTTCTCCGTCAGTTTTCATTCGTGTGCAGGCAATGTCGACGACGCAATTCAACTATATAACTATATCGCCCTCTGCATACTACTTGTACTTAATGCCACGTAGGAACGAAATTTATCTTGCTATATTCTATCACACTCACCGTTCGCCTTAAAATAAAACCCTAATTTGGAATTTGCTGTCCTCCGACTATTGAACCCTTGTATAGCTTTCGCTTATTACAGCGAAGTATATAACCGTTTCAAAGGTGTATTTTAACTGAAAAAACAATTGAAGTAATTAAGTAGTAGTTGGAGGATTTTTTACATGTACATTTAAGGGATGTGCTCTTTTTGAAATTAGTTGCGAAGGCTTTCACAAATTACAGGTGTTTTGTATTGCATTGTGGTTTAAGAATGATAACAAAAATAGCGCGGCTGAATGGTTGACAATAATAATTGTTTATCTATGACTATCGTTGTCTCAGCGCCGGCCTTAGGATATTTCGGGCCCCGTGCAGAGTACATTGTACGGGCCCCCATGACACAAGTCAAATTGTTTTTCATTGCTAATCATTTATTAATCTTCCGATAAAAAAATAAATGACATGAACATGGAATGATGGATTTGTTGTTAGCAGCAAATTTTGACAAACATACTTAATTTACGCATACATATAATTATAGGCTAGGCCTACATGTGTGTTTGTGTGTGAGTGTAAAATAAATAAACCATAAAAATAAAATCCTTGAAACGTAAAAGAAAAAAGCAGTAAAAAGCAATAAATGAAAGTACCGCATATAAGCCTACTCTTCCGATAAAATTGAGCGCCTCTGATTAGGTTGTACTGCGAGAGGCGCTTTATAAATGCATAAATACAATACAATACAATACTCGCGTAGCCTACAAGTCCACGTTGCGTATAAGTTTACCAATAAATTTTCGACCTTGGAAATGGAAAAGTGTACGACTCTCGAATAAGTCTATTCGTTCTTTTATATAGTGACGGTCATGGGCGTGCACAGGCTTTTTTGGGAGGGGAAAAAATTTAGAAGGGCAAAATATTTTAGGGGTGGGGCAAAATGACGTTTTTGCATAGAAAAAATTTGCATAGAAAAAATTTAAAAATAAATAATGATCAAGGACTTTACCTAAATAATTGTTTCTTCGCATTGAAAATCGTGTTGGGACTGTTGAAATAATAATCAAAAGATTTTATTTTTGTCAAATATCTGTAAAATCTCTACCTCCGGACGCCCATGCAGACCGTAAATCTGGAAATTTCATAGCTGTTTTAACCACCAACTAAACGTGACAGAAATTATCTGCCAGAATCGCGAACATGTGCTTCGCGCATTTTTGTGTCATCCACGAAATTATCCGTCACTAATCAAACAGCTTCTTTTATATAACCATTAAAATTATAACAAATTATTTATGTAATTTTTAACGAGGCTAAGGGCATAAGAAAAAACTTTTCACTCCCGGAGTACTTACTGTAATCGCCAGTTCATTTATTTGCTCTCAATTTAAAATCATATCGGAAGTTCTCATCACCAGAATTCTGGGATAGGCCTATAGAGGAAGTTAACATAATATAGCGCTAATTCATTTGGAAACTAACTAAACTGCTGGTACCATTGATTTTTATTTTCTTGAATAAGATTTAATCGAAACCGTAATATTATTATTAGGTGTCATTTCGTGTTAATTTTCTGGGACATTTTCTGGCCCCCCAAACTTGCGGGCCCGTGCGACCGAACGGTTCGCACGCCCCTTAGGCCGGCACTGCTTGTCTCATTGCAAGTAATGACGGTGATGTGGTTTAAATCGTTCTTTTCGCCCACCGCGTACTATGATTTCCTTGTACTTGTTGCCATGTAAGAACGATGCTTAACGATATTGCTTGGACAACCACTTAACCCAGAACAGCCACCATCGCAAAGGGTTTGAAGATTATAATTATAACTGTAGTTAGTAACTTCTGTTGCGCCCTGTGTCTAATGCACAAAGCATCAACCGATGGCACACCAGAGCAAGCCGTAATCAGGTCAATGTCCAGAAGTTCAGTACGTAAGACAGAGAGACAGCCTATGGTGGATAAGCAATTTGAAAGAGGTAAGTTTTAAGTTGAAAACGAAATAACACAAGCGACTGAGCAGAGCGCACAGGCACTGTGAGAGAGTTCCAAAAAACAGGTGCAGCCACCAGGTTCACAAAGAGCAGTTCTGGATATTCAGATGACCTTGTTGAATAATGATAATTCTGAACAATAAGAACTGATTTAAAGTATTGTGGTTGGCCAGAGTTCGCAGTTTTATAAACTACTTGCATCAATTTAAAACTAATTCTTTGCTGAACAGGAAGACAATGCAAAGATTTAACCCTTTAAAGGGCAGAAGCGCCCCGCACACTTACGCCAAATGTAAATACACATTCAGCACAAGGAAAGTGACCAAAAAAAGGTCCACTCAACCTCGCGAGATTGCGCGTTTTTAAAAATGAGATGCAGGACGTGATGGGCGCCTTGCATGGCTGCCGAATACAGTTAAATTCGACTCCTGTAATAACTTGTGATCATCCGTTTATACTGATTTGTAATCATACTGCGTAATTGTCAGTTTGAAAATATTAAACGAAATTATTATTATCATTTTGCGCTTCAAATCTCGAATTACTTTATGTGAAGTAATTTGGATTCGATTCTCAATTTACTTTGAGAATTTGACAATATTTTCTATTATAATTTTTCTTTTATTAAGGGTTATCTTTAATTTGGAGTACATACGAACTTCCATTACAATATTGCTACAAGGCCCTTGCGCGAGGTGTCGATTAAACGAACTTACAAATATATAGTAGATTGAAGAACCGATTTAAAGGTGTCTAATTCCTGAGTTAAGAAGGCGGGCGACGCCAATCATCTTTCTTATGACACAATATGGTTAAGAAACAATTAACCAACCAATTATTAATTGCCAAAGATATTTCTTATATTTTCACTGAAAATGACAAAACTAAGAATAGAGAGAGATAAAACAACGACTTTTGCTGATTAACCAATTATTATGTTTTTGTTCTCGTTATGCGTCATTGTGACGAAATTAGACAATTTCGGCAAACCTTTAAGCAAGTGGCGGCGCCAGACAAATTTTGTAACCAGGGCACAGCCAGGGCAGTCATACAAGTAACCAGTGCAGAGGTGATTTATGCCCCGAACAAATTCTGGGCAGGGCAAAAATTCTGGCGGGGCAACGACCAGGGCAAAGGTTCTTTGCCAGGGCATTTGCCCTGGTTCGCCCTGGTGTAGCGCCACCTCTGCTTTAAGCAAGTTGAAATGATTATATAAGCATTATTATCATTCATCACAATTACTTGACTGGGTCAATCTTTATAAGATAAAATCCAGTCTTCGATGTTACTGAAAAGTTACTAATTACAATCACCAGGTGATTGCATTTCCTTGTTTCTAGTTTGTCAATGGATATCGTATGATTTTCATAGGCATAGTTCATTTTTTCACATGATCTTTTATTTTTTCTTCACACTGATTTTATGATAGTTAAGACATATTTTGAATTGGAATTAAGACAATGCGACACTGTTACACACTTATCACGCAGTGACAATGGTGATGAAAACTAGTATAAGTGAAGATGAGACAGATCCTTCCACCAGTTGATTGCTGCGAAACTGAGTGTGAACATATACAAACATTATCTGGCAAGAGTAGAGACTGCGGATGTTAGATGTTTCTAAAAACTCGTCAATGCGGCTAATATTGGACACACAACTCCGCCACTGCTTGTACTCTGAAAGTGCCAGTCGCAAGCCTAAAGCAAGGAGGAGGGCGGCACTAATCTTTGTTATGAAACCCTGTCGTTAAACAGCAACTAACCAATATTAGACACCTTTATATCCTTCGCTTCTTTACTATATATGCGTACTTGTGATTTTGTGTCAGCTAATACGTTTTCTTTAGGGTCAAGGCTTGAATACGGTCGACGTTAACGACTTTGGCAGCCATCAAACGCTGCTAAACAATGGACAATGCTTATTGTGTTAAAGAAAGAAAATAATAAAACATTAACGGAAGATATCGCTAATCTCTGAAAATTGCGGCTAATTTTCTTTCGTTAGACACGTCAGATAGTTTGTTTCTGACCCATATAATTATAATCTTAATATGCTACTGCTGTAAGATCATTGGTAGATATTTACCTAAACGTACGTTTCAACAGCCGATCGATAGCCACCGTTTCCACGCCACGCGTCGTTTTCTGTTTGCCCTTGAGCCCGACGCTGTCTTTGTAAAGCTGGACACATCAAAGGCCTAAAACAGTCTCCACCAAGACTTCATGTTAACCTCCATCAGCGACTTATTGCCTGAGCTCATGCTATCTGGCTTACGCGGAGACGCCTATTAGGAGCACCGCTCTCCACATAACTGGCCATTCAGACCGCCCTAAAGACCCGGGTGAAGGAGCTGGACAGGGCTTTAAGCAGATTATGCTTAACAACGCCCCAAGACGCTCTGCTAATTCTAAGATGCTAAGATGCTCTATAGGCACTCCCAAACTACTACACACTCGGCTATACGCCATGTGCGAATCACCTTCGCTTGACAGACTATGACCGCATCCTGCGCAAAAGGTCAAGAAGACATTCTCAACATCAGCTTCACCTAACCTCAATGACTGCAGACCACTCTCCTCATCGATTTTGGCGGTCTGGGCATACGAAGGGTGTCGTTGCTGGCACTTCCCGCCTTCATTGGCATCGGCCGCGGGCACCATCGCTCTCCAGTCCAGCGTCCCGGGTGGGACAGCAGCTCAGAAACAAAGATGGAGACAGACAGACAGGCAGACAGACAGACAGACAGACAGACAGACAGACAGACGCACACACAGACAGAAGCACAGTTATATTGTATTGTAAGAAGAGATGAAGTAGCGCTGAGGCAGCCATGGGTATGAAGTGTTAGCGACTTCATTTTCTCAGCCTCGGCATATGAGGGCGGGTGGCGAATCCTCTCCCTCGCCGTCTCGTCTTCCCACCGACGGGGTAAGTCAATGTACTCATTATAGCTGAGCTGGTTAGAGGGCGCAAGTGGAGAAGAAATATGGAAAAAAATTTCTGCCCTGGTGGGAATTGCACATCTGACCTCTCGATTTACATTCCAGCACGGTAAATGCTACACTATCGAGCAACCCCGTTACAGTTGTATTTTACTGCATTGTATGGTAAACTCCAGTTATATTGCATTGTGCACCTTGTTCTTCACGTGTATGAGTAATTATTGTGTTTTATTATAGTGTGCTGTATTGATTTGAATTGCATTGTGGTGTTGTGAAGTGTATTATATTGATTTATTGTATTGTATTGTATTTTATTGTAAAAATGCGTTGTATTTATTGTATTGTATAATATTGCATTGTATATAAGAATTTGTATGACGTAATGCGTTGAAAAATTTCACGAACACTTCAGCTGTTTCACAGAAACTCTCCCGATTTTATTAATCTATTTAAAAAATTTGAAATCCTCTTGTGTTATTCTAACACTTATTGACTATACTTCACTGATATTTTCGTTAATGAAAACTAAAATTAGAAGTAAAAATAAATGATTTCGTTAACGAAAACTAGAAGTAAAAGTAGGAATTATTTCAGCAGAAAGAACGAAATTAGGAATTGAATTAGGAATTATTTGCCGAACTAAAATTATGAACGAAATTAGGAATTATTTTCAGAAGTAAAATCATTTTACTTCTTGTAGTGCTTAAGTTGAGACGAAGGCGAGTACCGGTAAAATTGCACGCGCTCCAAACAAAATCCATTGGAAAACTTCGGTTGAGATTGTTATATTTTAACTTTATATGTTTTATTATCAACGCAATATCCAATCTTTAGTTTACTGACAAGCTCCATTGTTTTAAGTCCGCCATTCGCACACTCAAGCTGGTTCCATGTCCTTATACTGGTTCTCTACTATATTACATCCCCCTTCTTTAATTGCTAACTTCTACATTGACTGTATATTGGACTTCTATAGTGTCTGTATCTAGGTCAGAGTTCTTATACATATACAGTCCGTCAGAACATCGATCCAGTTCATTCTGGGCTAAATCGTCTTGGTGGCTTCCTATTCGGGCGCTGTGGATAACGTCGCGTCTGAACATTACTATGTCCTTCTCGAGTTGGCAGTGTCGTGCAAGGCTATGTGAC
Organism: Allolobophora icterica; assembly: GCA_963556255.1. NCBI lineage: Eukaryota > Metazoa > Annelida > Clitellata > Crassiclitellata > Lumbricidae > Allolobophora > Allolobophora icterica. The sequence continues at coordinate 3,489,875 of OY744608.1, read as the reverse complement.
AGTTTGTGTTGGCGTTGCTACACTCGGTGTTGGTGTGCTAATTGGGATGTAATCCTCTGCGTCTTCATCTTCATCTTCCCTCACCACACTTCCTTGAGCGACATTCTCCAGCTTCTTGAAAAATGTTGAGTTTCTTGTCACGGAGTATCCTTGTCTTTCAGCTGTGATCATCGTGCCTTTAATTTTTGTTATGGTCAACGGAATACTGTCATAGCAGCCAGATATCTTATTTCCTCCACGTTTTTTCACTAGAACAGTATCTCCGATTCTTAGCTCCTTTTTGGTGTGGTTTCGTCCTTATTCTGTCTAGCCAGACGGAAGTTAAATATTTCAAATTCAACGTTCTTCTTTGGACTGAAATGTTCATCAAGTGCGCGTTTGGTCAAAGTATAGACATTGTTCTCACCGGAATCGGAATCGTCGGAAGGCGTTTCAACGACCAAACCATCGAAGATCTCGTACACAGCTTCGCCTGCCAAATGTAGGAGGAGTGCACGTTTGCGTTTGTCATCAGTAATGTTGAGAGCCGTCATTAGGTTCTCGAATCGGTCCGTCCATTTCTTCCAGCGAAGTGCGGTTGACGCGGGGTCGACTTCGGGTTGAAACGGAGCGAAATGGGGTATTGGCCCAAATTCAGTCATGCTGATAGTTCGTTGTAAGTTTATTACCTGATTTACCTCGTCGCCAAATGTTATATTTAACTTTATATGTTTTATTATCAACGCAATATCCAATCTTTAGTTTACTTACAAGCTCCATTGTTTTAAGTCCGCCATTCGCACACTCCAGCTGGTTCCATGTCCCCATACTGGTTCTCTACTATATTACAGAGATGAAGACGCTGCGCATACCATTTCTATTATTTTTGTTCTTCATTCTCTAATAATTGTCCCCACTTAATTGTGTACCAACGACCTCAGTTTCATACGCCATTTTATTTCGGGTTTGATCGTTAAATTGTAAAATTGCGAGTTAATCGAGAATGATGACCGGAAGGAAGCGAGATAGCCCGATTTTGGGTTTATCATTTCAACGAAACTACATGTGCAGGCAGATCTACATGCCAATTACTAAACGGGGAAAATGATGGAATTTGTGGAACAGCAATAGCTGGAGAAATACAAGCAATATAAGTCTTAGAAGGGGGATAGATGAATGGTAACACGCTGGCACACGACTCAAAATTCAAATTACCAGCCTTGTTAGACTAACGCTTCACCCCTTGTTTTACTCCAAACAGTTTTTTCTTTCTCGTGACAGGTTTGGTGTGCTTCTCTCTGCAAGCGTTGCATAGGTACTTTTACAGCATGGAAATTAATAATTATTTGGAAAACTAAAATAAGAAGTAAAATTATTTGAGAACTAAAATAGGAATGAGAAGTAAAATTATTTGTGAAGTAAAATTAGAATTAGAAGTAAAATTCAAGAGCTCAGAACTGAATTAGAACTGAATTAGGAATTATTTTTAGAAGTAAAATATCACTGCTATACTTCTGCATTTGTTTCTCTTCTCCAATCAACGTTTGCTACTCGGACTTGCGCCTCCACTTGGCATATCTAGACAACCCTCTGACTTGACGCAGCGCTAAAAAATTTATTTGTTCTCTACGCTTAGTTTTTAAGTAATTCTTTAGAAATTTTGCGATTCTTGCCCACCAACAATTATTGAACATAAATGGTTATCTGATAAATATAGCGTCGGAGGAACTGTTTCTAAGGTGTCCAACCAGAATTTTACTTAAACGCAGAATTTTACTACTATGCATTACCTATTGACTAAAACATCTACCGCAAGATTAAAATCTGTGTTGACACCTGTAAAACGTATTTATCAATCAATCAATCAATCAATCAATCAATCAATCAATCAATCAACCAATCAACTAAGCATTCATATAGCGCCCTATCAAGACAACTATTCAGAGGCGCTCCCAGTCCGACTTCAGCGAAAGAGAACAACGTTTCTTAATTTTATCTCTTTTGTATGAGACTCGTCTGGCTATTGAGTTATTAGTGTGGCCTCTTTGTCTATTTTTCGTTAAAATGTGTGTATTAGTTACGAGGTGATTTTAAAATAGGCATGGGCTTCCGGGGGCGGGGAGGGCATTTGCCCCCGGATTTTGCAAATACTTAAACAAATTAAAATCTTTTGATTATTATAATTATTACAACAGTCCCAACACGACTTTCAATGCTAAAAACAATTATTCAGGTAAGCCCTTGACCATTATATATTGCTAAAGTTGTCACAAGTTCTGTGTTCATAAATATGCAAAAACATCATTGTGCTCCCCTTAAAAAATGTTGCCCTCAAGAAAATTTTTGCCCTCCCTACAAAAAGTCCGGTGGACGCTCATGAACCTAGGTTTGTGTTTAGTACAGAATACCCTATGACTGGTAGAGTTTTGAGGTATTCGGAACAACATGAGTTTTTTTTACCTGTGTTAAGTACATTTAGAGTTGCTCCAATCGGTCTCCCCTTTCATTAGTGTTGGTACATCCCCACGCCGCATTATGTTCGTTAAGGTCACTGATTTAGAAACACTTTGCGCTCTCCAATCCTGTTGCACACAACACATCAAAAGGTCAGACTCGAATTCGGTATCTAAGCTATTATTACCTTACAATGTTTCCGTTTGGTTAGAGCTCACCTTAGTCCTTAGACACCTTTTAAAACATGTCAACCGATGCTATATAATGATAGGACACGTTAGGCGATTAATTAAACATCTGAAAATATTTAATGCAGACTGAAATAAACAAACCCGAACTATACCAAACACATTCTGGTATACGTAACGTCTGCTAAGCTGACCAACATAGTTTAAATAAATTGTAGTGATCGAGGTACAAGTTTTCGTCCATTGAAATTCGATTAGAAATTATTTTAAATCTAGGAGTTTTAAACTGTACAACATTAAAAAGTAGAACAAACCAATTACAGAAAATAATCGACAGACGGCGAGAGAATATTGTCAGAAAGTCAAGTAAAAATGCCAAAATTCACTGAAACATTACAAAGACATTTAAAAAACAATAACATTGTCAACGGTCTTTATATGCAATTCTACTGTTATGCTTTTCGGAAAATAAAGAATTCATCTTTGTTATTATACAGTTTCGTTAGACTTGCTGACCAACCGATCAATTGTTAAAATATAGCTGTATTGTGCCAGAGGAAAGGCGAAATCTGTTCAAAATAATTACACACCTCTTTTAAGTGCAACTTTTGCCCTATAATTAAACGTAGAAGCGTACAATTTTATTTATTTTCCGCTGCTGCTGTTATCATTATGAAGAAATGTGATCGCAATGTAGTGTAATGTAAATCTTCGAAATATCTCAATGCCACAGAAATGACACGTCAGGGAAACCAAGTTAAACGTCGGCACTTTATCAACTCAAGTCCGTAATAACCAGGATGTTTGGTCGTTTAGGTGCCAGGCCAGAATCCAGAGAGGTCAAGCCGAGAATATAAGATGGCACTATATATGGTGAAAAATCGATGGTGGAAGTCTTGGGGTGCCGCCTGAGTAGAACCAGGTTTAAAAAAACTTATAGCTATATCAAATGAAGTCCGCAATAACCAGGTTGTTTTGTCCGATCCGGTGCCAGGTCAGAAGTGACAAGTCCCTGCGTCGTTCTGCCCTAGGCAAGGGCACAATGGGCGACGCGTCTTCCCGCCATCACATGTCTCTCGCTCCATTTACGCGTGTAGGACTTTCGACCAAATTCGTATAACTGTCACATATAAAGACACAGCGGGGTCTCGCCCCCAAATATTTAATTGATGTAATTCACCGGCCTCTTTCTGTCTCTTCGCATCGTCCACTTCGCTCCTCAAACAGATTTGAACTTGCAGTTCCTCATACTAGAACAGCTATGGCGAAGTCCCGATCTTTTGCCTCAATTGGTCCCTCTCTCTGGAATACGCTGTCTCCTTCTACTCGCTCTCAAATTTTAATAAGTAACCCCTCATCTTCTTTTGCTTTCCTCAAGACTTATTTCTTTTCTCTTGGCCTTGCGCACTGGGAGCGCCTCTGAACGGTTCACCCTACTAGAGGCGCTTTATAAATGTTTAAATACAATACAATACAATAAATTCTACGGAATCAGTTCTCTTCATTGGTCGTTCTTGAAGAAAGCAATTGAATAATGTTATTCTCCTTCAGTAGTGGTGTAGTTTAGTCTGTCATTAGAGTACGCGATAAAATACATTGCATTAATAGGTAGGCCTAACCAATAGACATACAGGATCAGTCAGGAAGTCGATAGCAAGTCAGTAAGCCAGTCGACAAGTCTAATCGACTTAGTCAGTTGATAAGCCAGCGACTAAGTCGATTAAGTTGCTGAGTCAGTCGCTAACTCATTTAGTCAGTCGATAATTCCTTAACTACTCTGGGGACTCGTGTATAGTCGACTTTGATTTTGTCTGTCCTCTCATGGAGATCTCGCTACATGTTGGGCCCGTTACTTGAAACCGGATCCGTTGAGAAAGTGAAAAGAGGATGGTGATGCTATTCATCCTCTTCAAATATCAAAACAAAATTAATTTGCTAATGAAACTTTTCAATTGAATGAAAAAATTGGCACAGTATCGTTAATTTGCAAATAACCAACGTTACGTACCATTGCAAAATCAAAATGATGTGCGCAAATTGTGTCGGGAAGCACTCAAACCTACGTGGTCATTTAGACACCTTTAAAACGTTTCTCTCCGACACTATATAGGTGCATGTCGTGGTCTACGCGGGTGCATGCATCAAGGGAAGAAAACCGACGCGTCAACAAGCTTGTTTACAACGCACGGAAAATTCTGCAGCAAGCTGTCAACATTAATTCGGTGCATGCAACAAGGATATACGTGTTCAGTAGGACTTTCCAGGGAAAAGTACAGTGACGTCACAGAACGTTCTGGAATCCGGGAGAACTCTATATAAGATAGACCTGATGTACATTGAGGGCCTTTTGACGAAGATTTGTAAACGTTGAAACATTGATCGTATAACGTTCAATCGAGACCAGCCAACCTGTGTGCTGTCTACGATTGTGATATTTGATAGACGAGTTGACTTACTCTACACTTAATCGACTTTATTTTTAAATAAAGATCTTTTAATAGTTCCTTCGTTGGTTCGTCGTTGCGATCGAAGGAGTCGACCGCGACATTATTGGTGGCAGCGGTGGGATCATCGGTGTTGGATCCGGTGAAGAAGACGCGAGCCGGCGGAGGAAGGAGTCAACCCGGAGGATCAAGAGACGGTCTGTTCCAGACAGCGAGCGGATCGAGACGCCTTTCTACCGTGGGAGACGGGTGAATCGGCATACGACAGTCGGACGGACGAAGTGCGTCGTTCGGCTGAGACAGCAGAAGACAGCAGTCAACATACGGGTAAGATCCTAGGTGTTGTCGTGGCTGAGAAGGAGAAAAGAGAGTGGAGTTGCAGCCGAGTGGGAGGCAGCCATTATTTCTCTTTCAATATCTGCTGATTATTTCTTTGAAATTTGATCCATTGTTGTGATCGAGGCCAGACTTGCGTGAGCTTGTATAGTTTTTGCGTACTTGGCGAGTGTACTTCTTTGGATACTGCATAGTTGCACTTTGGGTTGTGGAATTTTCCTTTTGTATGGCGGGTTTGCCGCGTGGTGTCTGTTTTTTTTTGTTGATTGTTGTTGACTGACTGTTTGTAAAAATGGAAGCGTTGACAACAGAGATGCAAGCGAATATTCGCAAAATGTCGTCTGAGCGCCTTAGGGTGTATCTTATGAAGGCAGGAAGGGACGATGATGATGTTATGTCATGGGATCGAAATCAATTAATGGAAGAATGGGCCATGGAGATTGGAAAAGAGGAAGAGGAATTTAAGGGTAGTCCAATATCTCCAACAGGAGTGGATTACGAGCTGCAGAAGCGCCGTCTGGAGTTCGAAATCCGTAAATATGAAGAACAAAGGGAGGAACGGAAGGAGAAGGAAGAAAGAGAAAGGGAGGAACGGAAGGAGAAGGAAGAAAGGGAGGAAAAGAGGAGAGAGGAAGAAAAGAAAGAACAAAGGGAGAAGGAAGAAAGAGAAAGGGAGGAACGGAAGGAGAAGGAAGAAGGGGAGGAAAAGAGGAGAGAGGAAGAAAAGAAAGAACAAAGGGAGAAGGAAGAAAGAGAAAGGGAGGAACGGAAGGAGAAGGAAGAGAGAGAAAGGGAGGAACGGAAGGAGAAGGAAGAAAGAGAAAGGGAGGAACGGAGGGAGAAGGAAGAAAGGGAGGAAAAGAGGAGAGAGGAAGAAAAGAAGGAACGGAAAGAGAAAGAAGAAAGAGAAAAGAAGGAACGGAAAGAGAAAGAAGAAAGGGAGAGGAAGGAAAAGCAGGAAGAACGAAATGTTAGAGATTCTTTAGCAAGTCGTACTAAGCGTTATAGTGATGCCCTTAAGAATATTCTTTGGAAATTTCCTTCCGACCCTATAGAAATTCCAGGTTTCTTTGATCACTTGGATGGTTTGTTTAATGTGTATGAGGTGGATGAAGATGTTAGAGCAAAATTATTGCTAGCCATTTTAAGTGAAAGAGCTAAGGCATTAACCATGCGCCTTACTGAGGCACAGCTCCATGACTGCAAATTCCTGAAGGAGTTTTTGCTAAGGGAGTTTAAGATAAGCCCTTCAAATCTTAGAGCCCGATTTTGGTCGTTGCACAAAGCATCGGACGAATCATTTACGATCTATTCATCCAAATTGCGTGTGGCTCTTATGTATTATTTGAAAAGTAGAAAGATAACTGATGAGTTTGATAAACTTGTAAGTTTATTGGTTGCGGATCGGCTTAAGGAGTCCTTGTCGAAGGCTTGTTTAGATTATATCTTGGCCCAAGAAAAAGAGGAGTGGTTGAGCTGTGAAGACATAGCTAATGCGGCTGACATTTATGTAGCGTCGCATGATGGTGGGAATGACTTAGTATGCCGTAGTCATCCGACACCGAAGTATAACAATTGGACGAGAGGTCAACCACAGGTTCAAGTCAATAACCAGACAGCTCAACCCAAGTCTCCCAAACCGGAATTAAGGGGTGAAGCCAAGATAGGTGCGAGGGTGTCTCAGGAGGAGGCCAAGGTAAAGGGTCTCTGTTTCCTATGTCATCAGAAGGGTCATAGGGCAAGGGAGTGCCAGACCAAACCAAGTTCTAAAAAGGTGAGTACTTGTATATTTGGGAACCCAACTGAAGAAGTGATCGACTTAGTTGTTGAGAAGGTCAACGTGTTGCATGAGATACCTGAACAGGTAAAGCAAGGGAATTTATTGGATAATTCTAAACCAATAGGGTTGGAAACTGCTGTAAGGGTATACGAGAATAGTATTGATGGATTACACGAGAGGTCGTATATCAATGTACAGATTGAAGATCTCCCTTCTCAGCCAGCATTATCTGATTCAGGAGCAGAAATTTGTTGTATTGATAAGAAATTAATTGAGTCACTAAACTTACCCGTGATTAAACGGATTAATATAATTGGTTTTCAGGGAGAAGGATGTAAGGCAGATGTAGTATACCTACAAATGAAATTAGCTAATTCAATGGAAGGAACGACAAACATTGCGCCATCTTTGTGCGTCATGTTCGCTGCAGTCCCTGAACTAAATGAACGGGTTATTTTGACACCCCATGTTGTGGACCTATTAAGGGATAGTTCGCAATATGTAGTGATGGTAGCTGGCGTAGATCGATGTGTACAAATAAATAAAAGGGCAGAAGAAGATAACTTAGGAGTTAATATCGAGAAAAGTAACAGCAACGAATCCTTGCCGTCAGAAGTGAATGAATATTCTCAGGAGCAACTAGTTGATGATTCAGATAATTTTCTTGATGTTGAGTCAACAGAGTTCAAGTCTGATGAGGGAGTAGCGAATAATGATACTTTATTGCGTGAGCAACAGAATTGTCACAGTCTTATATCTTGCTGGCAACAAGCGAGACAGAATAAAAATAATTTCTTTATAGATAATAACCTCCTGTACCACAAAGGGGAAATTATGGGACATAAGGTTAATCAATTATGTTTACCGGAAGATAGAATCGAGGTTGTCTTGCGAGTAGCACACGATGCCCCATGTGCTGGGCACATGGCTTTTAAGGCAACGAGAGCCAGGATCAAATTAAACTTTTGGTTTCCAAGAATGGATGAGAGGATTCGCGAATATTGTGCGTCTTGTCAAATTTGTCAACTAAGAACTCCAGTTAAAGTGGCAGATCGAGTCCCGATCACTCCTATTCCGAGGGCGGATGAACTCTGTTTTAACCATCTAAATATGGATTGTATTGGCCCTATGGTAGTGACTGGAGAATCCAACAAATCGAAACCCCAGTACAATTATGCTTTGGTTCTGGTGGACAAATTTTCTCGTTGGCCGATGGCGTATCCTCTTAGATCGCTGAATGCAAAGGGAGTTTGTGAAGCTCTGTTGCAAGTTTTTACAACTTTTTCTATTCCAAGGATCATCAGTTCTGATTGTGGTACCAACTTTACCAGTCGTTTGACGAAAGAATTCTTGCGGCGAATGGGTTGTAGTCCCAGATTTAATACCCCTGGACATCCTGAGGCAGCTGGATTGGTTGAAAGATGCAACCAAAGCTTGAAAACCATGATCTTTAAGCTTGCTCAATCTGATCCTCGTGGATGGCACCAATTGTTACCGTTTGTTCTGTGGAGCCTTAGAGAAAAACCTTCAGGCACGACTCATATTTCGCCATTCACTATGGTTTATGGAACTCTTCCTCGGGGTCCACTTAGTGTGTTGAAGGAATCGTGGGCTGGCGAACGAAAAGTACCTCTTAACTTAGGTAAATCACCCGAAGAGTATCTCCAATCACTGAAGGAAAACCTCGAATTCGCGAAAGTTTATGCAGATTACTATAGTGATATAGAAACCAAGCGGTATGCAGATTATTATAACTTGCGTAGTACTGACAGAAAATACGAAGTTGGAGATAAAGTAGCAGTATTAGCACCAGATTTTGGTAGTTCTAAATTTTATAGTCGATGGCAAGGACCTGCTACCGTAGTCAAGGTTAAATCCCCATATTCTTATATAGTAGAAATAGAGGGAAAACAAAGACATTTACACGCAAATAAGATCAAGCGATACCATGAACGACTCGAACAAGCGATGATCAATAGCTGTTCAGTAATTGTTGATCAAGATGAAGAATTTGGTATAGTAGAGGTTGTAGATCAGGAAGAACGTGAACAAATAAGCCCGAGTAAGCGAATTGATCCTCTGATTATAGCGCATCTTTCGCAAGAGGAACAGAAGCAACTTTTTGAAGTTTTGGATCGGCACACGGCAGTATTTGTGGATAAACCTGGGTATTGTCCAGTATTAGAACATGAAATTAAGATAACTCATGATTTCACTCCTAAGCGTTTAAGGGCATATAAAGTACCTGAGCTACTTAAACCTGAAGTACAACGCCAGATAGAAGAAATGTTGGCATTAGACATCATTCGACCATCGAAAAGTGAAATGGCCAGTCCGGTAGTTTGCGTTTTAAAGGGACCCAAAGGTCAAAATGGCGTTCGATTGGCAATTGATTATCGCCATGTTAACAAATATTCTCTAGGTGATTGTTACCCGACCCCAGACATTGCTGACATCTTACAAAAGGTGGGACGGGCAAAGTTTATTAGTGTTTTCGACGCGAAATCGGGGTATTGGCAAATTCCAGTTCGGAAAGAACATCGATGGCTTCACCTTGTCACCTTGTGCTGTCAGCTCGTGGAGCTCTAGCGATCGTCCTGGTGAACACACTCCACCGTCTCCTATTCGATGACAAGTCTCTCAATTCCGCCAAATTCATGCCAGTTACATCTTGTATCTCATCCATCCATCTCCTCCTTGGGCGACCCAGTCTTCTCCTCCCCTCACCACACGCCAGCATCATTTCCTTCTCCAGACCATCAGATCGCATAACATGTCCAAAGAACCTTAGCTTCATTCTTGTCGCAGTTTGTTTTAACGACTCTTCATTCTCAACTCCAATCTCCTCTCGTATTGATTCGTTCGTTCTTTTCTCAGTCCAAGATATTCTCAGCATCTTCCTCCATATCCACATTTCACAAGCGTTAACCTTATTTTCCATGTTCTTTGTCATTGTCCACGTCTCGCAACCGTACAGTACCGTAGGAAAGATTAGTGCTCTCACGAGCCTTTTTTTGGTTTCTATGCTCACATGTTTGTCTTTCCATATCTTTTCAAGTCCGGTCATTGCAGCTTTCCCTATAGCAATCCTTCGTTTTATTTCTGGATCACACTTTCCCTCCTTTCCAACCAGTGATCCTAGGAATGTGAAGCTTTCTACCACCTCTATTTCCTCTCCGTCTATCTCAAAACTATCCCAATCTGCTGTTGTCATGACCTTTGTCTTCTTTATGTTGAAGTATAAACCAGCTTTTTCACTTTCTCTCCTGACCCTTCTTATCAGTTCTGCCAGATCCTCTTTTCTTTTTGCCATTAATGTTGTGTCATCCGCGTATCTAAGGTTATTCAGTGTCTTTCCAGCAATTTTTACTCCCTCAATTGCCCCCTCCAGTTCTGCCTTTCTCATTATTCTTTCAGCATATAGATTAAACAGGAATGGAGACAAGATGCATCCCTGCCTCACTCCTTTCTTGATTCTGAAATTGTCAGTGTCTCCGTATTCTGTTCTTATCACCGCTATCTGGTCTTCATATAAACCCTTTAGTAACATTATCAGGTGTTTCGGAATTCCCATTTCGATGGCTTACGGCATTCGTATGTGATGCAGGACTTTTTGAGTTCACAAGAATGCCGTTTGGACTCAAGTCCGCTAGCAATACCTTTATTCGTGCTATGACCCAAGTTTTACATCCAGTGCGAAGTTTTACCGAACCATTCGTCGATGATATGGCAGTGGTTTCAATGAATTGGAATGACCATTTAGAACATCTAGAGAAATTCTTGCAAACTATTGAGGAAGCAGGACTCACTTTGAATTTAAGAAAATGTAATTTTGCACAAAACAAAATAAAGTTTGTTGGCCATATAGTAGGGTCAGGTTGTATTGAACCTGATCCAGGTAAGATCGCTACGATCAATGATATCCATCCTCCAACAACAAAGAAAGAAGTTAGAAAGGTTATGGGTTTTTTCAGTTATTTTCGAAATTTTATACCTGCTTTAGCTGAAAAAGCACGGATAATAACTGATTTGACACGAGATAACATACCTACGAAGGTGCCTTGGGAGCAAAAGCATCAAGAAGCACTAGATAAGTTAAAGGATGATCTCAGTAAAGCTACACAGTTGCATACCATTGATTTCACTAAGGAATTTGGTTTAAGTGTTGACGCAAGTGCCACCGCGGTCGGGTGTTGCTTGTTTCAGTGGACCGAAGAAGGTCAAGAAAAACCAATTGCTTTTGCTAGTCTTAAACTTACAGATACACAGATGCATTGGTCTACAATTGAGAGAGAGGCTTTCGCAGTAATTTGGGCACTTAAACGATTCAAGTCATGGATATTCTTATCAAAGATAATCATTTATTCAGATCATAATCCTTTGTCTTATCTCACAGATGCAAGCCCTAAGAGTGCGAAACTGACTCGTTGGGCGTTAGCATTGCAAGAGTTTAACGTGGACTTTCGATATCGTCCTGGACGTCAGAACACGGTGGCTGATTTCCTCTCTCGGTTGTGACTCGGATGGTGAAGGGGGGAAATGGCCCGACACACAAGGATCGAGCCCGCAAATTGTGTGGATAAGTTGACTAACTGATGTGTTTTGTTTTGGTTGTATATGCTGTATCGAGATGGAGTCTGGAGGCCCGGCTTGATCGTGATGACCCGTTCGGGATGGTGCTGAAGACGTGTCATCATCTGAGGGCGGAGGGAATGTCGTGGTCTACGCGGGTGCATGCATCAAGGGAAGAAAACCGACGCGTCAACAAGCTTGTTTACAACGCACGGAAAATTCTGCAGCAAGCTGTCAACATTAATTCGGTGCATGCAACAAGGATATACGTGTTCAGTAGGACTTTCCAGGGAAAAGTACAGTGACGTCACAGAACGTTCTGGAATCCGGGAGAACTCTATATAAGATAGACCTGATGTACATTGAGGGCCTTTTGACGAAGATTTGTAAACGTTGAAACATTGATCGTATAACGTTCAATCGAGACCAGCCAACCTGTGTGCTGTCTACGATTGTGATATTTGATAGACGAGTTGACTTACTCTACACTTAATCGACTTTATTTTTAAATAAAGATCTTTTAATAGTTCCTTCGTTGGTTCGTCGTTGCGATCGAAGGAGTCGACCGCGACAGTGCAATTTCGCACATTTCAGTGAATTTTATCGTTATTTATTTTGGCTGCCGTATGACGTTGTTAAACAACATACACGAAAAAAACTTCACGTTAGATGTCTCTAAATACTCAAAACTACGCCTGGAGTTCTTATATGTGGCAGTGCTAGTCCCAGGCATGTACATAGGAGAACGGCGACGATAATCGTCTTTCTTATGATTCATTGTCGATAAACAGCAACTAACCTATCATAATACAAAACGTATGTATGGAATTGTGTACATAATTATGTGTATGTAACTATGTATATAACTACGTATACAACGTATCGTAGTTACTACCATCATTACACATTGATTAAGAGCTGCTACTGTATCCAATGACTAAGCATCATTCGATGGCGCTGAGCTATTTTGAGTAAAGAACTTTATCAAAATCTGTCACAGTAACCGTCACAGGGGTTGAGGCTCGAACCAGTTCACTTCGTGTTACAAGGTGAAAGCTCAAACTAATGGTGTACAGTGTCCAGTAGTTACATATACACCCATTCAGGACAATCTGAAATAAAGCTAGGTGTCTAAGATATAGAGGTTTTATTAATCAAATGAACAGGAGTGTAAATAAACGAGTGGTAAAGACATTGGTGTTATGTGTGATGTTGTACGGATAGGAGATATGGACTATGAGGAAAGAGTACATCAAGAAACTGAAGGCGTCCGAGGTGTGGATTTGAAGTAGAATGGAGATCAGCCGGACGCATGTACCCAAATCCCAACACGTAGAGGAGTTCATGAATACTTCGGGCTTAGGGTTACGGTCAGTGTAGCCTCTGGATTTTGTGCGATTAAAAAGCTATATCTACGAGTGGAAGCTGGATACTTGTGCGACTAAACGGCTATACATACGTGCGAATGGAAGCTGGATGTTTTCATTGCAGAAATTTAATTCGGGCAAGAAACGACATAAAAGCTATACATTCATGTGGAAGCTAGAAACTTGCGCGAATAATAAGCTATACGTGCGAGTAGAAGATGGATATATTAATTGCAGAAATTTCATAATTTATTCTCAACCAATAGCGGCAAGAATAAATGTATGAATATTTATGAACTGCCGTACGTGTTGGGATTTGGGAATATGCCAGCCGGACTGAACATATAACAAATGAAAAGTGATGGGAAGGATTGGAGAAGAAATATCCTCGATATATACAATAAGAGAGAGACAAAGAAAATAGATCGGGCACACGCGTTTGAGGGTTCTCCCTCCTAAGAAATATCATCGAAGGAGGATTAGAGAAGAGGAGAACAAAAGGAAGACCAAGACAGATGATGCTGGATTGGATGATAAGTGAGAGATGCAGAAGACGTATAGAAGAATGCCGGCGTCGGACGTTTTGAAGATAAAGAGCGAGATAACCAATGTAATCTGTCCCACATTTATATAGCACTGGTTGACGTGTTTTAAAGGTGTCTAAGGCTGCCGTTCTAACCAACCGGCAACCGTGTCGTGTGTCTATATAGGATGAGGGATTTGGGGGCAATCCTTGACAGTTAGTTTTTTTGCGATATGTGCAAGGTTTGCGAATTGCGCTGCAGGAATGTTCGTGTACAGGAAATGACAAAATTATTCACACCAAATGAACTCGTGTAATAACTTTGATATTAGTCACAAAATTCTCAAAGTCCTCATTCACCCTTTTTTCTCTCTGTTTCTTGATGTCACAAAATCTGTCTCTCAACCTGCCTGACCTGATTTGCAACATGGAACCTAACCTCACTCTGCTATCTACTACCTGTCAAGGTCTGCCAACGATTGCATGTAGACACGAGACGATTAGTTACAGCGCTCGCCTTAGACACCTTTTAAACCGAGGTAAACAAGGCTATATAAACATGGAACACGTCAGGCGATTAATTTTCACATCGCCAAGTATTAATTAAAGGCATGCTTTCTAGTCAAAGCTGACCAATAATAATAATAATAATAATAATAATAATAATAATAATAATATTATTATTATTATTATTATTATTATTATTATTAAACAAGGCTATATAAACATGGAACACGTCAGGCGATTAATTTTCACATCGCCAAGTATTAATTAAAGGCATGCTTTCTAGTCAAAGCTGACCAATGAAGTTTAAATAAATTACAGTGATCGAGTTATAAGTTTTCATCCACTAAAATTCGATTAGAAATTATTTCTAAATGAATTTTTTCAACGGAACCATCTCGGAGTTTTAAACTGTACAACAAGTAAGTAAGTAAGTATATTCTTTAATTTTACCGGCTGCAAGACGCACTCCGGTGTACATACGACATATAAACAACTGTCATCAAGTCAATATGAATACAGCAGTCTACATACAAAAGTTTTTTTCATGTTATTATCAGCTATTGGTAAAACTCGGTCATGAGAACGGGGCCGGAGAGAATATGCCAAAAGTTTTTTAGGTGGAAGTAGCTCGTGGAGGACATGGCCAGGATTTCCTAGAACAAGAACAAGAACAAGAGCAAGAACAACAACAACAACAACAACAACAACAACAACAACAGCAACAGCAACAGCAACAACAATAAAAAGTAGAACAAACCAATTACGGAAAATAATCGACAGACGGCGAGAGAATATTGTCAGAAAGTCAAATTAAAAATGCCAAACATTACTGGGACACTACAAAGACATTCCAAAAGAAATTAAATTGTCAACGGCCTTAATTTGCAACTCCCCTGTTGTGCTCTTCGGAAAATAAAGAATTCATCTTTGTCATTAGAAAGCGTGGCTAAACAGCAGCTAACCAACCAATCAATTCTTAAAATTGTGCTGTATTATGCCATAATAATAATAATAATAATCTTCGTTTAATATCTTCAAACTGACAACAACGCAGTATATGTTATGCGATAAATCTTAACTACTAACAGAACAGACAGCCTGCAATACACGGCGCAGATTGCAGCCTACAAAGCATGTCCGCTTATGGGACTCGATCTCTGTACCTCTCGCACTCTAAGCCAGATGTTATCCAATGCGATACCGGGCCCCCATAGGAAAGGCGAGACTGTTCAAAATAATTACACTCCTTTTAAAGCAAACAATTGACCTATAAGTAAACGCAGACGCGGCGGTTAAATACTGATAATGCGCTACTACTACATGCAACGACTAAGCATCAATAACCGTCTCAGAGGATCAGGCTCGAATCCGTACTCTCCGCGTTCCTAGGTTAGCGCTACAACCAATCGTATACAGTGTGCCATTACTTACATATACACTCCTTCTGAAATAAAGGTGTCTAAGATATAGAGTCCTTATTAATCAAAGAACAGGAATGTGAATAAACTAGTGGTTAAGACATTGGTGTTGTTTGTGATATTGTACGGATTGGAGACATGGACCATGAGGAAAGTGGACATCAAGAAACTGGAGGCGTTCGAGATGTGAATTTCGAGAAGAATGGAGGAGATCAGCCGGACGGAACATGTAACAAATGAGGAAGTGATGGGAAGGATTGGAGAAGAAAGGTCCTCGACTATATGCAATAAGAGAGACAACGAAATTAGATCGGGCACACGCTGAGAGGGACTCTCTCCTAAGAAATGTCATCGAGGGAAGAATGGAGGAAAGGATAACAAGGGGAAGACCAAGACAGATGATGGTAGATTGGATGATGAATGAGAGATACAGAAGACTTAAAGAAGAGGCTTGACAAGTATAATTGAGAAGAGTAGCGACGTCGGACGTTTGCACCTGCCAGAAACCGTAGGCCCGGAAGAAGATTATTCGCCAAAAGTGTCCCATATCTATACAGCATCGGTAAACACCGTTTAAAAGGTGTCTAAGCAGACGCTCTAACCAATCGGCAAAGTGCTTCTTGTCTACACAGGATCGCGGATTTTGGAAACTGAAACTGGAGGCGTTCGAGAAAGGGAGGAATTAGGACTGTAAGCAGTATGTAGCGAATCCTTGACACGCAGTAGTTTGTCACATGTGCGAGGTTTGTGCATGGCGTTAAAGGAATGTTCGTATACACAATATGACAAAAGTATTCACAGCAAATGAACTCGTGTAATAACTTTAATTTTAGCTACATAATGCTTACAGTACTAATTCCTCCCTTTCTCTTAATCTTTCCTGCTGTTAGAAAATCTATCTCTCGACCTGCCTGACTTTATCTGCAACCTGGAACCTAACCTCACTCTATCTATCTACGTTTGGTTAGAGCAGCGCTCGTGATTAAGCTCGTGCCCTGCGCTTGGCTTTCAAGTGGCGCTTTAGAAGTTTGTAGTTTACGATTACGATTACCTATCTACGTTTCGTTAGGGCAATACTTCCCAGTTTGTTTGGTTACAGAACCCATTTGAAGTCATGAACTCTACGAACGGAAACAGTTTAGATCTTGGAACAAGCATACGAATAGCATGAACCACTTTTTATAGTTGTACAGTGAACGAAAGATGAAGAATTTCTTATGCAGCAGTGTATGAAAGTATGTTGGTTAGTTGCAATTTAACGACACTGTGCCATAACAAGGATTATTAGCGTTTCGCTCCTCTTTTCACTTCCCTCCTCTTGTCACTTTCTCAACGGATCCGCTTTCAGGGAAAGGGACTCGATTCTATAACCAATGCAGGGCCGCATTAAGGCTAGTGCTGGACCGGGTGCTGTAATTACCTATATATAGCGCGGGCCCCTATTACAAGTACAATAAAAAATTAATGTACTTCCGATAAATGCGGGCCCCTCAAAACTGCGGGCCCGGGTGCTGCAGCACCTTCCTTAATTCGGGCCTGAACCAATGCCAGTCAATACTAGTTAGCTAAAGCGACTCCTAATTCAACAATCAAATCAAATCAAAAAATCTTTATTGCATCCAGACAACGTTAGATACATAATAACAATCACCTAAAGTTATAGAAGTTACTACTTCGACATATTAAATAGTTGTCATTAGCGACAAAAAAATAACAATTTACGCTTAAATAGGAAAGACGTCATTCAATCAGAAGTAGAAAGATATGATAATCTTGACCGCAGGGGTCCTGGCAGCCATGAGATGCAGTTAAACAGTGGAAACTTTCATCCCGGAACTCGGTTTAGATGACGCAGTTAGTACTGTTTAGAATTTTCCCAATAGACGCAAAATACCTTTGATTCCATAGCATTTCGTTTAACTGTTCGATCCCATCCTTACTGAACTACCGGAAGAAAAGACAGAATGTCGCAAAACACTCGAGTCCAACAGCTCTCTTTAGACACCTTTAAAACGGTTATCTCAGAAACTATATAAAAAGTAAAAATCGTGTAAACGTTATTGCATCCGCTGGGCTTTGTCAAACTGTAAATTACAGTCGATGTTAACGGCCTTGGCAGACACAAGATGTTGCTAAACAAAGGAATCAATCCAATTATTGTATAAATGGAAAAGACTGTCGCAAAACACTAAGTCCAAACGACTCTCTTTAGAGAACTTTAAAACTCTTCTCTCTAAAATTATATATAAATAATACTCGCTCAATCACTATTACATCTCCAAAACCAGTAATAATTGTTTAATCACTATTATATCCCCTTGGCTGGCCAAAAATGCAAAATATGGTCGACGTAAACGGCCATGGCAGCCACAAGATGTTGCTAAACAACTTATTGTATTAATGAATCAGAAACCAGAAAACTTCTTGTAACAGTAAAGACTGTGTAAATCTTTTCCTATTGACGTACGCTGCGTCCGCTTGGTGGGGTTATGTGGGGCAGAGGGGACGTGAGAGACTACAGGCAATATTTAGGAGACTGATTGAAGCTGGTTATCTTCCTGTGGACTACCCTAGATTCGAACAATTGATCCGTACTGCTGATTCTAAACTTTTCACGACCGTCCTTACATGTCCTACACATGTGCTTCATGTGCTATTACCTCCTGTTAAGCATACGGGTTATACTTTGCGACCCCGTGTTCATAATCTGGTTCTCCCGACTGCTGACAGTCTAGCTCATAAATCTTTCATAATTAGTGTGGCGTTCGCCGCCCGGACGCCTGCCCTGCCGCGCCGGGCGGGTTCCTGTGGTGACTCCAGCCAACTACCCTTCTGGAGCCACCCGAGTCACTGCCTTGCCTATTGTCACCGTCAAATGGCTTATCTCTGTCCATAGTGACCATTCCTGTCAGAGGAGGTTCAGGGTTTACCGCCTTACTAAGAGAAGCTACACTGTAGAGCTCGGTCTCGGCATCAGACTCTGCCACTTCCGCGGTCACCGGGTGGGCAACGTCCTGAGGATGGCCGTCCTTCAGAACAGGGTTCGATCTTTTATCTGCAGCAGTCTTTGCCTTTCTGTGTGCCTTCCTAGTTACTGGCTTTCTCTTCCTCTCTACCTGGTCTGAACTTTGACGGACCATTCTGCACCTCGTGACTCTTGAACTATCGCCGTTATCATGGAACACCAAACGTTCTCTAAGTTCAGGGAACAAGGAGTACTTATGACGAGTCTCTGCGTCATGTAATAGAAGACACGTATCCATCGGGCAACGCGTCTTCTTACTGTCACGTATCTCTAGCTGTGTTTCCGTGTGCGGCATACCGGCCTCACATAAATGAATTCTGCTTCGAAAGATAACAGGTCTCTATGGCACTCTGATAGTGAAGGTCCTCTCTCTTTAACCTTCGCTATCTACACACACAGACCTTTGTTCTGACCTACGCACGAGGGGGCCCAACCTCGCACTTCAATCAGTTCTGAGAGCTGTGTGTTGCGACAAGTAAATATGTTCTATCTAGGTACCCGACTGACTACCCGGACTTTCTCGTATCGTTTACTCTTGGTCTGATTTAATGTCCCTTTAACCTGGGACTCTCGTACTCTTCACCCTGGGACTCTGACTAGCTGGATTTCGCTAGTAAAGCGGACGTGTCTCTTTCGGACTTGGGTACCCGAATACCCGACCCGAATATCTTGGTCTGATCTCTTTCCGGTTTACACAACCTTTTCTCTTCCCACTATTCAGAATTAGTCTGTCTCGAGACCTGAGCAGCAGAGTGGGCCCTTACTCCACAAGCCGTATCTCTTGAACCTGACTCTCTGAATCCAAAAGAGAACATAACAGTTGTGTCTTTTCCGGGAGCGCACAGACTCGTAGGCTTCGTTTCTCGGTACTCACACTCGATTCTGGTAACGGTATCTGTGGGTAAATATCAGTAACTTTACCCCGTTATTGCACACAGACCTGTGTAGCTTCCCACCGTGGGAACTTTCCCGAACACTGAAACAGACAACGGTCGGATCGTCCGGATGGTCTCCCGGACGGATATTTGCCGGTAAACCGCGGGAGTAACTATGATGCTAAAACAGCCAAACCCGGATACCGCGTATTTAGATTCACGGGTTGTTCCCCGATGTTATCGAACAGTTTCAACAAGATCGTTCCGGTACTTCACCGGACGTCACCAGCGGAATGTTTCTCCGCACTTTACCGATATAGACCTGTGTTTTTGAATATCTCGGACGATCGGTCTCTCCCCGAGGTTTACTCAGCCTGCTAAACTTCCACAATCGGGATTCAGACCGGCTCGCGATCTAACGGCAGGGTGGGCCCAAAACCTGTCGAATCGGCGGTCAATCCAATACCCAAGAGTGATTAGTTTTTGCTGTAACTCGGGATCACATTGCTCAGCTTTTATGGACGATACTTTAACTGAGTTATCACCACCGGGTCTTTGCCCGTGTATCTCAGACGGTCAACTGCGGGGCCTTTCCGCGTGTATCCCTCACGGCTACCACCGGGTCTTTGCCCGTTTATATCTGACAGTCAACACCGGGTCTTTGCCCGCGTATCTCCGGGTCTTTGCCCGTGTATCTCTAACGGCTACCACCGGGTCTTTGCCCGTGTATTTCTAACGGTCAACAGCGGGGCCTTTCCGCGTGTATCTCTGACGGCTACCACCGGGTCTTTGCCCGTTTATATCTGACGGTCAACACCGGGTCTTTGCCCGCGTATCTCCTGGTCTTTGCCCGTATATCTCTGACGGGTACCACCGGGTCTTTGCCCGTGTATTTCTAACGGTCAACAGCGGGGACTTTCCGCGTGTATCTCTGACGGCTACCACCGGGTCTTTGCCCGTTTATATCTGACGGTCAACACCGGGTCTTTGCCCGCGTATCTCTGACTGTCAACAGCGGGGCCTTGCCCGAGGTTTATCAGACGGTCACCAGGAAACTCTTTGCCCCGTACGTTACCGGAACAGACCTGTGAGCTCTCAATCTCTCACGATCGGTCTTTCCCCGAGCTATACTCAGCCCGCAAACTACCAACAATCGGGATTCAGACCTTCTCGCGATCTGACGGCAGGGTGGGCCCCAAACCTGTCGGATCGGCGGAGTCAATCCTTCACCCGAGAGAGATCGATTCGGCTGTAACCCGGGATCGCACTGATTAGCCTTTTCTCGGACGCCCTGTCGTCCGTAAATATATTTGCAACTTGCCGGAAACCTGGAACTCGCTTTATCACTCGCCGTATACTACCACACGGAGTGCAGTATGTATCGCTAACCAACGACACTAAAGAACCGTATCGCTGTATATGTAGAATGCAGTACCGCCACCCTACGACATAAGCAATGCACCGTGAGGCAGGGTCTATGAATCCATCTGCATCTATCTGCACGCTATAACTCGGCACTAGGACATTATTCTGGCCTCCATAGGCCGGCCACATTGATTGGTCTGCATGATTATAAGTTAGTACGTAAACCATATTCAGGCCTCCATACTTATATAGTAGGCCATCACCATCTTCCTAAATACAGGTGTCCAAAATCGGAATATTTACCAACTATATTAAGCGGCGCCCTATGTTTAGCCACTAAATATTGGACAGAACGGCGTGTTTAATTATTTTAATTAATAAATTGAAGCGTTCAAATAGCAAAAATAAAATACAGCACTTGTAATTATAATTATAATCGAACAGTTATAAAGCGCCACCCATCGAATAAGACGTTAATTAACTAAAAGCTATCATTATATTCCTTCGCTCATGCCTTGTGGCCTGACCGCCACATTAGGATGATTTTCACCGGAATATAGGCCTTAGTACTTTAACCTGGACGTGATATACATGTGTAAACCAAAATGCGGTTAGCAGTTGGGTTAATAAAGGATATACTTACTTACTTACTTACTTACTTACTTACTTACTTACTTACTTACTTACTTACTTACTTACTTACGTTAATGGATTTTCATGTCATAGTGGTAAGCGGACTTTTGATCACAGGAAAATTGATCGTAGGACTATTGACTGTTGGTCATAAGATCTTTGGTAACATGGTGCAGTCAATATAATTAACAACTCCATTCTTTGAAAGTCAATATAATTAAAGTGACCAAAGGTGTTAACTCACTTTGCAGTCAATATAATTAACGTAACCATCAACTCTGCAACTACAGTTTACAGCTGGTGCTATTCTCAAGCCTGGATAATGTAATTAGTAACTTCTATTGCGCCGGTGTCTAATGCACAAGGCATCAGCCGATGGCACAAAGAATGAAGGAGGGGGCGACGCTAATCACCTTTGTTACAAACAGCAACCTCTTACACAGAAAATAAATGTGAGCAGCAACTTAATGCACGAGAGTTCAGAAATACGTTCCGTTTAGACACCTTTAAATCCATTTACTTCTGACGCTATATTTTCAATTTTTTTTAAATTCATCAATATGCTGCGACAATCCTAGAATACGCTTTAAACTTTTCTACGAAGCAACAATAAGCGTAAAACTTGTAACTTTCAAAACAATGCCTCTGCCTTTATCAGGTGTTGACAGCCCCAAGACTGGATGAAAGAAGAGTCCGACGTCAACGGCTCTGGAACCATAATATGCATTTAAGCACTGGAGGTAACTAATGACCATTGTATCTTGATTATTGAGGTATGTAAAGTACGGTCGAAGCTATCGGCCCGAACAGCCACAGAACGTTGTTGAGCAACGAACACCGCTTTTATGGTGTTATGGAAGAACAACTAGAAAACTTTACGTAAGATATCGCTAAAAACTCAAAAGTACTGCATAATATTAGGCTGGGTTTAGACACCTCAAATAGTTGTTTCCTACAGATATATAATTGTCGTAATACTCGTTAAATCACTTACAAGATCTGTTTGCAAAAAGTGATTCTTGTGATGTAATTAAACTATAAGATGGCATTTGATGCAAGAAGACGTCGTTTAAACTGTTGGAATCCACCGATCGTTTACCTGTCGAAGGAGGTCATAGATGTGCAAGGTGACTGTTATTCGGTCGTGTTCAGAAGACTCTAAACCCCAAGGCGGAAGAGTATATCGTTAATCGAAAACAGGAGATAACAAAAATAGAGTT